>VXAA01003041.1:148287-209944 GCA_013399115.1 Anseranas semipalmata
GTATCAATAAAAAAAGAACAGAAAAAAATCACACATACTGAGAGCATTAAAAAAAATAATGCTTCATTTTTAATCCTGTAAAAGACAAGCCAAATAAGTAGAGCTCACTAGGAACACTCTGGTACTAGAATGTTTTGAACAGTAGAATATACCTACTATTTTTTGAACAAACCTAGAAATCTAGATGCTCTACAGAATATTTTCCTCTTGAAGCAGGACATGGTGTCTAAAAAGATGCTGACTATTTTTTACGAAGCTGTGCAGAGGTCCTTTCACAAAACAGTTATAAATATTAAGTGGTCTTATACATTAAAGTGTTATACAAAGGAAAAATATTATCTAGTACTGACAAAGCTGGCAATTAAAGGTTATTATTTATTTCTTGTTATTACTGAAAGAAAAGAGACCAAATATGGGAAATCATTTTTGTAAGTATTTTTATTAACTGCTATTTTTTTCCCTCAAACTAATTTAGTGCTTAGCTCTTGATTTCTCTTGTTACTGAAAGACCTCAGTTGCAAACAATGGTTTCGTCAAAACAAAACACTGCTTTCCATAAAGGAACATAAGCGTGTTCTAAAGTAAATTCTAGACAGAGTTAAGGTACTGCTGGGCTGAGAAGACAGGAAGCCTGATACTTCAAGTAGATTTCTTCTTTTCAGAAATGCACATCTGACAACAATGCAGTGCTGATGATTTGCAGACTGACTGCACATTGTGAGTGTAACCTTTTCTGATATTATCAAGGTTGAGACTTTGATTAAATTAATATTTGATGAGCAACCTTTTGCTTTTACTGAAAACATATTCTTCCAGTTTCAAAAGAACTGGAAGACTCTTAGCCCATTACTCTCTTCAATAGTTGAACAGCTCTGTTTGTATTATGGAAAAATGAACTCCCAATTAACAATTTAGCTAGTTAACATACCCTGAAAAACTTTTTTTTTCAGAGCTGTGGTTTCTGCTTCCCTTGGGAGTAAATTTACAGTATGTGATGGTGAGATGCAAACACTGGAAACATTCTCCAAGCATGTGTTGTTCTTGAAATAGTTATTTTGGCAAAAGTGGACTATTTTTACTCTATTTTTTCTTACAGCACATAGGGAAAGAATGTAGACCCAGTTATGTATTTCACAACTGTATTTTTAGGCCTCAGAGCTAGTACTGAACACAAAACTATGTAAACATTAGTAACAATTCCTTGTCACCCTTTGGGGATGGAAAATCAACACTAACATTATGCTTTAAGTGATAATGCAAAACATGTAAACCTGAACCTGCTGAATGATCCCATTTTACATCCTTCTGAAAATATACTTCCAGAGATCAGCAATGCACCTGCACACAGTCTTCGTCAATTAAAAATGATGATAAATTTCACTTAAAAGTGATATTTTACCCTCCGCTCACATGAGAAATATTCTTCTTGGTTGCTGAATCAACACTAATACGGAATCACGATCTGTAAAACAAATATTAACAACAGAACTTACGGATAGCCTAGCTCCATGAAATTGTTCCACATTTGTTTTAAAACCATAATAACTCCCATCTGCAGACACAGATCTATCAAGCAGCCACTGGGATGACACTGAAATGAAATAGAAAAAGATCAGTAGCTAAAGTCAGAGAATTCTGTTAGTTTTTATTTTTTACAGGGTGAATGGAAAATACTGAAATATGTATGGTGAAAAACACTAAACTCCAGATACAGAAATATTAAGAAAAATATTAATAACAGAAATATTAACACAGACTTTAATGGAACAATCTTTAGACATTTTATTTCTCAGAGAACTGGAATGCATTACCTGGGCTAAGGGTACGTGTGCTAGACATATGTTAAATGATATAATTCATTTCATTTAGACCAATACGTACGCATTCATTTCAAAAGAATGGAGTAATATTTTATTTGTAATATCCTAGGTCCAAACTGAGACTTGGTAGCAGAATCTCTGCTACCAGTATCTTAACCATACAAATTGCCAAAACAGTGTATGCTAGATTAAGTAATATATATTAACACGTGTGGCAATTACAGAAAGTTTTTTTAGACCACAGACTACAAAGTTATAGTATTTAACTCTGTGGCTGCCAAGATTCTACAGAAGCCTGTTTTTAAGAAATTGGAGATAGCTTCAGCATGCTACTGTTTTCAAGGAAGGCATAATTCTAACATAATTCCAAGCTAAATTTTGATTTTTTGTTTCTTCTTTTAAATCATTTCATACTGGCAGAAACTTAAGAAGCTGATAAGGAAAGCTGATGGCACTACGTATACGTCCTCTATCCAAAAATTTCACATACCTAGGAGATACTAATCACTTAAGACTCAGTAGTGAGTACAGGAGTATCACTGTTTGCTTTTCAAAGAGAGAGACAGAAGGAATTGTGTGTCTCGTGCGGTCACTCAGCACAGTGGAGAATGCAGAAGGAAAAACAAATCTCCTATTTCCTATCCTTTGCTATAAATAAGAGTTTACTCCTCACCACACTCAGAGGGAATAATAAATCTTTCAAACTGGACATAATTCATGTCCTACAGCTGTTTCCTTTTTACTCGTGGAAATTTCGCAGGGACACAAAACAGGATTGCTTACCTCTTCCAGTCTCCATCTGTTAAAAAGCTTGTTGTACTTTCCTGGGCGGCCTGCAAATCTGGAAAGTAAGATTTCTGCTTCTCAGTGAACATTCCAAGAACAGCCTGTATCAGTAGTTATTTCACAACATCCACTGAGCAAACTCATGAAATATAAACAGATTAAATCACACTGGCTTAAATCTGGTATCTGTGGGATATGGTAGTTTCAGAATACAAACAAGGAAAGAAACCATCGTTTTGCAAGCAATCCTAAGCTTTTATTATGTCCAGAACAAAAATCCTAGCTTCAGAGGTTTTAGATGTTAGATACTCAAACTTTCTAATCTATTTTAAAGAAGATAAGCTATTGCAATATGTAGGAATATACTGCAGCACAGAGATCTGCTTGGCCAAGTGAAATATGCACTGGATTGCATCCTCAGACATAAAAGCGTAAAACAACTTGCAAACCCATCATAACTGAACCCTTCTTAGAGAGCTAACAGATTCTTGTATAATGAACTGAATCAAAATTCTTAATGACCTTAGTGAAAATCACAGATGACAATGAAAAAATACAGGCCTGGTCCTACAAGACACAGGACACAGCACTGCACAAAGTAAGTTTAGAAACTGTACAACCAATGCACTGCTGGATGTAACAATCAGGAATTATCAACAATCTTTACCCAAGTTTTTCTTCTTTCAAACAATCTTGAACTTTAATTACATTATAAAACTTTATAGAGGCTACTCAGAAATAATCTGTAGGTTCTGTCAGAATGGCAAATACAATCATAGAGGAACTCAGGTGAACATGAGGTTAGACCTGTCAGATAACTCGTGCTCCGAGCTGAAGAGACACACAGAACATGGATCCAGAATTTTTTACCTCCTACTGTTGTGTAAGACCTGCCAGACAATAGTTAATATTTATAGAAATGGGTCCTGGGAAATGTAACCAAAGGTGAATAAGTGAGAAAAAATGAATAAAGTCTATTAGTGCAGGGCTGACTGAATACAGATGCGCATTTAGGAAGTGTCTGTATTTTCAGAAGTTTTGAATTCTTGTTTCGGTAGGAAAATCAGGTACATAGACCCATTTAAAAAGTAGACTTTTTACTGTGTCGTTTCTGAGATTTCAGGAGTCTAACCCTTGCATAAAGTTATAAACATTTTGTGCTATTAATTATCCTCAGAAACTGTGTCAAACCTCAATCTTACAGTTTGAACTGTCAAGGTATTTTCTTGAAACCTATAAAATTACCAAGGATTATTAGTTCTGTGTGAGTTTTCCTTTAAAATCAGTCAGCAAAGATAACTTACCTGCCAAGAAAAAAAGCAATGTAAAAGATAGAACTGTTCAAGTTGACAAACTGGAAGAGGAACATTTTCAAGGCAAAGCTGTTTTCCCATTCAGATTCTGTTCTTGGGTGCTCTATGGAAAGACACAGTATACATTATATAAACAAAAATGAAATTGAGTAATGCCTAACTGCCCACATATCGATTAACACTAACAAAACAAGTGATGGTTTCAAGTCATAGCGCCCCATCAGGTTGCCATTAACTTTTTTTTTTTTTTTTTTTTTTTTTTTTTTTTTTTTTTTTTTTTTTCCCTCCAAGTATTCAGACTGCAGGTCACAAAACTCCTGCCCCAGCTCAGGCTAGGTTGGTTCCGTGTGGAAACAGGAGAGTCAAATCCTGCAGTACAGAATAGCTCAGAGTGAAGATACCTCTTCCAGTGCCATTAACAATTCTGAATTCAGTGTCAATGTTCAATATGAAGGCTAAAGGCATCTTGATTTTTTATTTTTTTACAGTTACACAAAAGCACATGATATCAGCAGATCAACAGGCAGGGGCTGCCAAGGAAAGCAGGTGGAAAAGAGACAACCAATGGTTGTTTTCTTGCTCTAACATCTCACCCTCTAAATACTTCCATAAGACCACTACTTCGTCGTTGAGACTTCCTCTATCAAAATGCTTGTGAAGTTTCAAACAATTTATAATGCAATGAATAAACAATGGAGTTCCTTCTGTGTTTTTTGGGGGAAGAACTATAGAAATGTTTATCAGAATAACAAGTATTCTGTGTAGGTCTACACTGACTTGGATGTTTTTCCTTACAGTCTGCAGAATGATTTATGTCTGAATTAGAACTAGGTGCAAATGATAAAATTAACTTTTTTTTGGTAAAAATTTCAAATTTATTTGAAATGTATCAAATTTGGAATATAGCATATCGATTAAAATTTCCAAGTACATATATGATTCAGAAGTCTAAACTGCCGTGATTTTTAAGTTATAATTTGTACTATGTGATTCTTTACCTCTAAAAATACAGCCTGCTTTGAAATAAATCAGTATACAGATCTACAGTATACTGTCCATACGGACACTGTTGTACCTCAGAAGCTAAGATGACCTCTGCTCTTCAAAGCAGAACACTTTAGGAAGAGCTACCTATCTCATAGATGCTTAATTCAAGAAGACCTGCTTTTCTTTTTTTTTTTTTTAAATGTATTGTGGGAAATGTCAGGTCATATGTAAACAAAATCACTATTTTTTTCCCATCCCCTTGTCTGTAACAATATAATATATTTTAAAAGTTTAGTTAAGAGGGAAAAAATGTGATCTGAAAAAAAAATTCAACTATTTTAGTAAGTTGAATAAGTTGACTATACATTCTGAACCTTTCTAATCTGTTCAGCTGCCTGCTATCTGAAACACTCAAAGTTTTGAGCGTGTTGTTTAATGTATGCTCTTCAATATTTCAACCAGAAGAGGGAGCTATTAAATTTAAGCAGTGAGCTTGCTTTTAAAATATGACAAGATCAGCTGTGTACTTTGACATGGGCTAAAAAGACAGCATGTAAGAAGAAACACTGAAAGATAACATTCACATAGTAGGAAATCTTAAATGCTGTCTAGAATTTCTTGTTTTCTATAAATTAAAAAGCCTTACCTATATGACTGAATAACAAAGAGAAGCTTTAGCATAAATCTGTAATGTGACAGAGCTACTTTAAAATTTATGACAAGATTTTTATCTTGGACAATGTAATTTGAAGTTAACACAATTTTTCCATGGTAAAGTTCCAATTAAAAAAATAACAAAGCATTTGAGAAGAATTAAAAAAGATAAATCTGTTTTAGCACTTTAAGAAAGAAAATGTTTTGATTTTTGCTCCATCATGACAATTTTTCCATTTTATACTATAAAAACATAAAAAATAGAAGTGTAAGTTTCCTTTCTTTTGTATTATTTCTTTAGTGAAATCATCATTTCTTTCTCTGATATTACTCACATGCTTAGGGAAATGCCAGTATCTTACTATGCATAGATGAAGTTTTCTAAAACCTATTCTATGGAAATATGAAGGTATATGTCACTGCTAGTAAGGACCATACCAGTAGTAAAGATCTACATACCTAAATCTGTCAGGAGATAGGCAACCTTCTCATACACCTAAAACAGAAATAAGAGATGGTGTAAGTATAGCAAATCCTGTATGTTGTAATGTCAAATGCAGAATGAAAAAAACATCAAAAGCATTGGTGTTTTGTTGCCCTGTGGCATCAAGTTATCAGGACAGTGAAGGGACCTGTCCCTTCAGGACCACCTCAGCCCTGTTTCTCATCAATTTATTTTTTTTAAATACTCGGTTTTTAAATACTTGGACAATGTCTTAGCTTTGTCCATAACTTTGGTGTGACTGTTCACTTGAATGGACTTATTATGACAGAATTGTCATATGTAGTAACAGAAATAAATATATGACAGCTCTATTTTGAGGAATGCTTTCTTATTGCATTAAGTACACAGTGTCCTTAACAGAAAGAAAAGCCACTGTGCTACTACTATTCCTTCTTACGTATTTGTGCCTGCACACGAATAGAAAAATGATACATGCTATTGCAGTTAAAGAAATAGAGCTTATATCAATACACAGTGTGCTACCACAACAAATGATTAAACCTGTGCTGTTACACGACAGGAAAGGCTTAAACCAAAATCATATATCACAGTCCTTCTAGGACTGGGCAACAATGATATCACAGATGCATTTTAAGCAAGAAAGGGGAGAATTCAGAAGTCATCAATGAAAAAAAAAATAAATTCTCCTTCAAGAAAATAATTTAGGTCTGTTTGGAGAAGTGACTTTTTGTAAAAGGTAATGTGAAAAATAAAAATGCAAACGTACAAAGCAGTACTCTGTACAAATTTGACTTGGTGATAAGCAACGATACGTAGTAACAAATTAAGTAGGCAGAGAAAAACACTGACAAACATAATATTAGAAGACAAAAAAATCCCTGAAATACTATCTTTGAGCATTGCTATATAAACAAACAAAAACGTGTATTTCTGATATACAGTCAACTCAGTAACCTTGTAAAAATTGCTTTTAAATTAATCCCTCCTTTAAATGAACTGAAGACTTACAACATTGAGAGACATGATGATCATAAAATTGATACAGACTCCAGTGCCAGATGTCGCAAACTGCCAATACTTCTTGATGAAATACCACTTGAAGGAAGCAAATTGTTCCATGGCTACCAGGCGATACACAACAACTGCGAACACCGCAGTGAGGACCAGTGAAATCTACAGATAAGTGTTTATGAATAGAGAAATTAGAACAAAGAAAACCATATCTGAAATAATTTCCACTGAATCAGCAAGTGTATGAAAGATTCCACTTTGTTTGGGTGAGCAGCCTTCGAGAGAACCAAAATAGTAAACTGCTGAATTAAAGTATTTCTTTGCTGTATTTTACAATATAACTACACTACATCTCTTAAAAGAGATCTCTAAACAAGCAGTAACATTGAGCCGATCAGTTTTCTCTATTTTTATGTAAATCCATTAATCTTCATGAATGAATTCATGACTTACATTAGTACCTACATCCAGATAAGGTTAAAGGCTATAATAATTCCACTATTATTAAACATTACCATGAAGAATATTCCTGAGACGGACACCATCAGTCGACTGAGCTTATCAGGGAAAGGCTGAAAAGGTTCAGGTTTTCCTGTGATGGGATTTACTCTTTCCACTTGGGAATATTTAGCTTCAAACTGGGGGCGCAGTTCTTCCTGGAATGACAGGAGAGATTTCACTCATTGTACTACTTATTTTATTGAACTATCAAAAATTAGACATATATCTGATATAAAAAATTTATACTGATACAAATTCTTTTTTATAGTGTTCTAACTCAAATATCCAAATAATTTGCTCTTTGAAAATCCTCAGAAACAGTGCCAGAGACCAATGAAGGAGAGAAACATTACGAGCCTTCCCCACTGTGTGAGGGTATTAAAAGGATCAGGGCTCATAATGCTGTTTAAACACTAGTTTCTCTGCAGAAATTGATAACAAAGCTATAAATTAATGTCAGTTATGATGGTGCTTTTTGTGATATGAAACCATTTATTAAAAGACCCTAGCTTGTATCTACAAGTCTGTGGAAATCTATAAAGCAAGTCATGATAAAGTCTCTGTTGACTTATGCTGTGTGTGAATCACCAGTTAAACTACATTACACCTATACTCACTAGTGATTTATGGAGTAAAGTAACAGAATCATTTGACCATTGCTGATGCCGGAAGCAGAATGTCAAAGAGTAAGTTACGCCTCTCAAAAGGAGTTAAAATCTATTCTCTGTCCCTTTTTTTGTCTTGGTTCTGTTTCTAGGCAGGATTAGGAACTTTCAGGACAAGAGACCACAGAATTGAAAATCTTGTAAGGATTTGTGCTGACATCAGTAGTAGCTCCTGTCCTCTGCAAGTGCAGTATTTCACTTTCTGGAGTCTTAGTTTCACTGCTGCTAGTGGCATCCTTGCTTAGATGTGTGCCTAAATTGAGCTGCCTGTTCATCCAGAGCCCCATTATGAGACTGTGCCTCTTTACAATCTTGTGTCGCAAAAAGGAAAACCATAGACATTCTTCCCCTCTTTCCCAGCATATACTGATGTCCATTGCAGATGCCAATCACTCCACAAGACTTAAAGCCTTGAGATGGCTGGGCTTGCCAGGAGTGGGACAAAGCTCAAACTTTGAATCGTCCTTTAAAGGATCTACCTTGTTATTATGGCTATTGCAGCTAGGCTTTTTATTTCTGTTCAAGAACTCTTTGTAAGCTAAACAAAAAAAGATTTCCACTCAACTTTTCAAAGGACACTTTTAATAAATGTAGAATTATATTTGGATTTATAACGCCAGTCGCAAAATGCACAAGTATTCTTGTATAGTCCCAAGTATACTGGTGTATTCTACAACTAGTGTAATAAATGCAAATATAATTTGAACAGCAAATTCAGATTACTGGCATACAATATGTGTTGTATTTATTTATTTATTTGCACTTAAATAGTGCTGATTGCAAGATTTACAGCTTTACTTCTGTTTTGTCTTACCTCTTCATCTTCCCAGTCTATGAGGTCCCAGTCATAGGTTAATACAGCTCTCCGTCTTTTCCAAAACTCTAGAAAGACTGTAGCTGTGGAAATCAACTGCATTTTAATTATGGAAAAAGAAAGAAAAAAGGCCATGCAGATCTCAAGAAAATCAACAATATGTAACATTATATCTTTCCTTTGACGTTTTCTGGCTGGTTTCCCATAGAATCTAAAAACTAAGTAACTTCAGGATAATCCCTGCTAAAACTGAAACATTATTTTACACTGTTCATCTAAGAATCTAATTTTTTGTTTGTTTGTTTGCTTTCTGCTCTATCTGTACAGATAGGTACCTGTCAATACAAGACACTGCCACTCCTTTTAGATTATTTTGCTTTTAATTTTATTCAAAATATATTATATGGTTTAAAATCTTTCTCTGAAGAAACAAGCGCATGCATACACAATGGTATCTATTAATGCAGAGCTAGATTCTGATCTAGTTTTATTCAGTTTGAATAAGGACAAGGTTGCTTCTTTCACGGTTACACCAGCTTCGTATTGGTGTAGCTTTGCTATTAAAATATTTCTTTAAATAATCTGTGTGAGATCATAATCATATTGTTCAAGTACTTAACTGTTTTTGGTAGGTCCTATCAAAACAATTACAACCAATAGTTTGCCATTAAGGCTACCCATTCCTTTCCATAGAAATATTAAGAGAACGAGAGCTAAATAGGGTAAGACAACTTGTTTTGTTGCGATTCCTTACAAGATGTGGGCTTGCCCAACTGTTCCCCAGAAAATAGTGATTTCAAATAGGGACTGAGAAAATTTGCTTCCCCTTAGCAAGCCTACTGATCAGAAAGAGGATTTCTAACTTAAACTGTACTGGATGGTCTTACATTCCTACTTTTTTATATTCCTGTACGTTTAGCAAGTTATTATTTATATATATATATAACTATAAATATTTTCTACATATACATACATGTATATATAATTTATCCATATGTTATTTTAAAGTGCAACGACTAGCAGTTAGCAGAAGTTCACCATACCACTACCCAGAAATGATGGATGTCTGAATAAAAGAAGCTTGTCCCTGAATATTACTGCATTTGGGTCGGGGCAATCCCAGACATGAGTACAGACTGGGAGAAGAACTCCTTGAGAGGAGCCCTGAGGAGAAGGTCTTGGGGGTTCTGGTAGACAAAAAGCTCAACATGAGCCAGCAGCATGTACTTGCAGCCCAGAAGGCCAACTGTGTCCTGGGCTGCATCAACAGAGGCGTGGCCAGCAGGTCTAGGGAGGTGATTGTCCCCCTCTGCTCTGCCCTTGTGAGGCCCCACCTGGAGTGCTGCATCCAGGTCTGGGGCCCCCAGCACAAGAAGGACATGGACCTGTTAGAGTGGGTCCAGAGGAGGGCCACAAAGATGATCAGAGGGCTGGAGCACCTCTCCTGTGAAGAAAGGCTGAGAGAGCTGGGGATGTTCAGCCTGGGGAAGAGAAGGCTCCGGGGAGACCTCATTGCAGCCTTTCAATATTTAAAGGGGTCTTATAAAAAAGATGAAGAGTGACTTTCTATGTGGGCAGACAGTGATAGGACAAGGGGAAATGGTTTTAAACTAAAAGAGGGGAGATTTAGATTAGATGTTGGGAAGAAATTCGTACTCAGAGGGTGGTGAGGCACTGGAACAGATTGCCCAGAGAAGCTGTGGATGCCCCATCCCTGGAAGTGTTCAAGGCCAGGCTGGATGGGGCCCTGGCCAACCTGATCTAGTGGGTGGCATCCCTGCCTGTGGCAGGGGGGTTGGAACCAGATGATCTTTAAGGTCCCTTCCAACCCAAGCCATTCTATGATTAAGCAGCAGTGGGGTTTGCACTTGAGTAATCTAAGGTTAAAACAACCTTCTCTCACTGTCCTTGGAAGTGCTATCGCAACCAGTACAGTGTGAGACTCATAAATGTTACAAAACCCACAACTTTGCAAGAAAAATCCTTTCCAATATGCACTCTGTGAGGATCAGAACCAATGTAAGCCCATGCTATACAGAAAACAAACAATTTTCTATGTGACCGAACAGGTAGGATAAATACAATATATTCTGTAAAACAGTGTTGGATGCTCCTCTACGTGTCAGCCTGTTCTAGGAAGCATTCCCAAGATAGCCATTAGCCTCGTACCAAAATTGATACGTTTGTAATTGCACAAATGAATTCGTTCACTTAGTTACACTCAAAGGTAATAGAAGTTAAGGAAGTAGCCCATTTATCACAAATAAAATAATGATTTTTAAATCCCACTGACATAAAATACCCGAGTCAAAGAAACTGAAACAAAGCAACTGGTCAGTTCTACTGGAAGCCTGGATCTTTCCTGGCTTGCCTTTATTTTACTCTATTACTCTCCTAATGTCACCTGTCAGACCTCCTTGCAATCAAGCCCTTCCAGTTCCCAGTTGCTAGGCACTTCTTAGTGACTCTTCTCTTAGCCTGATCTCGCAGCTCTGAAAATGGTAAGCCTTGACTTTTATCAATTACTTCTGCAGAAAAACAAGACGTACAATAGATGACTAATCTAACCACCTCAACAACAAGACAAGAGCACTCATGATCTAACAAGGCTTTGACAGGGCAGAGTTTCTTTCTGCCTAATATTGCTGCTCAAGAGTTCTGGGTAATTTACAACTGAGAGGATCAAACACAAGCCTTTACTTCCCTAAAGACGACGTTCTGTGGTGCCTCCCCTGCTTTTCCCAAGACACACTGCTTCCCATTTTACAGTTCCTATTGCAATTCTGAAATTTAAATCTTGGAATATATGATGTACGTTCCTTTCTTTTTACACATTTTGGTATAGGCCCAGTCACTTAGGGCTTTGTTATTCACTGCTTTGCAATACACTTTGCAGTTCTGTCAGCTGTGCACTTCTAAAAGCTCCTCTCAATTCTTATTTAAATTACCTTATGTTTACTGCCCTTACACCACCAGTGCTTGTCCTGAAACAAAACCTCTAGGCATGTGCTCTACTCAATTCTTAATCTTCCAGTAGACAGAGGATGATGTTTGATGGTTAAGACAGACAGGAAAGATTGTGGTTGTGCTTTGATACAATCTTAACTATAACAAAAATTTGACATTGCCAAGAAGAAGAAAAGACAAATGGCTGCTGTTAAATGCTATTAATGGAAATAGGACAGTAGAGAAATAAAACAAAACCAAACCCAGAGAACCCAAGACTACTATGTGAACACGTCTCTTCTAAATGTTTTCTGTTAGTCACTGTGTCAAGATGAATGGTGCGCTTATTTCCCTAAAAAGTTATTGCAAAGAGGATTTTCAGTAAGGAGTTAGGGAACTATCTCCACTACCTCTCTACAGAGCTTGGCCATGGCCAGGCAAGTCCCTTCCGAAAATTCTGCCCCATTACTTGTTCAGTTTTATCCAGCAGGACCCCATTACAGCAAAGCTATGCAACAAAAGCAGTCCTACGAACTCGGTACCACACCGACTACTAAGACACACTCTTCAGAATTGAATCTGCTACTTAATGCATGCAGGTTATAGCTGGATGACAGCCTAGTCTCATCTCCCATGCCTGGAGTACCCCAAACCACCCTGTCTCCATATGGCCACAGCTCTGCATCTGTTAACACTTGCGCTCTCTGCTGGAGATCCTGCCTTCCAGGAACAGAGGGCCAGGATCTTGGCACCACACTGTAGGTATATGACACTTAGCCAAGAACTGAGTCACAAACAGAGTATCTCCCCATTAGGCTTTAAGTCACTCGGGCAAACAGTTTTTACTTTTCATAACAGGTGAACTAAACTACTAACAAATAAGAGACAGAGTGCACCTTAACAATCCCAATGCTGAAGCTGAGGGCAGCACTAGAGACTTTCATAAAGTTGTAACAGATACACTTTAACAGAACTGCAGACTTTTAAAGGTTTTTAAAGGTCCTGCTATTTTCAAATACCATGTACCTATTAAATATTAATGTGTGCACTCTTGGGAAGCATACTGTTGACCCTAATATACCTCTTGTCACTTGATTAATGCTGCATAAAATACAAATTTGGACACAAATCTCTGGTGTGTGTTTTCAGATCTCCTGATCAATCTGTTAGATGCATGTCCACCCATAAACAGCAATAAATATGAGTTCGAAGCTTGTCGATACACAAAAATCTCCTCTATGAGAACACTAACATTCAAAGCAAACCAAACCCACAGGATTAGGCTCTGTTCTCCCTCCTCTTACAGAGTACCACCTCATGCCACACAAATAACTTATTTCTCCAGAAGGGATAATAAAAAGGGTAGAACTTGATCCATTCACAGAAATCTTTCCACTTGTGCAGTATTTCACAAAAATGCCACTAGTTGTCCTATATAAACATCTCCTTTTTATGCCATATCGTCAACACTTATCTTGATGACAAGTTATGAAACAGCATTTGCACTTGATCTTTAAAAATTTAAAGTGGATACAGATAACAGCATCATGGCATTCCACTCAAACAATCACGCAATACTGAAACACTTCTGAGTCACTCTACACCACATACCAGCCTAGAATAAATACACACAAAGAATAAAAAAATAAAAAAGTCATGGGTTGACTAGATCAGCATCTAAACGGTTATAATATATACCTGTTTCTAACAGCATACTTTTAACTTTTCTGCTTTATTTTGTAAAGACATTTTTTTCAGTTTTCATCTCGCAAAGCATACAGTAGGAAACCCTGTGATAATAAAAAGCTTTTTTTTTTTTTTTGTTCAATTAATAGTTGTATAGAACACGAAACAATAGTTTCTACAGTTTACAAAAAACAGTCACCCTTCTGAAAAGGTTCAAAGGCTTTCAAAGGATTAAGCAACAAGTACTGCCTACTCACTTTACCATAAATACTGCAATTTCTGTGAACTCTGTAATGATAGAGCTCAGCCATGACAACAGGGAAGTTGCTCCGTCTGGTTCCCAGACACTCTGTTGTGTTCAGAAAAGCACTGCCCCACCTAACTTCACCTGTACTGTGCATTCCTGACAAGTGTGACACTGTCACATGGATAGCACCTGCACTCCAGTGTTCCCACCAGACTACTTGCACTCTGTGCCACAGCAGTATTTCAACAGGTACTTGTGTATCTTGTAGAGCTCAAAGGTAAGTCTGAGGGGTGTTTTTAAAGCTTATTAGTAGTGAATCTGACTAATAATCACAATATTCTTTTATAGAGTGTTCAGGAAGCCACTAGGTACTGCTGCAACCAAATTCTACATGGAGTGTACTTCTGAGTCAGTTCACAGTCCATTTTAAATGCTGGGGGGGAAGTATTCTGTGCATGCTATCTTACACCAAATTTCTGAAAGGAAAGGTATTGTTATCATGTTACTGTTTGTGCTTTTTAGTTATACTGACAATGCACACTTAGGAAGCTCTGCTAGTACATTTATACTTGTCAGGTTGCTAGCTATTAACAGCGAGGAAAAGTTAACCAAAGAATAGAATACAATATTTATATTCCTTTTTATAATTTACTAAAAACTTATAAATTATTTTCTGAGTTCAATACATAAATATATTTAAGCTTGAAAAATGTTATATTCATTGCTCATTAGATTTAGAAGTATCTAATCCTTGGAAATCAATCTGAATTTCAGAGCAAAGAGCAACTGGAACAAACATCCAATACATTTCTGGCACCATCATTTGCTATTATTTCTTTCTGAATTCTAGAAGAAAATAAACTCTCAATATTTTGCTTTATATTTGTTCCATCTATTTTTCAATGTAAAAATCTGTTTTTATGAAGCCTAAAAAGCACAGTACGTATGCAAGCTCTGCAAATCTGAACACATTACTCCAGACCACAAGAAACAAAAGTGCCATTAATAATTTGCTCATCATGTCACTGTTTACTACATAAATTATAGTACTTTCTAACCACTACTGTAAAGGAGGGAAAAAGTACAAGGTTCAGTTTAGTGACATGCAAAAAAAAAAAAAAAAGATCCTTTCAATTTATAGTTCTAAAGATTGTATTATCTACCCATAAGAAGTTTAAATGATTATTTTCTCCATAGTTGCACAGATTTTGCAGACATTACACCTACCACTGGCAGGTGCTGGGTTGTATTCATAAAATACAACTTACAATTATTTTATTTATCATGCCAAAAAACTATTTTTAAATACTTAAAATACCACTGAATACACTGAAAATAACCATATAAGAATTAAGACATTTTTTTAAAGTGTGGAAGAAATATTCAGTATAAACTTAAGCAACTTAAGGAGAAAAAGACAGACACAGGATCAACACAACCCTCGTGGTGAAGTCCATAACCCCAGGGGAGTCACGAGGAAACTTGACTTGAATGGGACCAGGGCTTCCCCTAGAGCGTAGGTGTGCAGATGTACATGCACACACACTGTCAGCTTCAAATTGATTCTAGCAGCACAGAAATGAGTTCAGAGTGCACTCGTGGTGGTGGCCATCTTATGTAAAAATCTCATTCTTCATGCTATAATAATCCTTAAAACTAATCTAGGCAAATGAAGTAACTAAACTGGAGTCTAATCCCATATCGATTTCATTTCCACTCACTGCATCCATTTCAGCTGAATTGGTATGAATTAATATGAACATCAGTAAATCAAAATGGAAGACATTTGTTTTCACTAACAATCTGTTCATAGCTTCCTTAAACACTTACTTGACTAGGTATCTAGGGGTTGGGCTCTTCTGCAAGTTTTGGCTAGTCTATAGAACTGCTTTTTTATTGGAATAGCACTGTTTGCATACTAAACTCTAAGGGCAACAAGCATCTTCGAGGGACTTCAGTGTTTGTCTAAACTGTATGAACATTAATGTTGCGCTCAAAGAAGAAAAGTTAATTACTACACAAAAAAGGGTTTCCAGGAAGCACAGTTCATCACAACCACAGAACTACCGTATACAATCTTCAAAGTAAGGAGTTTCCACCTTTTTGGTCTGCCATAAAGAAGATTACAAAAGAAAAAGCTGATCACAAAAAACTACAAAGAACTTGTTCAGCAAGGATGTTGACTCCTTAGCACACAGCTCTACAAATGAAAATTGCAGTTAAATTATACTCACTCAACTACATAGCTAACTTACAGCAAAGGGATAACGATATGACAAAATCCTCTTTGTTCTCTAATATGTCTAATATGACAAGAAGGAAAGACTATGTCACTGACTTAAAACAATAGTACTGTTAAAATGAAAGCATGTTTGAAAACTTTTTAAAATGTATTATTTTTTCTTCACTGTTTTGCAGCTATTATTAGTACTACCAAATAAAAAGCTAATATTCAGATTGCGCAGGATTTCATAGTCAACTGACAGCCTACCACTCAAATTGTAAACATAACTGGGGCTGATCACTGAACTCCAGAGGGGTTTTCTTTGGTTTGCCTCTTTGGGGTCAGAGTGGTTGTCTTGAGTTTGACTGAAACTCAACAGCAGTTTCACTTTCTCTCTTATTTTCTGCTACATAAGTTACAAATGTTTTCTGAGCATAGATCCTCCCTGCCATTTAAGTGACCTTAGGAAACAAGTAGTCTCGAGAAGTGGAACAGATGTTAGTAAGCAGATTAAATGGCATTTTAAAAATACACATGCATTTCAAGTAATGGTACCACTTTCTAGCCACAAAACTCAGAAAGCATTTAACAGAGCACAAAAGAAATAAGAACACATCCAAAATGAGATACACTGACATGATAATGTAATTATCATTTACCCACTGATATAACATTACCCAAAGCTGGACTGTTACTGTATGTGCACTTTCCATTGCCCCTGACCTTGTAACATACAAAGAAGCTAACCTGGGGAAAATGTACAATTAAATAATTTAGAAAAAGACAAGAAAAAGCAGAAGAAAGTAGGAGGGGAGGCTGAATATGAAAGAAATACATTTACTTTTTCCAGGTGTACAACTCCTTTCTTCAGATGGTAAGGCACCCACATACAGGGACACCTAGTTAATTAATGATGCTTGAAGATACAACTTACCTATAGTTTTTACTGTGCTGTCACATAACAGGTTATGTGTGGGAGTTAAAACCAGCATGATCTCAATCTGTTTTATCCTTAACCCCCCCCCCCCAATCCCTGAAATACTGAACACCGTATCTGCTATGATCAAGGGACTTAAAGATGAGTTTCCGTCATTGTTCTCAATATAACATTTGAAAAATTGATGTATAATATGAAGCTTCCAGTTTTCTATAGGAAAAAAAGTTTCCATTTCACAAATTCAGCATCATCCATAATCCCTAGACTGAATTAGCTTTCGATTTGCTCCTGGTAGCATTCATATGACACTGCTCAGAGACATAAAACCTTACCCATCAATTTTCAGGGCTAATTGTAATAAGTTATATTTCTACAATGGAGCATAACTCTTTAGCACGCTCTTAGTGTTGCTGCCTGCCCAGGAAACATTGCCTTGAGCATGCCATCCAAATCTATACCATTACTACTTTGTATACAAAGTGGTTTTGGATTATTCCCCTCTTACTTTGAAGCTTTTTTATTGTTTTTTTTTGTTGTTGTTGTTGTTTATTTTATTTTATTTTTTTTAAGACTTCTACAGTATAACAGTTTTTTTTTTTTACAAGCTTTTAAGGTTCTTAACTTAGTAGTTCTGTTTTGCAGAACTAAATCACACAACATCTCATTTCTTGCAGGTTCTCTGTATAGCAAAAAAGTTTTAAAGTCAATACCATGCAACCCTCCTGCGGAATCATTTTCATTTTTCTGCTTGCCATAAATCCTTCTACTGTCAGTCACGCTGCACCAACAACTGCCAGTGCCAATGAAAATGTAATGAAAGGAAGAGAGATGAGCAGTCAGCCAACCAGCACACCCCTGAGGTCCACTGATGCCACCACTTTATCTTCAACATTCACTGTGGTATCAAAAGACGGAATAAATAACTCTGCCACGAACTTCAAAAGAAACTCAATGTCTTCAGCAACATTTACAACACCAGGTGACTTTTCTAGAGCGACCAAAAATGCTGCAGCTAATTCTACTGGTATACCATCCACAGTGATGCCAAGCAACTCCACAGTCACAAAGGGTACCCATTTGGCTGCAGCACTCCCCAGTTACAGCTCTTCGATCAACTCCACCACATTTCCCACAGGTATTGCTCTGACGTCCCCCATGGTGAAGCAGGACAGTCCTACACCGAACTTCAACCCCATTCAGCAGACAACGGAGCTGAATTATAATTCTACCAATACTTCTACTGCATCATTTAATTCAGAAGATACCAATGAAGGTAAATACCTAACTAAAGTGGCTTAATAAATTTATAATGCTGAAATCAAACTTTTTTTTTTTAATTGAACAGGATGCTACGCAAGATGTGTGAATTAACAGGTGACCTAGTACAGACTAAAACTCACCCAAAACAAAATGCAAGCAGATCTTTTAAGAGTTTTCTCACACTTCAGCTGTAAATCAGCTGACTCTTTTTACACTTTCATTATTTAAGCATAAAATCACAGTTCCACACAATCCTGCAACACCCACTTTCAACATCTCTGGAGTTCATCAGTGTGGAGGACGGAATAAAAAGTGATTCAATAAAAAGTGTTTTTTCTTTTTTTTTTTAAATAAATCATTTGATGTTTGCTTGTTTGTTTTACACTTCCAAGAGTGAGGAAACCTAATGACAGACACTGTTGATTCACACCGGAGTGGACCTGCGAAGCAGATGTACAGAAATAACATTTTAAATGTGTAACACATCAACTTAGTTAAGTTCAGAAACTTTTGTGACCAAAGATGACTTAGAAATACTTCCAAACGAATTACTCATTTTACATTTAATTATTGAGTATGCGTGGGAAAACAATGGAGCATAAAACTGTCATGGCACTTTTCTGTCCTGCTGTTCTGAATTAGGTGTTCAGGAGAAGAAAAGATTACAACATACAGTAATTTTTGCCATTAATTAGCTTTCAAGCTTTTCACACAGGACTGAAAGGCTTTTCCATCATATCCAGTACAGTACAGTTTGTACTAAGAACGGAAGGAGCACCAGGCTTTCATATTTCCTATCATAGTTCATGTCTTATCATAGTTCTAATAACTACAACGTATCCTTTTTTTAGATAATGTGACTGAAAAGGAATGGGGGTGGGAGAGTCAGTTCAATTCCAACAGAAACAGAATACCTTGAAGAAAAGTTTTATGAAATCTGGGGAAAATCTTGAGGAGGAATGCAGTTATTCTGCTACCTGAACTGGTGTAGAAGGCATTACTGGACTTCTTACCTTGGATACTCAAAAACTGGTACTCAATTTTAGTCAAAGGCTGCAATTTTAACTGCTGGTTTATATGCTAACAAGTAATTCATTCAGAGAGTGATTGTTGCTTATTTCTTTAAATGAAAGGATAGCGTTTGATTCTGCAATTAAAAGTAGGGATCTCAT
The DNA here is from genome assembly GCA_013399115.1 of Anseranas semipalmata. Lineage (NCBI taxonomy): Eukaryota > Metazoa > Chordata > Aves > Anseriformes > Anseranatidae > Anseranas > Anseranas semipalmata. The sequence goes on from VXAA01003041.1 coordinate 167,777, forward strand.
TATTTGACTAAAAACTCACTTGGCTTTTTTTTTTTCCCCTTCCACTCCCAGTTACTCTTCAAAATCAATGATGCAGATCTCTTTTTTTTTTTTTTTTTTTTTAAACAAAGGAAGATAACTTCTGAGGAGATTTTGGTTTAGTCATAGTCTGCAAAGTGTTTCAGATCCTTAGGGATCTCATTCCACAAAAACCTTGACTGCTATAAAATGAGGGTGAAGTATCTGATTTTGCAGATTATTCTTCTCATGAAACTGTCTTTTCTTCCTTTCTTTCTCTTCTAGAGAAAACCACCAGAGAAGCAGTAATATACGGTGTCACCATAGGAGCCATTTTGGGATCTATATTAATTGCTCTGATTGTATATTTTATATGTGGTAAGAAAAGGTCTGAATCATTTTCCCACAGACGGCTTTATGATAATACAAGAAATGACCCAGGTAAGGAATAGCGCAAGTGTTTTGCATAAGAACATTTTTTATTTCTTACAGAATCATTTAAATGATCTGGTCTTACTGAATTATTAGGAGTTATATCATCGACTCCAGTCAAACTGTTTTTTAACTGATAGTAGTTTATTATTTTTTAATTGTAACAACCAATTCTCCCCTTAACTCTATGCCTCCCTCTTCCTTCCCAATCACTCTTTGCAAATTATTTTTTAACCTCTGAAATATCAGAAAATATCACATCTAGTGTCACTCAACCTGTTAAAAGATTTGCCAGAGAGTTCAAAACTATAGCTCAAAAGCTCTCCCAAAATTTTATTAACTGAGCTAGACTCTTACTCATCCAACTGGCACGACAGTATGAGAGATGAAACTTATCCGTTTTGAGGAGTAAAAATATTTTTAAGAAGTTTAAAAAGAAGATTGCTTTTGTCTTCTCCATTAATATGTATAAACTTGTATGAAAGTGTAATCATGCATTCTCCAAACATTCGTATTATGTTCCCGGACTTTATTTTTAAATGTTTAAACAAACATTGAGAGGCTAAACACACTTTTTTCTCATACGAAATAAAAATAAAAAAAACCAACAACAACAACAACAACAACAACAACAAAACACCTCTGGCAATATGCCCTTTCTGGCTTAAAATGCAACAGTTGAAAGCTGCCAGAAAGTCTGATTAGGAACTACCTTTGAAAGTTGACCACCCATGTAGTGCTGAATGGGTGTTCCTGGGAGGACACGTTATCCTCAGATTTTGAATTGGGGCCTTCACCTTTTCCTCCTGCAGACCTCCATATGTAAAAAAGAGGTTAACTGGATTTAGCTGTGACAGACTGCTGAACTAAACTGTGATGGGGATAACAATCTTTCAAGCAATATATAAACGATAATCACATTGCCCTTACAGTTCTTCACTTAGACAACTCGCTTGGACCACATGATACGAGTTTTGGAAGCGTGCCTGGTGACAAAACCAGCACAGCAGACAAGGCAGAGGAAGACAACGCAGGGTGCCCATGTGACATTCCTATGGCTGACATGACACCATCCCACCCTGCACCATAACGTTTGCTTCAGGTTATATTCCTACTTGTTATCACTTAACAGGAAGGGCAGCACTCTTCTGCTTTGTAATTAGATGATCAACTTACAGTTTTCCTGGGAGGATATTAGAGTTGCTTTCTTAGGAATAATATAGAGAAACAGCTCACAGGTAAAATTCTCCCTTGTGTAACTTTGGCCAAGAATGCAGACATTGTAACAGAGCAAAATTTGACTAGGATTGCAATGATATTTTAACATCAGTACAACCCACTTCCTCCCCTCTCCACCCCCCCCAGTTTAACTACCTTGAGGTAAAACTATTCCAAATATCACTCCAATATGATTAACAACTCGGGGCATTATTTTCCCCACTCTACGTTTGTACCTTCCTCAGAGATTAAGACAAAAAGATTTCGTTGTATTTGGATTTGTCAGAGGTTGAAGTTCGCTGGGGAGAATTGAAATGGAACTACCAAGTAACGTGGACTAAATATAACCTTTGACTATGACGATGGAATTAAAAACATTATCGAAGGGAAAAACAAAAGACAAGCTTATATCTATCTGTAAAACTGGTCTGTTGTTCGCACTGCAGGCTAGATCTGTAGAAATTATGCAAGAAATTTTGTAAAGGTTAGACAAGAAATAATTATCTCAATATGAAAGGAAAGAAATCATCTCTGCCATGCATATTGGTATCCTAAAAAACATGCTCTGCTTTTGTTCAGCTAAGGAGAAAAATTTTGGCAATAAAATGCAAAAAGTTGCAAGGTTTCTTTATCTGTTTGCAATTTCCACAAATGTCTACATAGAAAGAAAGAACATGAAAAAGACATAGCTGTAAAGGCAAAAAGATAACAAAAGACATAGCATAAACAGAACAAAGCACAGAGAAAAAAACTACTCACATTGAATACCAGCTTGTTACTATAACTCTTAAAATGCTTGATTTATTGAGGAGACTGTGGATCATGTTGATAGAGTGATCTCACTAACTCACTGTGAACATTGCAATGTGGGTTCATTTGACTTGTGAGGAAATTATATGCATGCACACACCTGAGAGTGAAACAATGGCGGTCACACAGCAGATGAGTACAACATATTTCTTTCAAAGTATTTGAAAGATTATAGAATCGAGTGCCTAAGTGCTGTGCTGCCATTCCTACAGGAGTCAGTCACAAAATCCGCACGCTTCCCACCTAAAACAGAACGCGATTTCTAACATTGTTTCCAGCATGTTGGATACAGACTGAAAAACTGAGACACATTCATCTGCTTGAAATTATGAAAAATGTAATGCTCAACTTTCGGCTTCGTTAGCACATATTATGACATCTTTCCTGATAATGATAAAGCAGTATCACATGAGAAAATTCCTCCTTACACTTTAACCCTGACCTCAGCTGAAAATGAAGAGTTGTCTCCAAGGAGAAGTCAAAGATAGAGACAAGGAGATGCTAAGAAGCTACCAGTGTTCTCTAAATCAGTAGAGAACCGTAACACCAATAGCTCAATGTAGTTTAGGAATTTATGAAACTAATTATTAGTAATTGCAAGGCTATAACAGCAAGATTAGGAGCCAATGAAAAAATATCATCAAGACAAGCAACTGAAGCGCACCCTTCAGCTATTTTGTTGATCTTTAACAATCTAATTATGATTTTTGTGTGCATGTGTGTGCTTATGTTGTCTAGGTACCCCTTTGATGTTTTCCTACTGTTTCTTTATTGTTTTAGTTTTTACTAGGCCATCCTCTAAAATTTGTAACATGTTCATCCTTTACTGTAGGTTAAAATCATTAATGCCTATTTGTATATGTTATGTAAATAAAGATGTTTTGTGCCATTTGACTATTTCAAATTGTAGAACACCGGCTTCAATTCAGACAGTTTTATGTGATCTGCTGTTATTATCTCAGGGTTTGCACAGACAAATGTTTATACTGGTAAAATTAATCATCTTCTGTTTTTAATACCAGTCTTTCCCACTTTTCAACAGCAAAATACTATTAGATTCAGTGAAAGCTAATTCCACCAAGTGTTTCATGCTGGAACCATCAAATTTGTCTTGTGTGGCACTATTACATTGACCTTCTAAGAAAGGAGGCTGTTATTGGTAATTCCTGTTCACAAGCAGCCTCTGTGGCTATCACCCTGCTTCATGGCCCACGACATGGTGTGTGATGTCAGAATGAACATAATGAGATACTTAGAGAATTTGAATATGAATAGTTAAATTGCTGTAAACATCTATCATCAAATCTTTCCTTGATTTCCCTCTAATTAGCTCCCACAAAGCATTCTCATTTATTGTACACGAATTCTCTACACACTATGATTTTTATACTGACTCCAGACCAGTAAATTATACTATGTTTGCCTCTATAAAAGACTTCTGCCTGCATGGTATAAAATTCAGGCTTAAAGACATTTAAGATGCTAAAGACAGTCATTACATCAACAATAAAAGGTATTATTTTCACCCACTGTTAGCATAGAAATTGAATTAGATGAAAATGTGAAAAAAAGTGTTTGTGTGACAAAATCATGATCCTTCTTTAATTTTTACCATGAGCTATTATCTCCTTTAACCCAGTAATTCCAAAAAAAGCATCAGATCAATTAAAAAAAAGAAAAAAATTACTTACCCCAGATTGCCATGAAAATAGCAAAGAAGACAGTCCCTCCATTATCAAACAAATGTGTAACCTGAACAGAAAATAAATACATCAGGAACAAACAATACTGCCACCTTAACTTCTGCCCCAAAGACACCCAAGGGTCTTTGCCATCTGGGAACTGATGGCAGAAATTAAAAGCCAAGCATTCCAGCATGAAGTCCTACTTGCATGTTTCTTCTACCAACGTTTGTCCCATCCTGTCTTTCACTATAATTTGAACTCTTGTCTTCCAGCCTGTCACTTCAAGCATCTCCAGACTACTTGCTTCACAGACATTAAGAGCTGCTCTGTGTCCAGACAGGCTAAAAATTCCTCCAGAATTCTCCTCATATTCTGGGTCACATTTCCATTCAACACTTTCTATTTTAAGATTTTCATAAGCTTAAATCACTTCAGACTTTTCACTTTTCTTCCTCTGTATATTACTTAATGCCTCTTTTGATTTCATTTTCTACTTCTCCCAAGCTATCCTGCAATTTCTCTGCAGGTAAGAATAATATATATTCCTTTTTTATCCAGACATCTCAGCCTCTAAAACCGTTAGCGTATCCTCCTTCTTAAAAGGCTCTGCCCCTCAACTCCCACAAATATAAAATAAATTCTAAAAAAACCACCCCAGAAACGTAAGTCTAAATTGTGCACTTAATTTCACTTCACGAGTACTTTCCTTTTTGTTGGATTTATCCCTTTTCTCACTCTTCCGTATAAGCTTTTTAGGGCAGAATATCCATTCCGCTATAAAGTCCAAGGATTACCAGCAGAAAATAACAAATAACTAGTTTTTGCAAGCCTATNCCCCTCAACTCCCACAAATATAAAATAAATTCTAAAAAAACCACCCCAGAAACGTAAGTCTAAATTGTGCACTTAATTTCACTTCACGAGTACTTTCCTTTTTGTTGGATTTATCCCTTTTCTCACTCTTCCGTATAAGCTTTTTAGGGCAGAATATCCATTCCGCTATAAAGTCCAAGGATTACCAGCAGAAAATAACAAATAACTAGTTTTTGCAAGCCTATGGATCACTCTAAGCATCTGAATGAGAGAATGTGATGTCTCGCTTCTTAAGCAAACATCAGAATTTATATTACAAAAATCCAGAGCTTCTTATATTCAAACCATAATAAGAAACAGTATTTTGGAAGCTGAAATTAAGATCAATGCATTTTTAATGGATTAAGGTTGCCAACTGACAGCAATGTAATTTATCTACGGATAGTGGGCCTAAATTTCTTCTAATGAAAGGTGGTTTAAGATGCTGTGGAGCATTAGTAAGCAAAGCACAGGCTTCACATTCTTATTTGGGGGAGAGAAAAAAAAAAGAAAAAAACACAAACCATTATGAGATAATAGAGCAAACCAACTTGTCAAAAGGCATATGTTAGAAAGAGGATCTGAAGATAAAAAAAAAAAGTGCAGCAAATGGTTTTGAAATGTATTGTCCTAAACCATCCAGAAAATTTATGGTTATTTCCCACTCTCTGAAACAAGAACAGAATGTCATACTATTGAAAAGAATTTACTTTCACTGGTGTTGACTCTGATGAAGATCGAAGAACCAATTACTGTTTTCTCATGAAAAGAAACCCTTCCTTATGCCAATGGAACTGTGCAGGTAACCAAATTCAGTTTGGCTGTCCCATGACCTTCCCTCGTATCTGAGGTTACTCTGGCCAGCAGGAATGTTCTGTACGCGAGGTGTGTATGCGAGGCATGTCGGGATGCTGGGGCTGGCAGCCCGCCTCTGACAATTACCTAACCCGCTCCAGCAAGGGCTGCCCGCTGCAGGGAGAACTAATCCTGCTGACAGATTTTCATTGTTTCAGACAAGGTTGGCATTATTGCTTCTGCCTTGCCCATTAATGGGCGAGCAAGATCATTTGCTAGAGAAACCTCGTGAAAGCAAAAAAATTAATAGAAACAGTATTGCTTTTGCCTCTATTTTACTTCTTATTGAGCAAACTGATTCTAATATTGCAAGAATCTACTAAAAACACATACATTTAATCTGTATGTCAATTTTTTGTTTTGTTTTGTTCTTTAAGCTTCTTCAGAAAGTGGTACTATCTGGTATTTGATATTTATAAATCCAAAAAGTTTCCCGTATGAATCATATAGTAGGATCACTTGCACATTCAGATACGTCCTTTGCTTTGTTTTTCTTTTGCTTCCATAAAGGAAAACACAATCATAATGGGTATGGGACCAAAAATGTGACAGGTGAATAAATGCAATAGAGTACACCTGATGAATATTTTCAGTTTTGAATGTACATGTGTGCGAGCAAGTGATTTTGGATATTCTGCTCAGTAAAGAGTGCATCTTTCCAAGCAAATACACCAAACAAATAAACAAGCCCAACCCAGCATATTTAGTATTGCTAAAAATAGAAAATATGTAACTGGCTCTCAATCTTGCTCTGTCTTGAGAAAAAAGTGTTTGGGCTATAATTATTCAGCACCACACTCAGAATTAAGATTTTCTTACAGGCTAAATCTGCAGTCAGAGTCAGTGTTGACCAGAGACCTCCAAGTAGAAGTGAAATGCTCTAGGACTCAGTGCCATTCGGTCAGCATACCTGACTGATATTATCACCACCATATGTGATTTCACGCATTTCAAATCCACCCTAAATTAACACCCTTCCACTGGGTTCTAGGGCAAGGCGTGCTGGGAGCAGAACCAGCCAAAGAGCCATCATGCACCATGCTAGTCACCTCTGCTGATCAAAGAATCCATTTAACGTGGGCAAGAATGACAGCGACAGCCTGGGCATTCGGCAATTCAGATTACAACTAAGACATTGCACGCCTTTCTCTTAAATTATAAACTTCACTCTATCGGGGTATTTTTAAATGGACATGAAAAAAAGAGGGAAGGGATGAAAGAAATGGGCAGGAGCAAGAAGGAAAAATGCAGCTTTTGTATTTTGTCTCCCAGCCTTGCAAGAAACTTGGCAGAAAAAAACATTTCAAGAATATGATTTTTCCTGCATTACTTGGTTTTATCCACAGTACTGTTCTAAAGGGAAACTCTGGAAATTTAGGGAAAGAAAGGGAAATTTAATGAACCCTGACAGCTGTTTTAATAACATGAAATATGAACCTACGTCCTTACATAAATAAGGCAGGTCCCAGGACATAAGCAGGTTTGGGGAGATAAACTTCACTTAAAATACGTCTCTTTTCCTAATAAACACAATGCTAGCATACTTGTACGCAATAGGTTATTTCAAAGAAATGAATAAGGATCAGTTTTGCACATGAAGTACATGTTACCCGTGTATGCAGAACACAGATTCCTGATCAGACCCAACTGGGGGAGATCCAGAACAGACAAATCCCAATAGAAGAAAAATTTTGTTTGTTTTCTGTGTACCAATCTGAGGCTGGCCAGTTTTTCAGAGTAAAATCATTGGCAGAAAAAGTTGGGAGCCTCATTATTTTCCACAGGTTTTGCAAACATCAGAAAAGAGTGCCTGTGAAGATGGAATATGAGTGGTTAATGCTCATCTTCCCCTGTTGTCATCTGATCTTGTTTCAAGATAACTGGTTTGAAAATGCGTGGAAGTACGGATGGAATGCCACATTTTTTCTGCTGCAATTAATTATTCACAATGTGACATTAAAATGCATGACTTAAGCACAAGACATAAGTGTGAATATAAACGAGGTACAAAATCTACTTTTTATTAACTGGGGATGTTAAAATAACAGGACCTAAAATTAAAGGGATGCCACAACACCAAATGTATTAATTTCCTGTCAAACTGCAGTGGACTAGTGAATAAGTTACTTGTCATCTTCTAAAAAGAGACACTTCTGGGATAGGTTGTATGATTTGAATAATGTTATTTCAATTAAGAAAGCTTTTACCTTCAGTACACATTTTAAAAACTTATGAAATTAGTTAAAAAGCTAAGAAAGAATTTCAAGCAGCCATATTTTCCTATAAAGTTATAGCAGTATTTTAAAAAAAACACAGCGTGGTCTTAAATATAACATTTTCAGCCATATTTATTGTTGTTGTTGCAAAACAGCTTTTTCATTTTTTTTTTTTAATTTGGCATTACAAAATAGAAAGCTAAATTTAAAAAAATTTCAATACAAATAATTTTTATCAAGGTCAAATGTTTTTCAAATGTTCCTTCACACATAGTTTTGAAACGTTGAGTTCTACTCCAAGTCCTGTCTATACCAACTTTCCAAATCTAACTAAAATTGATTTTTCTCCTCCATATTGCTTAGCATTGTTGCAATGCCACGACCCAGAGACAATCACCTTTCCATAAATACAAACTTCTGAGTAAGATTTGTCTTACGGGCTAAAGAATTCAAAGAAAACCGCCAAGGCTGCTTTTCCAGCATTATGAACATAGCATCAAAATATATTGCTCTCTTGAAAACACTGCACGTATACTGAAGTACTTATGATTAGTTAAGTTTGAAGGATAGCTTCTTGTAGCAAAATATTTAGTTGTGTAAACTCTTTGCATTATTTTGAAAAAGCAAAGCACATCATAGATGCATTATAATGCTATAGAAATCCTTTAGAAGGAGTAGAAATTCAATTACCAAGCAAGCAAGGAAAACAAAGCAAGAAGTTAATTATAGGGGAAAGTAGGATAAACCTTCCAAGAAAGATTTTGTTACTCGGGGGACTTTATAAATTGGTAAAAATAATAAGGATTTAGGAAGGAAACGTTCTAAGAAAGTAAAGCAAATTTTAGAATCATCTCTGAATATTTCAGATTATTCCCTTATTAGAAGCATGGATTACAAAGGCTGAAAACTCTGTAGATAAACAACACATCTTGCAGTCTGTGCTGAAACAAGGGCTGCCATTACACAATAAACGTGGACCTTTAAACAAAAATTATTGCGATAGCAGTAAGCTAATAATTACCTTGGCGTATATGCAGCTTTCATTGAGTTTTTGTAGTGTGCAATTGCGTTCACACATAGGGCACATGATGGTTTCATTTGCCTCGCAGATCTCTTTGCTTTAGTATAAGACAGGAAAACAAAGGTTATAAAAAGGCTTTTAGCATTCTCAAGATTTTCTGAGGCTGCACTGTTTGTGGTCTGTATTTATTAACAGCATGCCTATGCCACAAAACTGACTTAATAAAATAAATTAAAAGTGAATGTTTGGCATGAAGAGCTTCATCCCAAGTTAGTAACCTTAAAACTGTGGGCCCTGGAGTTGATGCAATATCTTTGGGCACCATGCTATACTTCTCATGCTTGTAAATATCCCATTCTCTCCAAAAGAAGTATCACAAACAGAAAAACAAAACACTGTTTACTACTTGGCAACGAAATTGCTGCATATTTATCCACACGATGTAGAAGATACCAAACATTAGAAGATGGACATTACTGATTTCAATCAACTTATTCAAGTTTACATCAGCTGAAGATCTGTCCCATAGTATGACAGCATAAATACTTAGATCACTAGGTCAGCATGTAAAAACCCACTTAAGGGAATTTCTGGCATTAGCAGTTCAAGTCTTTGCATTTTTATTACCTATGGAAGAACTTATGTTTAGGGCTAATAAAAAAAAAAGAACAATTTAATATCCTAATTTGGGGATAAAATATCTTCAAACCACATTCTACTGTTTAAAGATCCTAAGATTTAGGATTATGAAGTCACTGACTTCACTGGGATTATTCCTATTCAAAATCTAGTACATAGTTAAGTGCCTTGACAAAGGCAAAGCAGAATCAACAGAAGTGCAAAATGAATTTTAAGACAAATTTTAACTGCAGTGAGTAAGCAGAGAAACTCAGCAATCACCTTCAGCAATGCTGACATGCCTGAAATGATCCTATGTCACACTAGGAGAGTAGAGGTATAAAGCAAATGCCAGGAAATTACCCTACTGATTTGTTTTAACAAACCTTGTGCTTTCACTGTCCTTCTCACAAAACCTGAATTTACAGTTCTAATACTATATGGAAGATTATGCTTATTACCAAATGAGTGCATCTATTAAATCCTGTCCAACATAACGGCAAATAGAAATAAAAGATTAGGGTTGCCCATATGTCACATTTGTAATCTTTGGTCATATTTCACATAGCATCATAACCACTAATTTACTAAAAACCATACAACATAACATGGACTTAAGAAATTGTCCTAAGCAACCCTGAAAGCCAGAGTGAGCACACTAGTCATTTCAGAGCTGCAGAGTAATAGATAGCTTACAGCGTGCCACATAAGAGAATTTTCTTGATTGAATTTTCATGCAAATAAGCACAGAAAATCTTTTGTCAACAAAATGATATAACGGTTGACAGTAACGCAAACTGTTGTCACATATAAGGCCAAATTCTACTGTACTTTGAATTTAAATTCAACATTGTAAATGCTAGATTATCTGTATTCTATATCTTGAGTTACAGTCTTGGTTTGTTTTTGATAACATGAAGTTTCACAAAATTATACTGCCAGTGATAGGTTGCATGCTTTAGCACTACTCTGTAAAGACAATAACATGTTACACAAGTGTTCATGACAAGTGCTATTAACTGTTACTGCAAAAAAATCCTCACTATAACAGAGAAAAATAAGCTTCTTTGAACTGTCCTCACTTATATATCTGAAATCTGACAACAGCACAGATGCCAAAAGCTATGCTGTGTTCATGCCTGGCCCTTATGTTTGACTGACAACAATGGGACAAATTATAACAGTGATAATTAATGATATGTATAGATGCATCAAAAGCAACCTTCTTTAAAACTATCAGATTTATTTTATATAGAATAATCAACATGTAATAGCTTGATATCTAACTTGAGAATAAAGATGCGTAATAGATATGCCACATAATTTGTTTTTGAAAAAAAAAAAAAAGAACCCAAATGAAAGGACTTCTAAAGGACTATTTAAGCTCTTCCATATGACAACCACATTTTTCCCAGTTTAACTCAGGTAGGGCAAATGGATCAAAATATATTTAAAAGTGCATGAAACCAGATATATATGTTCACATTCTACATTTTTCTTCCTGCATGTCTGAGCCTTAAAAACGTAATCCAAATACTCGGGAAGCTACTGTGGAGTTCTTTTCAACCCCAGACTCTCTGATTTTTATTCTTGGTTACATAATTTTCACAACTGAATCCTGGAACTAGCGGTTGATGCAGCAGTCACAGTACCCTGGTGGACCTCAGTGTGAAATCCTGGCAACAGCAGTATTACCAAGCTTTATTCCAAACTCATGGAAGAAAAAGAACATCTTCCATTCCAACCCTCTTTCAATAAAACTGCCATTCTTATGTACCTCTTCTGTGATAAAAAAGAAAAATATCCCTAACTTCTCTTTCTAAACATGGGACATACATCAACATTTTCTTATAAGAGTCCCTGATACCACAGTGTATCAGGGTTTTTGTTGTCCCATCTTATTATTTCACCGTCCTCCTCCCTGCATAATACATTGGAATCATTGAGTGATTCAATCTGATCTCAAAGTTTATCGTTTTCCTAAAATTATATCCAAGGAAGGGAGGGACCCTCTCTAACAAGGGGCAAAAGGCAACGTGAGAGGGCCACTTGCCCTGGAAAAAGAAGGAAGGGTACCTCCAAAAGGGAGCAAATATGCTCCGCTGCCAACTTGCTTGTGGCAGCCAGGAATGAACTTACAGAAACTGTCTTTCCATTATACGGGCGCAGGGGCTGATGGCCCCGGGCTGGGCTGAGACGGGGTCCTGGGCCACGGGCGTTCAGCAGTGAGAGCTCCCCTGTAACCACCTCGTATCAGAACAGACCCTGGGCATGGTGCAAAGGCAGGCACTCGTACGCTTTGTAATCAAGACAAACTACCTTCTTGGATGCGACAACGTTCTTCACAGCTCCCTAATTATTGCTGCACAAAACCTCTGGCTGGCATCGCAATCAACGTTTGATTCTATGGCAATGTAGCATGTGTATGTGGTTATTCCTTCTCTGCTGAAAGGAAAAAATGGTCCTTTTCTGCCTGCAGCCACTAGAGGGGGGTTCACGATAGCTACCTGCAAGTCAACTATCCTGAAAGATGCACAGGCATTACCGAGAAGAGCATGCTTCCACAAAAATAATTTGATCCATTGTCAAGTTCAAATTTTGTGGTACACAGGACAGATGAAAACCATTTTTTTTTCCGCACAGAATTTATCATACTGTAAATCAACAATTCCTAACATCCACTGATTCCTAATTGTAGATATTAATAGGATGAAACCTCAGTTTCATATGAAAAAGCATTACACTGAATAATACTGAATCTGGGGTAATGCGACAGTTACAACATTGCCATAATATCCTGGCACTAAGCCTGAATGCCTAATTGTGACTGGACTGCCTGTGCCGAGATTGTGTCAGAGTAATGTACCTGACTCAGTTTCTTCCCAATGGCAGGTGAACATAATTGTGTTTGAATAATTTCGTAGTTGCAGTGCTCAAAAACAAATAATATATTTTAAAACTGATATGAAGGTTTACGAGGTAGTTTTCTTTAAATGACTGCAGAAGCATTAGATAAATAATCTCACAGCCCCAGAACATGGTGAGAATAAGAACATTTAGGTTGTGCAGTCTGCCTGCCTGCCTATGGATGACTCCTGTCTGCTCTGTGATGTTTCTGTCTAACCCTCACTACCCTCTTCCAGGTTAAGCAAGCAAATAAGGCAAGGAGCAGCATCTGTTACCACTGTCCATTAAAATTACAGAATTACAGAATGGTCAAGGTTGGAAGTGATCTCTGGAGGTCATCTGGTCCAAAACCCCTGCTCAAGCAGGAACATCTAGAGCAGGTAGGTAATTAGGTGATATAGGTGATACAGAAAAGATCTACATACGTTTTATCAGGTCAGCCACAGTCAACTTGAGTTAGATAAGCTCTGTTCTTGAGTCTACATCTCACAGTACGCCTTACTAATTTGGTCATAGCAATGCACTGAGATGACACTACTGTGTCACGACTAGTCAGACTGAATGCACGGATTCACACCTTCATAAACAGAGATGACATTCTACCTAGAATTAATACATCCAGATTACAGATGTTCTGGGACTGCCATACAGCACACAACAAGGGCTTCTGCATTAACCCACCCTCTATCAGTATTTTGAAATTAACACTAGTTAATGTTAGCTACAACAATATATAACTACTCCCCTCCCCTTGTAAGCATCTGAAGCCATACAGCATATCACCTAACTTTCAGGCTCTTGCTTCTGGAATAGAATCCAGAGCCCCTGGTGGGCACCTCAGCACTCTGGGTAGCCCAGCACAACACTGAGGCACCTCAGGACAGGATCTGAGACAACCAACCTCCACTGGGGGGCAGGTTAAAATCTGCCTAAAATCTCCTGAAAGCTAGCCTACCTCTGCCCTCTTGAGAATCATACCCTGAAACTTTCTGCAAGCAAGAGAACTGTGGCTCCCTTTTAAAAGCGCTCAGCTGGAGTCATGTATTCAAGGGAGAAGCAGCACACGACACTTACACAAGCACATAATAGCTCAAAGCCTGAATTTATTTATTTAATTAATTTTAATTAATTTAATTTAAATTCTGAGAAATTCTGTTCTTTCTCTTGGAGAGTGTCAATGCCAAAGCTTTCTCTTCCACATTACATCTGCTGCATTCTAAATACATTTATCGTGCAAAATGATCCTAATACAGAGAATGATATCATAAAGACAGCATAGTTTCCTGGCTGATATTATTGCATTTTATTGCATTTAATGCAGTCTGAAAGTTGTAAAGTCTCTCAGGAGTTTGGTGTAAAATAGAATGCTTAAAAAAAGCCTTAATTACAGCGCTGCAGAATATAACAACTCATCATCAAACAGAAAGTAAAGACAATTCTATAAAGAAACTTAAAGTACTCCTGCTCAAAGCCCAAGAAACACTTCGTATGAAATCTGATTCCATTGTGCTTACTGCCTAAGAATCCAAACTACTTGGAGCAACAGCTGCAATTGTAAGACCACTAACACCTTTCTGTCTGATGATACCTGATGTAATAAGGGCACTTTCCTTTTTAGGAACTGAAACAGTTCCTAAACATACAGTCAGCACTTAACTCTAACACTCTCATCGCTATTTCTGGACTGACATAAACCACTCTCAGAGCAAATCACAACAGTGATTGCAGAAATAGAGCAGAAACTTGAAAATAACGCTCATTTCATGTGGTGGTCACGTCCCTGAAGCTGTACTTCCTGCCTGCAGCTTACACCAACAGTTGAAATTTTTCATAAATTTGACACTATTAACACTTAGAAAAAAAAAATGCATACACCAAAGTAAGTTGAAGTTTTAGAACGCCACTACACTCTGGAAGTTAAAGGCAAAATGGAAGTAAAGAGCCAAGTATGTCTATTTTTCACCCATTATTAGCCTTGACTAGAATGATAACCACCGCAGTACATGTGACATTAGAATCACTATTTGTTCCTTTTTCTTACAGACAGAATGGGAATCATTGTAGATGCAGCGGTAAGAGCACTCGTAAATGGTATGCACACAGCTTGATGCAAAACAGATATACAAAGTGGACGCACTTGATTGAAGAACCCAGTGTTCTATTTGGTTAGTACTGTGATTACCATATCCGAAAGCATTTAAAAGTAAAATGATCTAACTTGTACCAGACTGTTCTTAATTTTCAACAGGCTATTATATTTTTTTAAATGGGATTTTACCTTACTTGGCTGGAATCCATTGTAAATAATCCATAAAGGAAAACAAAGAGCCCAACCAGGGCAGCAGGAATCAGCATTCCAGTATACCATCCCAACCAGGCAAAATACAGTCCGATTTTTTCACCAAAATATCGCCTACATGAAAAGGAAACGCATACATTTTTTAAGGTTAAACTTGCGGTGAATGCTATCTATCTTCACAGTAGCAGAATAATAAGGAATCACCATTACAAGCTTATAGTAAAACTACTGTCAGTTTACCAGAATGTTTTAATTCAGGCTAGCACAACATTCTAGTGACACTAATTGCAGACTTACTGGAACATGTATTTTATAAGAATATAACTGAAGTGCTCTGCAATTTTCATGTCCTTGCAATGACTAAGTAGATGCACTAATTTCAACATTGCTAAATGTAGGAAACTTTATTCACACACATACATACACACGTTTTTTATTTAAACCTCATTTATTCAGCCTCATTTGAAATAAATAGCCTTGCACAAAAGACCACCCAAAAGAAGCAATTTAGAGAATTCTAGGCTTACCTGATAATACAGAAGAGCCAAATTTTACAGGAAAGTTTAAGGACAATGGATTTAGCAGTACGGTTTATGCACTGTTATCAAGCTAGTTGTATCGCAGAAACAAGCTACTTTTTGAAGTACTAATACCTGATTAAATCAAGAGGTTGGTATTTGTACCACATTCCCCACCGTGCCCAGCGCTCGTATAAGAGGTGTCTGTGATTCTGAGCTCCGTGTGTTTTGATGGGATGTCTGCTTTTGTGGCTTCCCTGAAAAAAACAAATAAATAAAAATATATTACCCGACACTATGGAAAATAAATACATTTCTTAGATATTTGAATATAATTTTAAATGAAGATGTCACTATGCTTATCAAATAAGACTCAATTTGTTACGGACAACTCTAGGAAATGTCACCTGCAGCTAACACATAAGCCTGTGAGAAGGGAGACAATTACATACACTTCTGAAATGGCCCAGTTCTCTAAGGACTAATGACAAAATCATACTAGCACAAGGCTATAAAGAGCTACTCAACCTATAATAATTCAAGAACAGCGTTTCTACTTCATTAATATAAGCTTATTTGGATGTTTTCACTTGTTTCAATTTTTTAAACATTTTCCTGAGATGTGTTGTGGTATCTTTTTTTTTTTCTCCTTTCCTATAAAGTTTCAGAAAATTCTGGTAGGTCAGCTTGATCCTCCTCTCCTAGACATTTCCTATGACTGTGGTACATATCTCCTAAGATGATGGAAACAACAGAACTGGCATTATTTTGAAGTCCCAGAGGCGTTAAAATCAAAACACAAAATCAGTCTGACCCAAAGGGAGTCCTTGCCTGACATTTACAGACTGCCTGACAGCCTGAAAAAACATCCCCATGTCCAGCAGCTGACAAGTAACACAGATTCTCTAGACCCATCCTAAACATAATTACTTGTATTTGTCATTTTACCCCAGTTCTGAGGCAGGACATCTTCATTTGAACTTTTTTTTTGCCCCAAAAAAGTCCTTCCATTAGACAACACTCAGTTATGGTAAAGAAAATTGTTCATCAATTTTCAAACAGCTACAAGTAAGCCAAATCACTTCTTGGGAAGAGCACAGACACAGATTCTTGAACCTGGTAAACTCAAGTAGTTTAGCCATTTAGATTTTTATAATTTATTTGAAATTTTGAGCATTCCTCGCAACTGAAAGAAAACTATTTACTTGTGGGAATCTGCTGATCCTCTGGTTTAAGAATGACTTAAAAACAATGTTCTGCATTAAAGTCAGCAAAGAAACATACAAAAGTGTTAGCACAGAGTGGCCTTTGCAACATCTAGCAGTTCCTAGGAACAGAACATCAACTTATTCTCACAGCAGCCTGAATGAATGAGTGCAATGCATAAAGCATTACCCAGTATTGTATATTTTAAGTATTTTTTTTACTGCTTCTTTCTGCACTGTTTATCCATAACAGAGTCCAAGTCTCACAATGTTCACTCTGGGACTGAATTTTCAGTCTCATTTGCCTGCATGATTAAACAACAAAAAAAAAGTGGAGAGTGTTTAACCGTTATCCTTAGCACCAGTTAAGCTGCAATTAAGATAAGAGTGGCTTAAAGATGTGACTTCATTAAGCTTATACTGAAACTCTGAAACTGTAGCTTGTGACATAACAAAGGAATATATACACAAAACACATATGAGAGCATGGGTTTGGAAGCCAGAGAAAGCTTCACAGTTTTTTCTGGCAGTATGACTAGCTTTTCCCTATAGTCAGTAATGCCCTACTGAAGCACTAACAGTGGCATTCAATTATGTATCTAAAATACTCCTTCTCTGTATTCCCTGTATTTAATTATTAATACCATATAAAAAATTACTCTCAATCCATAAAGCATAGGCCAGTCCTTTGAAACACAAGACCAAGTCACAGTATTCAGCCCAATCAACCACAGACTTCACAGCTGCAATTACCATGCTACTGATCAGCATTTGATGACCAAAGATGTGTGGCTTGCTTCTTTCCTTTTGATACACAAAGACTCTCTAAAGTCAAAGACAAGTTTTTCATTTACTTCACAACTCTGCAGTCTTCAGTAGCCTTTAATCTACTGAAGAAGGTATTGTCAAGTAGAAGTTATCCAGAACTATACAGAAAGGACTAAATAGGAAATAAATAATCAGTTTCCCTAAGTTGATCCATTGCACAACCTATTAGAAAAAAAAAACACAACAAAATGTTTTCAATGGTGGCAGGGAAAAATAATTTAATGCAACTAATTGCAAGAATTTGGAACAATTGATATTGCTGTTAAAAACTCTGCAGGCAACATCCGTTTCAAAAAAAAAAATGCTATTTAAAAGTCTAGATCGGTAAGAATATGCTTGCTCCAGGAAGTTATTACAACACAATAAGTAAAAATAAATAATAAAAATTCAAAAAGGCAATATTAAAGACCTATTAGTAGAAAAAAGTCTCAACATTACATAGTGAAATAAAAAAATTAGTAAAACGAGATTAAAAACTGTGTAGAATCTCAGAACATTAATGCAAGTTTTAACCAAAATATAAATATAAATACAAATACAAAACTAATGAGGTTACCTCATGTGGTGGAAATGCTGCCTCATAAGTTCCATTATTTAGTAATCTATTAATACCTAAAAAGATAAAAAATGCATTAGTTCCAATATCAATTTTATATACATATTTAATTTCAAGCACCGAGAATCTTCAAGTTACGAAATGAGAATGCAACTTTATGTTAGATGGTCAGGATGCTGTTAAACATGACAATAACCAACAGTCCCACCAACTGTGGGGCTTACTGATCCCTCAAGCTCTCTGCCTCTGTCAAACTACAACTTTCTGAGGGCCAGTGTCTTCAACCTTCCTTTCATGGTCGGGTGCTCATGCCAAATCAGGTGTGAGAAGGTAGTTACATTCATGTTGCATTAATCAGAGCATATGATACAGATTTTATGGGTGACCAGGTGATCTGGCACACACACAGAGTGGCATGGACAGACAGTCTGAGTCAGGAAAATCCCTGCAGGGTTAAAAGCTAACCTGTTACTTTTAAATATGAACCAGCTGAAGGAGTTCGTATCAGATCAGTGCTCTGTTAGAGCATTTTGGATCAGTTCCTAGAGTCCTCCTAAAGCCAGATTTATTCTACTATTAAAGCATGTTATAAAAAATAAATAATAACCATAATAATAACAATAAAAAGATACAGTAGCTTGTGAGAGCATACCTATATATAGCCAACAGTTTACCCAAGAAATAAATTCTCATGACAGATTTCAGATCTGTCCATTCAAACATACAAATTACACTAATCTCAAGATCAAACTTGCCATCATCCACTTCAATAACATTAGATTTCAACCCTCAGTTTCTGTAATTTTCTTACCACTGCTTTTCTCTCAGAAACTCATGCAACAACTTTCTGTAATTGCTATCGTCCTTATAAGTATAAGGCTTTAAGTATGTCTCTCTATATTAAATTCTTAATTCCTGTAAACAAAACAGAAGATCATACATACATTCCCTGTTAATTGCAAATGAAAATGAATAACTAGACCTTCTGAAATACAATACTGTAATGGAAGTGTTGATATAGATTGAATTTCGTCTTTAAGTCAACTGTCTCTGAGCTTCAAGGAGACCTCAAATAATTTAAGTGTAGCTCTGATTGATTCTGCTGGACTAGAACTGCTGGGTGCTAGCAGTATTCAGGCCAGTCCTAGAAAACTCTTGTCAGTTTTCTGAGGTATACGTTATCTTTCTTATGGCTTCTGATCACATAAACTATTATAATCTCTCATAGTTATTTAAGAAATGAGTATTTAAGTGAAAACTATTGCTAATTTTTGCCAAATTATTTAACAGAACAAATGCTTGCAGCATTCATTCAACTGTATTACTCGTTGAACAAAGATTTCGAGAGCACGGCAAAATTGAGTTTACTCCACTAAATACTCTTTCAGGCAAGTAAAGATATAAAATTGGTTAGAAAAACAATATAGCATTCTCACCCATTTTGGACTTTCCATCTTCATACTTTGTTCTCTGTAGCATGTGATGCACAATTCTACTTCTTGTGGAGTTGCTGAAGAAGCTGTCTTTGTTGTTTATTGTAAAACTATTGAAATAATGAATGTCTTTCAATATTCAAAACAATGCACAGGTGTTGAAACATAGCTGCTCAATGTTTTCTTCTTACAGTGATTTATTGTATCTTTACACGTCTTGGTTACTGCACAAGATATAAGATTTTACATTCCTAAACCATCTTCAAGATCCCCGAAAAATTGTCTTTATCACAGATTGTTGGGAAAACTGAATAAACTAAAACTAAGTAAACTAAATTTTTCTAAAATGTCCTACTAACTAGCTTATTTCCACACTGGATATAAATTTGAAAAAATAATCTTCAGAAGTAGCGATCATTCTCAAATTCATGTTACTGATGAGTTGGCAGAGGTCCAAGTCATAGGACTACTAACATTGTTATTTAGGGGAAAAAAAATTATCTCCAGGCACTGGACACTTGAGTAGCAGCTCCACAACCTTCTGCTTTAGAGAATCCTAGGAGGGAGACAAATAACGCAAATATCCTTTCCCAGATGGCTCAGGATTCTGAATGCCAGAAATCTGACATGAAGGAGCTTTTGCCTACTCAGCTGTGCCAAAGATGACACTATTACAATTCATAACGTCAGCTGAGCTGGTTGAGAAATAACACCATGAACAAGTGATTGACCCAGTGCAATACAGTTAATCACTTAAAAAAAAAAAAAGAGGTGATAATGCAATTATTCTGTCCTAGGGTAAAGTCAGTCCACTAGCATATAGCTTCTTCACTGAGAAGAAAAAAAAATCTGTTTAGCCTAACTTACTTTTCTGCTTGATATGAACTTTCCTCTCCTAAAAGAATTATCACAAAAGAATTAAAAAATGAACAAGTAGCTAGAATTTTCAAGACTGCTTTGGTCCTTAAAAAATTTATAACACAGTTAAACTAGATCATCATCAATGTGCTGATTTGAACACATACAGTTTCTTTCGATATATATATATATATATTCTTTCAGAGACAGAAGTATTTTTAAAATGCGCATCTGATAACAAAATCCCTGGCACTATTTTTAGCCCGTTTCCAGGTGTTCCCAGTTTCAACAGCTGTCTCAGGTTTTGCCTAAGTAAAATACGTAATTAAGCTAAGCAAACTTGAGCAAATATTTGCATTTTGTAATGTAATGGAAAGAAAAACTTCTAAACCAAAAAGGTGGTGTTGATTTTTCAGTCAAATTTTTGCCTGTACTACTCACTGTCATACAGCGAGTAACAGAGAGCAGATTTTACCTTTAAGAGTAAATCCACAGAAAATACCAGACATGATACTGGGTATTTGCCAGTGACCATCTGTTAATGGCTGCCTGTATGGCACTTGCTTAGTAGTGAGAAAATAAAAAATTCTTCTGGTCTCTGGCACTGCATTTCCAATTCCAACACTTACTGGTGTATGCGTGCACGGCTAAAGGGTGCTGTGTAGCAATCTGTTTCTTCAAGATCAGGTAGGGCCTCCTTATCAAGCTTCATCGGATTCCTGGGCAACCAACTTTTCAGCTCTCTCATATTCCTCTGCAAACTGAGACAGTAAGAAATCAAATTTACATGCTCTTACCTTCCTGCTATTTCTATCTCCATCATTATGTATTTACTGACATCATACTAGAAATGAAACGAATGCAGGAAATCTCCCCATTAAGTAACTAAAAGAAAATAAGGAGTTAATGAGTACAATTAACAGTACTTTTTTGTGATCTGATCTTGCAAAATTTATGCAAGTGCCACTCATTCTAAAATCAGTGGGATTATTGTTCTCCCTCTCTTCCCCAGCTTTCTCTGGCAACTTGGACACTAAAATTCATAGAATTTAAAGGTAAACACAAGACTGCTCAGTGTCAAATTCTTCTGGTTTTCTGATCTCCAGGATGCCTTCCCCTGCAACATTTTCATAAAAATCCAAGGGCTGATATTACCTTAGGAAACAGTATACCGATATATCAAAGTAAAAGCTACACCACACTGAAATGGTTATACAGTCTTTAGACAAAACGAACAAATAAAAACAACAACAAAACCAGCAAAAACCTGGTACGGCTTCCTGCAGTTTCCTAAAAACTGGCATTGTAACACAAACAGAACATAATTTTTTATTCCCGATTAGATCATATACTGGTAACATAAAGGCCTTTCTTTCACTGACATCTTGCCTAAACAGTATCGCAGGACAGAGTTTATAGATGGAAAAATATAGTGTAGTGCAGTTAATTTTCAAGCAAATGCTAGAAGTTACCTTATGACTTCAATTTTGCACTCCTTGCTGACCTGTATTTTTCTCAGATTGAACTGCAATAAAGTGTGGGTATTTAAGGAATAGGTTTCATTACAGAATGCTATATTATGACACTAGAATCGCGTCAGAGATCTTGATAAAAACTGGATTTCAGAAAAACATTCCCCGAATAATATTTGTGAGTGGGTTATGGGCCTTACTCAATGACTACATGTGCATGATATATAAAGCATATAGATCTCAGAGCCTCAAAAACTGTAATGCTAAGTACTAGATTTTTATTTGAGATGAATACATAACTGCCTGTGCTAAGCGGAAGTACAGCTCTTCGTTTCATAATTAAGGGGAATAAGCAATCACAGTAAATTGCACTCAGGCAGCAAAGCCACTTTTGTGAAAATGTGCCTCTTATTATCAACAAAAATAGTAGAAGGTCTACCCCTACTTAACATCATGTCAGACAGAAAACTAAGCCAAATGTGGAATCATAATTTTACATTCACATTTAAAATCCTCAATATTTTCTTCTTGCTATATATTACCAAGGTGGTGCACACTCCGTATTTAACTGGTACTGCACTTGAGGGAGGGGACTCTTTTGATACTAAGCATTATGACACAAAGAACTCATATGAACTATGTTCATAAAGCTGAAACACAGAAAACAATTCCCACACAGGTGCATCCCTTCAGTGTCTCCTTTGCTCAAATAATACCTTATCATGAGAGTTGATTATCTGAATGGTTCCAGTGGAAATTCCTCCAGCACAAAGTTATACACTGTGTATGAAATGAATTTTCAATTGATTTTCTTCTTTTTTTTTTTTGGTTGTACACACGCTGACTTTTTTTAAATTTAAAAACAGGCTTTTCACTTTAAGAGGAAAACATGCAGATACATCATGAGGAACAGAAAAACAATGCATCTGATATCAGATTTTTTTATTATGATATTATTTTAGACTTGGTTATGTAAAAAGCCTTGACCATTTTTCCTCCCCTAAAATTGAAAAAAAAAAGTCGATAATTTTTATCTTAAAGAAGTTAGCCCTTTTTTTTTTTTTTTTTTTTAAATCACATCTGCTTCTTTCAACATGCAATATAATGAAGAACAGCATTGGAATAAACTAAAAATTATGTCCACATTACATATGCCATTTTTTGAGACAAAAAGACTTTTTAATCTGAAGTATGATTACTTTTCATTACCTTACTTTCTAGTCTCTTCAGATAGCATAGAACATTTCCACTGAAATGTACATCTCCCCATGTATAAAATTAATTCAGCAAAACATGCCTTTTTTTTGGCTCACATTATTCTACAGTTAAAGAAGATACTTATGGAAGATTCATGGAGCTTTCATTCAAAGTGATAACAAATTTCAAACGTTTGACTGAATCATAGGACTAAATATTAGCATACTTAGTCAGAGTGGCTTTCTAAATCAAAAGTAGCAGTTTTGATAGAAACTAGCAGATTCCTGACTTAATCTGTTCAGTGTAGTCTATTCAGTAGGACGTAAAGGCAGCCAGATCTGGTCTGGTGAAGTCACTCATGAAGTCAGGAGTTCACGCAATGGGATCAAAGATGTCCTAGAGGAACAGTGCTGCTAGTTCAGATACACTCTTACTGAAACTATGAGACTACGAGATGTTATTCTGAAACACATACACATTTTATTCTTAGACATAAAAATAAATATTTTTTGAAGATGCTTGTAATTTCAGCTTTGTTCAACTTCCATGCTCAAGTGTACTTTTACATTTTATTTGGTTGGTTGTTCTTTCTGGAGAACTAGTTAGTCCAAAAATCCTTGCAGATTATGTTTGCTCAGCAGACTCCACTGGAAAGAAGCACCATACAGGTGAATTTCGTGCACTGAGAATTAATGTAACATAACTAGACTGTAGTCTAGTCAAGGAGTCAAGGTAGCTTGATATACAATACATCCATATTACCGTGTTACTTGTAGAACAGTGGCCTTCTGTCACTCCTATCTCTTTCTCGCAGCCTTTCACTCTTTAACCACACCAACTTAAAGGAGCAATTATTTCTCCTTATGAAGCCGCTTTGGAATTTTCTGACCGAGATCCACAGTTACAATGGAACAAGACACCAGAATTGAGCAACTGCCACTGTTCATGAAAGATATTTTTGACAGCAATCGTCACCCAGTAGCTTGCTCAGTGTTTGCCTCTCTTATTCTGTCAAAAAGATACAAGACAGCGGCCAAAATTGTCAACCACATGCCACCAAATTACATGGACTCGGTACTATTCTCTATAATGGTAAATGTATTATGGTTGACAGATTCAATATAGGGACACAACGCTGCAACATTTTCATCACCTCAAAAAAAGAAAAAAATGCTACAATATTTGTTCAATGGAACAATATTAACAAATTTACTTCAGTGTGCAGATTGAAATCAAAAAGGTTTTAGAAGTCTTTTGGCGAAGCAAGCTACTGCAGCTCAGTTGCTAAACAAATTAATTTCTGGTTCTCTAGCCTTAGAAGTATAAAATTATTTCAACGTTTCACTGGGCAGACTGAAGCCGCATACTGTAGCAACTAACTTAATTTTCTTTTCCTTAATGTTGGCCCTTAACCATTGTTGTGGTGTCTGATATGGGAGATATAAGACTGATTCATCAGATTATTCAGTCATAAATCTCAAAGAGTTCAGACTTTTTTTGATACATGCATTATTTACTTAAGTGTCACACTTTTATAAACTTCCTTTCCTTTGAGAAGATTTGTTAAAGGCTTTTCAAATATTGCTCTTTAAGAAGTACAATAAAATTATTTCTGTAGAGTGGCCCTATGAATAGAATTCAAGCTTCACAGTATTGCATACATTTTTTTTTTTTAAGGTATGTAAATAAATAAATAGGCAGAGAGATACCATGTAGATATCACATATAAGAAACACAATATATCAGTAAGCACTGCATTTACCTTCATTCTTTTAACCATGCTGCTAATAATCTTTTGTGGACTTAAAGACATGTATAGACACATACATCTACCACATTACCATGTCAATAAATTCAGAGAAGTGTACTGTCACAGCAGGGTCTAACATAATAGTATAATCCCACATTCGTAATTATAGAAGCTTGGTAACATCAAAATTTTACTTTTGATATACAAAGATTTTAATATACATTCCTCATTCTAGCCATTGTAAACTTGACTTAGAAATACTAAAAAGTATTTGACAAATTACAGAGAAGTTAAGTTCGAAAAGCTTTAAGATGCAAAGAGACAATGAGGGTAGCAGAAGTTATAATGATGAGATGTGTGTGTCAGCAATTTTAGAGTTAGCTTGCATCTTCAGACATAGTTTCCTTTTCACACTATTCCTTTGTGCACTGGATTGTATAAAGTGCCAGAGAAAATATTCAGAAAAATATAGATTCCCAAATTCCAGGTAAATTAGAGGTAGAAACATTTGTTTCAAATGTAAAATCAATCTGGCACTAAAATTGTTTATTACTTAGTTCACAGGTACTGCGAGACTTCAGAAGCACATTTCAGACCTCTGTCCTTCTAAATAAGGAAAAGAAATTTATTTAATATCTAGGACTCACCAGTTGGATTTAAGATAAAATAAGACAATTCTGCAATAAAACTCTGTTAATTTTGCCTTTGCATTACAAAGCACATCACATTTTCCATAATGCACAGTAAGATGAAGCAAGCATGTGAATGACTGGGAAGAGGAAAAATGCAGTTGTAAATTTATGTTATAGGTTGTTTTATTTTAACATATTTCATTTGCTTATGTATTTTTTTCTTACTTTGATGTTCTGCTGTGCTTTGTCTATTTTTAACTGATTGTCTTGCAAACTGATACCGTGAGACAATGTAAATTGTTCCTGAGAAATAATGAGAGCTCTTCATCATCTAAAGTTAACAACGGGAGAACCTAAATCAAATGTCATCTCAAGATTCATCTCAAGAAAACCTGTAACAGAAAACTCTTTCAGGAGATTTCCCTCATGTAAAAAATGTCATATATTTTCTGTAGGTAATTAGGACTTACACGACATCATTAAGCCTGACTAGAGCAAGAGGGAGCAGTTACAGCACCTTCCTGGCTCCTCCAGGCTCCTTTTGCCAAGGCAGCAGCCTCAGGTGAGATTTGTGTGTATCAGCCTTCGTTTGGCAGCCCTGTCATCCCAGCCTGGCTACTTACTACTAGCTCTCTGGGCATTAAACGCTATAGCTGGATGGTTTTCAGGAAAGAAAGCCATTTACAGTAATGACAGACTGAAAGATATTTTAGAAGATATAGGCAACCTCATGGAATCTGAGAGAGTTAAAGGTCTTTCACTGCAGTGAACAAGTTACTGTGAGCTATCAAATAAAAATTCAAACCAGCCCTCAGGGCGTCATTGATTTAGTCCTGATAAACAGGATGCACATGAGAGAAGTTACATTTGCACGTCTAAGGAAATACCTGACTACCAGAATTTAGACTGAAGACATGCACTCAAAAGTATCTTCCACTCTAAAGAAACATGTCTTGGTAATAGCAGACGTAACTGTAGAAATGGATCCGGTATTAAATCTTTGCTGCCAGGATAAGGGCCACTTTTTTTCCCTGGCATAAACACTTCTACATTTCTAAAACGAGAACTGGCAAAGCTTTAAAGAAATGCATCTTGTTACAGATGAATATTTTAACACTTTAAGCTAACATATTTTGAGTTTTCAGGGAAATAATCTAATTTTCCAAGTTTCCTGGATAAATTTACAACTGCAAATGGATTTTCTTTAGCAGGGTGACTATTTGACAAAATTAGAATCTACACATCACCCACCAACCTGCCCATGGTTTTGCTCCTCCAGTCAGTGTAATAACATTTTTTCCTGAAAGAACAGCAAAAATCAGCTGAGAATAATCAAGCAGAAGACAGCTGAAAAGGACATATACATTATAAAAGAACACTGGACATTTTAAAACATACATTTTCATAGACAGAAAGATGAAAAAACACTTTAAAAAGTCAACTGAAATAGAGTAAGACATTAAAATACTGTGATGTCACATATTTTCAAGTTTGAAATTTGCTCCTGAGTAAAATTTACCTTTTAGTATTGAAGCTAATAACAGTAACTAATCTATGATTCATTCATAAGACACCCATTACTGAGTGTTTAAATGCTGTCATGATTGTATTCATTTCATGTCATCTTTCTTAGCATTTTTTTATTCCAGAGAACTAACTTTAGAAGAATTACCAGGGCTTCCATGCTAATAAATGCTTTATGGACTCTGTGCATTAAATACCATAAGCACTTAACACCATTAGATCCTGTCTTCATTCTCTGAAGTGGTATACCATCACCTTCCCTTCCCTTGGCATTCTGCATCCAACTGAAGAACAACACAGGGCCCTACAAATCTAAGAGCACTAACTGATACAAACCACATTTATGTTATAACTTTATCTCCACCAAAAACTGGTCACAGTAACTTCAGAGAAACAGTAACAGAAATTGCCAGTGAAGTCTTCTGAGAACAGTTTTTTTTTTTAAAAAAAAACAATATATAGAGAGATTTGCTGCAATGTCATATCTTCCACAACTAGTTTCAGATTTTAGTTTTTTTTCTGGCCTCCTACCATTTCCTGTCACATTTCAGCTAAACAAAGGCCAAGATCCTACAGATTCCTTGGGGTATCTGCATCTTTACCATGGCACTCATGAGGGGACAGTAAAGTTTGGCACCAGGAACTTTTTTCCTTGCTTAGTTCATGTCATACTTAAAATTTGCCTAAATCCTTCCCCCTTCTGCATGTTTTATTATTATTATTTGGTTTTTAGGAGGAATTAAAACAAGTTTATGTAGTTACATTAATATGATGGCTTAACGTTATTTTCAGTTGATATTTTATTCCCTCCCCCATCCTTCATTCTAATACACACAAAAATGGCACTTCCACTCTGGATA
The DNA here is from genome assembly GCA_013399115.1 of Anseranas semipalmata. Classification (NCBI taxonomy): domain Eukaryota; kingdom Metazoa; phylum Chordata; class Aves; order Anseriformes; family Anseranatidae; genus Anseranas; species Anseranas semipalmata. The sequence continues at coordinate 195,520 of VXAA01003041.1, forward strand.
CTTAGCAAATGAAATTTCCATTAGACGATAACTTCTTTACCCAGAATCAACATAGTTAACGAGATCTGCAACTGCCTATCTGGACAGTATTTGAGATGCATTAAGGTACACTACTTACATTAAAATAACAATGAAATGAGTACAGTAAAAGGAGTAGGAAGGAAACATAGCCTAGAAAATAAGTGGTCATATGAAAATTATCTATTTACCAATCTGTAGACTGTTGGCAGCCTGATATTTGGTACCACTATGCAGAATTTTAAATGAAACAGAAGAATTACAGGATTTTCAGACATCAGATTTTTGAAAAAACACTTCCTTTCCTTTAATCACCTTTAGCCCTTTTGCACAGATGGAGTCCAGCTAAGCTTCAGAAACAACTTATTCCTTCATTATACACAATGACAATTTATATTTCACAAGAGATTCCTTTAGACGCTGATAAAATGAAACTTTTGGCTGGGTTTCAGAACCATATCACAGTTTCATTTCTCCTGACAGATCACATATTTAACAAAAGTATCTACAAATTGTTTTAAAAAAGTATAATTCAGTCATAATTTAAACATTGTCCTAACATAAATCAAGTTTGAAAGCATACAGAATGCAACAGTGATTACTGCAGTCTTTTGAAACGCTAGGAAAATTTCCTTTTGCAATTGCAACGCTGAGATTCCATCTTATATTGCATATATGACGCATAGGATCCATCTGCCAACACATTTAGGCATAATGCCATCCTAAAACTGAGTTCTAGGATGCTGGTTAGACCCTTGGTCAGAAAAAAAATTGTTACTTTTCAGTTACAGAAATTCTTCTTGTGTAATAAGAATATTGATTTTGTTTAGATTCCTAGATTGAGCAGAATGAACCTACAAAGTATGAGCTTAATTCAGGAGACTTATTCTTCATGTATTATTCATACATGATACTGATATCTCCTATTTTAAGGACTGTAACTGAAAGCCAAAATTTTGCAACGCTGTGCAAGAGGATAAGGGTGTACTGCATTGAAGCACTGCAGGAAAAGTTAGCTCTCTTCTTCAACTACACATCCAAAACAGACAGACAGAAGCTGCTGATAAATCAGATAAAGACGAAGAGAAATAATCTGTTCTTGGGAGGGAACAACACTATTTCATTGCAATTATGGGATAATGGTATGATTTGAGCTTCCTCTGTCCACTGAACGGAGAAAATTTTTACCTCAGGAAAGCAATATATGCCATCCAGTTTAGAAAGGTTTAACTTAAATAAGCAAACTCAAGACTTAAAACCAGCAAAAGACAGTGCTTTTGACAGAGCATGTAATTAAATTATAAAATGCGTGACCACGTGATGTTGTTATGGAAGTGCACATGGCTATTTTGGCATCCATGAAAAGGCCATCAGAGGCTAATAAAAACACAGATGAAGATGAACTCTGTGTCAGAAGTCCCTAAACCACAGACTTCTGGAAACAGATGTCATCATGAAACACTGCTCTGCTTCTGTATTGAACATCCTACACTGGCTGCTGGCAAAGCAAGGTGGACCTCTGTTCTAATCTGCTGTGTTCATCCACTTTGTGTTCACAATAAAGCCGCCGTGCTCAATTTTATTTTAGAAAGTAGAGAAATTAAAGAAATAACTTGTTTGAAATATTCACACAAGTCCTAGATTGCAATTTCACTTTAATTCCTCTTTAAATCTTTTTTAAAGAGAAAAAGAAATGGTGATGAATTTCCTACTTCTCACAGAGCTGGAGGCGGGTAGCAGGCTCCTTTCTTTCTTACCAAATAAATGTGTTTCACTCTACAGCAAGCTAATGAAGTCAAGCAGCAGAGTTTACCATTTTATCTACTTTTTGTATCTGAAATGGCTGGGATAAAAGGAAGCTGAAGCATCAACTCAGAAACAAAGAAACATGGCTCAGACACTTTGGAAAAGACAGAATATATTTACATGTCAATTAATAATATAATAAACAAACACAACTACCATTGGCTTCCAAATAAAGTAATGTTGTAAAAGTTGACCACTTTTTTCTGAAGGGCACTACACATCTGTGAAGTTACTAAAATGAGGAAGAATTCAAACCACTGCTAAAACCTAAGTTTTATGACTTCAAGTATTGAAAGCAAGGAAGAACTACTTTTTGAATGGGAATTTAGATTATGTATGTGTGTACATATATGCAAACACTCACTTCTATATTTAAAAAGTAGACAAGAATTATTCAAACTAGGGAAGCTCAAATGGCCCTATAATAATATTCTTAAACATCCAGAAGATGACTGTTACAGAACATATTTTTTAATGGACAGGATTAATGCAATGATGTGGAAACTCAGTATAAAACTGAGTATTTGAAACCAGCTTTGAGCTAAGGATGCTTCACAATGACTAAATTTCTGGCTTAGGACTAATGCAAGAGAACCACGTTGTGATAGCTGAAGTCAGCAGGGACATAAAAGATAGAGCATTTGGCAATTTAAATGAAAAAGGAGTTCTTTAAGGGTATTTTCCATGAGTCACACAGCTTTGGCATCTGGTTACCACTTTACCTCCTGATGAGGTTTACAGCACACGACAAAGCTCTCCTCTCTCTGCAAAAACAGCATTAACTGAGTTCAAAAGGAACATTTTCTCCTTTAAAAACTTCTGTGTTCTTACAGGAGATATTAACTTGTCCTACAATATTTATTGCAAAAAGATACGATAGAATTTGCTTAGCACGTAGACGAGGAACTGAGTTCAGTTCATTATTCTGGCAAAGGAAAACTAGAGGACCAAGAAATCAAGAGATCTCGCTCTCTCCAAAGTGCGCCAATATGTGCTTTATTGGAGACACAAAAGAGACAAGCTATCTCTGTCATTTCACTTGCCTTTGGACAAGGCTTCAGAAATAGCCTACAATGATGGAGAAGACTTGGTCTGAGATGCAGAATACCTGGAACTCTTCCAAGGACATTCAAAACAATGTGTGAACTGTTAACAGTATTTTCTTAAGGTGTATGTTTGATTTGACTTGGAAGGTAAGCTCGAAAACAAATACCAATGTGAAACAGAACAGTGCCTATTATATGTTTCTCCTCTCTCCTTATCATCTCACTAAATTAAATATAAACATGCCTGACCACAATGCAGTGAGTGGACTGCATTTTAGCCTTAAGGTAAGTAATGAAGTGTTAATATTTTAAGCACTAAATTACAAGTTCCTTAAAATAGTTTCCACAATACCTGAAAGGCATCCTGATGTTCATTCTTTCTGCGTATTTGCACAATGTCTCCCATGGACAGTGAATTTTAACAAACATGATATCACTGTTTGTAACAGCTGGCTGCGAAAAGTGATAACAAATAAACACGTTAATAATTCAATCCCACACAGCATTCACATTTCTAAAAGCATTCTGCAGGGTCAAATTCTGCTTTTTGGCATGAAGTGGCCATGCAAGTCTGAAAACATTCTAAGCACTCTGATCCAAGCAAAGGAAAATTAACACACTCCCCTTCCCAAATCCTGTAATATGAGTAACCTAGAAACTGCTGAAAGGAACCTGTAGGACAGACATTCACCTATAAACCCAGCAGAAGTAAAGAAAGGCTTTATGCAGCATTTTGACATGGAATAAATGAACTAATTTAACATCCCCCCCAGATCATCTTAGATGAGCCATTTCATGACCACTCACTGCGTCTCCCACTTAAGAAGAATGGTGCAATGGTGGTCATCTGCTAGAGCCATAAGAACAGCTGAGAGAAGACTGCAGGTCCCACTTTGCCAAAATGGGAAATTCAAGAATGGTTAAGTAACTGTGATGCCTGCTATCAACTTATAAATGTGATCTCTGTATGAACTGAGATTTTTCATAAAATTACAAGGGATATTCTACACAAATGTTTTGCATAACGTATTATTATGAACACAAAACAAAAGCTTCAGCATCACAGATCCTAAATTTATCTTTTTTTTTTTTAACCAATATTTCCATTTTAAACTCCTCTCCCAGATGTATTTGCTTGAGTTTTTATATGTAAATATTTTGATAGAGTTGAGTCTGATTAAAGCCGCCCAATAACTTAAGTAACACAAGGCTTGGTAAATAAAAATAAAAGAAAATTCAGTTCAAGTGTCAATAAAATTTTAAATGTTCGAAATTCTGCCTACTAGGGCCATAAGGTCATGTCATAGTTCTATAATATTGCTTCTAGGATTTCATTTTTCTCAAAAGATGTGGAAAAAATAATATTGTAAAAATTTAGATATCTAGAATTACTATCTCATAAAAACATACTTTGTCTGAAATGTCAGTGCTTCTGAACTGATTTCAGCTGAGATTGTTCTGATTTCAATAAACATCCCCAAATCAGATTTTTTTTTTCTATTAGACTCAAAACAATTTTTAAAACCTTAAAAACAAGTTTTACAACACTGTCAGGTCAGTTATTTACGAATATTCAACATGCTTATTGTCAGCTAGTACTTGCAAGGACTTCAAAGCAGTTAAAACTCCATTGCTTTAACGCGGGACATGCAAGGTAATTCTACTGAGCTGAAGAGTATAAATCAGGATAAAAGACATATGAAGTATAGGAGTTTACTTCAGGACAGACTAAATACGTCTGTTTTATAAGTAATTCAGGAAACAGCAAAATTCCAAGGCTGTTTTCCTGACTGTTTTACTTCATTAATACTCTCATTACTAATATCCCAATCACAACAGTAACAATATAATATCCCTTTGAAATGGTTCTTCACATTTCATAGCAGAAAACTGAAATGAATATCCACCACAGCGCAATATAGAGCAGCATTCAAACTAAGACACAGAAAGGAAGGAAAAAGAAAATGGAAGCAAAGACACAAATATATATATTTCTTTCTGAAAAAGCAGAGAACAATTTGTTTTTAATATTTATTTGAAAGATTGATTGTGAGCACTCAGCAGACACAAATGTTAATTAATCTCTATGGTATCAGCAACTATATTAGGAGCCTAAAGAGGTATTAACTTAGAATCTAGGGAAAACAAACGATTATAGATCAGAATTAGGACAACAAAATTATTCCCCTATCACTAAAAAAAACAAACAAACTAAATCCCTATTAATACCCAAGGTTCTTAGAGTTTAAGAGTTTCAGCATTTAAAGAAAAAGGGGGTTAACAGTGAAACTTGGCATAAATCAGATTTTTCTTTTTACTACAATTAGAATAATAGGCTGGCCTATTTTATTTTATTTTTTGAAGTGTATTCTAGAAAATTTAGAAGCCTGAACAGTAGCACTTAAATTGTAGCTCCAGGAACTCAATGCAGATGAAGACATGTAAGATAGGGATGGATTAATTTGCCATCTTTAGCCCTTTAAAAATACACAGAGATTTAATATCATGCGTTCTGTTGAAAGACATAGAGGTTGTATATTAAAGTAACAACATGGGTTACTGAAGCATCTTCCATTTTGCAGGTGTAAAGAGCTGGAAGTTTCCCCTCTATACTGCACTACACCTGCTCCTATTTAAAAGTGATTCAATATTGGAGGGTGCATGCATGTGCACGTATGCATATAAGCACACACGATCAAAGCATGTTAAACACATACCATCAAACAATTGTTATTATTAATATAATAGCATTAAACAAACAGAGAGATTAGCCTGAGCAGAAAGGCTTGTAAGACATCAGGAATATTTTATAAATTCAGTCAAGTAACACAGCATTGTAAGACAGGTTGTTTTATACCATGTAAGCTACAAAACTCACCTCTCGTTCTAACATAAGCCCTTCTGCTCTCAAATTCTTCTCAAATGTGCTTCTTTTTTCTACTTGTAGACTTGACTTTTTGTAGACCAAGATGTAATCAATACGTTTTTTGCCGTCTTTGAAGAAGAGGCCTGATGATGCCATAGCATCAGTCTGGATAAGATAACATAAAAATATGGTAAATATGGCATTCATAAAGGTGAACAGACCCATCATGAATTCCCTGCAACGCAGCACTTCCTAAAGTATGGAAATGTCAGCATTATCCACAGGATGAATATATAAAGAAAAAGTCACAAGAACTGGCAGTTCTTATGCATTGTTAGTTCACAATTTCAAATCAATTAGATAAAACAAACTAAAATGATTCCCCAACAACCATAATCTAGCCATTACTTTCAGCAGTGCAAAACCCCTAAAAATACTGTATAGTATACATAGATGTAAGCTCCTGTTAATACTTACTTTCTGGTTGGAATTAATAAAATTTAAAGACAAATAAATTAAAACAAGTTTCCCAGCTTTGTACCCGGGCAAATTTTATAGAACAATAATTTTTTTCTCCAAAAGAAAAATAATTTTCAAGAAATTGGAAGAGAAACACTATTTATGTGAATGTTTTCTTGGATATTCCAGCTGAAATGCTTTTTCAATGTCATGTTAGCAATGCTTAAATCTTGTCTAGTTCCTTCCCACCATGCTTGTAAACACAAGGGATTCTCTGACCTCGATATGGAAAACCCTGCTTTACATGCTGCTGCCGAAAGCTACTTTTACATTCTGTTTTGCATGATTCAGAATAGACAGTGAATATATCAACTGGTGTCATTCTATGAAGACTCTGAAATTTGAAAAGGTAAACTGAGAAACAGTTGTCGTCTGGAGAACGCAGCACTCATTTTAACACAAACTGTTCAGAACATGTATGGTAGTTTTAAGAAAGATGCATCACACACGTGTGTGCAACCAGAATTCTATTCATGCTGCATTACTTTTTAGCAAATAGGATGCTAGTCATGGAAATTCACTGTTTTTGGATGGTTTGTTATGAAATTTATAAAACTCAGAGTTATATCCAACAGTTACTCTCCTTTCATAAATAGAACCATATGCTAGTGTGTGATATCAGCAGTACAAATACTGGATACCAGCTCATTTGTTTGTGAAAGTTTTTTTTTTCTTTTTTCTTTTTTCTTTTTTTTTTTTTTTTATCTCCCACATACCTCACGGCCCACTTTCTACAAATTTAGTGATTCTGAGAACCTCTCAGTCTGCAAAAACTGAAAATTTCTAAGAAGATTCTTCTTTCTCTGTTTTCTTCCTCCCAAAGCAAAATCAAAGAACAGTCATTCTCAGACCACCCATTGTTACAAAATTGCATCATCACACCTCTGGGAACATTATTTAAGTACATTAAGCTTCAATTTAAGTACAATTAAGCTTCTTTTTCTGCTCAGCAGCTGGTGATGGCATCAATTGTCTTTCTTTTCCAGATGCTTTTATGTTTTTTTTTTTTTATGAAAAGTGTCATCTGTTAACTGCTCCAAGGTACATACCTGCTTATGTATTTTATTAATGAATATGTAAATACAAAATGGCTGTTAGAAATCTAAACTTTGTCCTACTTGCCTGGAGCTTTGCTGTCACATCCATGCTCTGTTTCACTGTGTTTAAAGGATTACTAAATCTTATCATTCACAAAAACAAACAAACAAACAAACAAAGAAAACAAACAAACCCACAAAAAAAAAAGGGAGAAAGGCTTTTACCCCCCTCCTTTTTTTTTTTTTTACATCCTATGCACTTCTGACTGAAAGAAAATACATTCAGATCTTATTTATAACAGTGCAAAATTGTATCTGTTCAGTAAACTGAAAGGTGTTTCTAAAATTTATACTAGAAATCCAACTTGCATTTGAAATCATGACTAGAATAGCGCAATCCTTATACACAGACCTACTCATTATCATCCCTTAGTCATTCTATTTAAATAAAAGAGTTCAGAAAATAACATGACATCATCTACAATGCAGAAATCCTGTTTCTATATCATTTTGCCCTTGAAAGACAAAATTCAACAATAAAGCAGGGTCTATGGATTTTCCTAGTGACACCCCTCATTTTAATGACTGAGACCAATCGGGCAGCTTTCCTCCATCAACTTCAAATTGCTCCTATATTTTTCAACAGGTACCAGCACTAGTGCCAACAGTGCCCATTTATACGTTTTACTTGCTGCTTACAAATAATCTCTTATTTCCCCTTCTACATGTTAGGCCCTCTACCTACCTCTCCTCTTTGCAATGATTTGACCGCTTTGAAAAGCATACAAAGTAGTATGTTTCTCTGGGCTAGAAGTTCCTCTTCAGCAATGAAGTATTCCAGATTAATTAGACCACAGAGGCAGACTAGAATTGGCTTTTTTGGTCCACGAAGCAGGCAAAATCACATGAGAAGTCTGCTCAAAATTTCCCCACGGGGGAGATCTGGAACATCTCTTACAGTTTCTGCACAGACATTCTGCAAATTAGGTTTACCTTTTGTAAAACACTTCTACCTTTCTTCTGGATTATAATTTCTAGCTTTTTTTTTTTTCTCTCAGTTCTAAAACACCTGCTGTTCTTGGAAAAACACATTACTGCAAAGACAAAGTGAATTAAGAACTATCGTTTCCTTCCTCAGATTAAAAGCATTGTGCAAATATGCCCTCTGGTTCATATGCGCTGAACAGAAATCTTTGGGGGCAGCATTCAATAAATAATGATCTGTACTGTCAGTAGAAAGAAATTTTCCATCTGTTCATCTCAAACCACCTTCAGAGATTCTTATTCTTACAGATGCACAGACTGAAATGTGCAATGGTGCGGCCATTTACCGTAATCGTGCAGTGAACCCAAACGATATCCATTTCAGGACTTCAATGCTACTTTGCTAGTTTCACTTGAGTGTAATTCTGAAGCAACACTGTCCAACTGTGTTAGCAGGAACACCTGTGCCAGTAAAATAATGGATCTGGTGATTAAGTGTTCCTTCAGTTGATCTGAAGGAGCTCCATAATGTGTAAGGAGAACAGGCAGCAGCAATTTCAATTAGATGTAGGAGTCAAGGTATATTACCCACACTAACTACACCTAGCACAGTGAATCAGTCTGTTGGTATAATGGGCATTCAGGCAAAAGCACATTTATTATTTATCTGTTGGTTTAAGCCAATAAATCTCTGATTCATTCTTTCACTGTTTTGTCATCACAGTGGAGAAGAAAAGCATCAGAAGAAATATTTTGTGCAAAGTTCTTACTCTCCTCTTTTCTTTCTTAAATTTCCTTTTTCCCCTGGAAAATATGTTTAAAAACAGACTGATCAATGTTCATATTTCTGTCTAATCCTCTTCCCCCGCCCTACCATCTCAGTTTTCCAGATTTCCTGAAACACTATCCACCTGATCAGCTTTCCTACGCTCAGACCCAAATGAAAAACTATTTATGTTTTCTTTTTCTTTTTCTGAGAAATTCCTTTTGGAGTCTTGCTGTATAGTTTGGCTTGCAAGCTCAAAGTTTTCACTTCACCTTGCTCTTCCCAAGTCTTTAAACACAAGAACTCTAAATTGTATCTAGGCTGTGAAGCATTTCCTCACAAAACTGTAAACTTGGTTGTAAGACAGCGGCTTGCATCAGAGTAAAATATTACCTGAGACTTTTCCACTACAGATCTTTTAAAATTCTTTGGTTTTCTTCATTATTTGCCTTCATTTTTTTTGGTTGTTTCAGAGCCTGTGATCTTTATAACACACAACATGACACAATGAAGTCCAAAAGTGCAACATTCAAAATACTGACCTCACTCAATGAAGTTTACAGTTTACATGAGACAGAAGATAAGTTGATCAATTTAACATAGAAAACAGTTTTTTTCTCAGGCAAAAAAAAAAAATGAAACAAAAATATAATGTAAATATTTGTCAAAGTTATGAAATAAAACGAATAAGAGTTTGCATTTCTATCCAAATCTGGTACAAGTAGAATTTACTTGGATGTAGCCAGCATGGAGGGATTTTTCAAGACACTACTTTTCAGATTCTAATTAATAAGCAATGCCCTCTTTACAGGGTGGGAACAGCTGTTTTACATGCTCTTTCTCTCCCCAAGTCATTTAAATAGCACGATTCACAACAATTATAAATGTTTTAATTCCACTGATTTCAGTACACTATGTTGCTCTGTAGATTAAACTTCTGCCAACTTTTCACCTGACACATAGCAACAAATATTCTCGAAGAGCAAGATGGAAGCCTTCCGAAAACAGTAAGCAAAATTATAGAATTTAAGAGCAAATAACATGGTATGGAAGGCTTCAGGTTCGGTATATTCCATTAATAGCAAAATCATTAGCAAATTCTGAAACTTACTGAATATCAGTGAAAAATACACTCTATTGTAATATATCAGTATACTGTCTTTTTTCCCCACCTTATATCACCGAAAAGTTTAAGTTAAAGATATGTTGCAATGTAGCTTTTTAACCAGATTGCACCACTATTTTCTCTTCCTGCAGTTACTTCAGGTCCCTTGGTGGAAATATACTATACAGGAACTGAGAATGACCATTCTAATAACCCACGTAAGGTCAACAAAATTTTCAGCCATCAGCAGAACCTTTTAGCAATAATTACAGACTAAATTTAAGTACTAGCATCTCTTAAGAGACTCAGCTGCATTGAAGAAAAAAGCAGAAAATAAACCAAACAGAATAGAAACATATGCTCCTCTTATAAAACATCATCTTGCGACATCTGGACAGCTTAACTCAGGAAACCATACGTAAACACAACAATAACCTCTTGGAAAAATGCATGTTATTAGGTTTTCTTTTTCCCAGTTGTGGAAAAGTGGTTGTACTCTATACCAGGAATGAGAGATTCCTGAGATATCTCCAGTGAAGCACTAAATATGCCAAATTGAGTTCACTGGTGATTGGCAGCAGCTTGCTGGAAATCCTATTCGTATGTGACAGGAGCAAAATCTAAGAACCTTATTTGCTATTATATCAACATCCTGAATCCATGTAGCATGTTTCCCACTTTTCTGTGACCATAATGGTATTTCCACTACCATTTCACAGATCAGTCAGAATCAGACAAATTTTAATTAAAATCCTTGTGCTGCTTTACAGTTAGATAAGAAATAAATAGAAATGCTCGAAAGCCCCATTGACAACACTGACTTAACGTATAATCAACCAGTGCAGAAAGAAACTTCAGCAAGAGTACCAGCAACATTTGAAATCTTTTCAATTACTTAGGTTATCTGAGATGATTGCCAAAATTGCTCAATTTCAGTGAAGTTAATAATGCTAGGTCTAATCATTTAAAAGTCAAATGTTGAGACCATTAGAATGCTTTAAAATGCAACATAAATAAAATGAATACATTAATAATTTAACTGTAATCAAACTGAGGCAGGGGCTTATTTTTGCATCGCTACTCTTCCATAAAAATACGTATTTTTTCTTGGGGAAGGATGAAAAGGAAAAATACCTATCCTCAGGCAACAGCATGATTGCAGAAATAGCAGCTGTGAGAGGAGAAACGCCCAACCCTGATACGGCCAGAGATTCAATAAAAAAGAATCAAGATTTGAGAAGGCTGCAGCATTCTCAGCTTATTTCCTACCATGTGTGTCCAGGTATATGCTATGTATCAGTCCCTTAATGAGTAATGGGTTGATTCAGAGGTTAACTAGAACTAAGTACAGATACAACTTGTCTGTTGTAACCATTTCACGTTCACTCAGCATTCAAAAAGCCTTAACAAGCTAACACAAGAGCAAATGCTTAAAGGCTGACAAAGTCTCTGTAGGTGTATTATTATTATTATTATTTTTTAAATGTTAAATAATTATTAGCTTGTGGATGTGGGATTTATGAACTACACTGTTCTCAGACACATACATGATTACACGGTACCAAATGCAGAGGGCCCTGATGGGGCTGTGGATACTCCCTCTCCCCCTTGCCTATAATTCTCAGTCCTCTGGTTCACATGTGGATGGTGCTCCAAAATTCTTCGCTATCCCTTTCCCAAGCTCATTTATTTATATATATCACAGCGTTATCTGCTATGTGTAATTTTATTTCCATAAATACTTCACTGAACATTGTTACACTCAGCACAACAGTGAAAAAAAAACTGCTACTTTTCAAATCAATAAGCAAATTCCCATCGACTCGTTCAAATTTTTACTTGAGTCGTGCAACAGCAAAACCTCAAGTTCATTCAAACCATTATGAAATGTTCTCTAATTTGATTACAAATAAAAGTTATAGAAAGAAACCTGTCTAGGAGAGAGCATGTACTAGGAAAAGTAGTATTTCCTTCTATTTCTAGCCCAATATTCAGCTAATTTCAGCTCAGCTTTCTATGTATTTGGTAACTTTCTATGGAATTCTTCTTCCATAACATGGTCCAGCTGCCCCTGAATCCGTGCAATCTTTCAGTTTCCACAACACGTTTGACAAGGATTTCCACAGGTCATTTCTGGAAGATCCACCTTGTTTTCTTTGTTTTGAACAAGGGTCAAGTTAGCTTTATTTGCTGCTTCAAGACCATAATCCTACAAATACACGTGGTTTCTTAAACTATGTAACATCTTATTACTTCAGTACTGTTAATGAAATTGACTCATATATCTCATATATCATATCTAAAATTAACTGTACTCCTAATGCGCACTATTTAAATGAAAAATTACTTTTTTTTTTAAAGAAACCACTATACTTTGGCCAAACGTGTACAGCCCTCCTCTTACAACAGACTTACTAAACTTCACAATTAACTACAGTCAGACACAACCTATTAATATAAAATATTATCGCAGGGAAAATATTATGTTCATTACAAATATTAAAATAACACATCATGCATATGGTATATAATAGTATACTATATTTACTATTGAACAAGATATTAAATATTATAAATATTAAATATTGCCTATATTGTATTCTAATGTCAGATTTTAATATTGAACCACACTAAAAGCATTCAAGCCGAGGCAATAAACTAATCTCTTACAACATTTACCTTCATGATAAAAAGGAATCTCTTCATTGAAGTTTCATTTTCTCAAGCTTGCAATTTCAATCACTTCTCATTTGACTAATTTTTAGAAATACTCTGTTGCAGTTTGTATTCTTGTGTTCATTATTTTAAGAGATTAATAGCCATTTGAGGACTCAAATTATTTTGGCATTCACTTATACGATGAAATAGTACAGACATCAACTGACCATTTACATACAAATCCCAAACTGAAGCTTTGCTTCAACATATTGGATTCATCAACTTAGTGTTTGCCTAAATTCAGGTCATAATTGACTCTCGTCTGAACAGTGACAAGAAAATGTTTATTCAGACAAAACATCACAGTACTTAACTGTGAAGTTACCTCGGAAAAGACCCATTACTAGATTCTCAAGTGTTTCTCTGAGAAATTAATTTATTCTAACTTACTATCAAAACGTAGTAAATCAAGTCTGTCGTGGAAGAAATTGTCTAACTTGTTCGTTTTAGGTATGATTTTCATTAACATTACCTAATATATGAAGGCTAAATGAAGAGCTGGAAATCAGACCTTTAGTAATTATATTTTAAGATTTGCTTCATAGGTTCCTGAAATTTGCCAACAATGGCAATGCAAACGAGCACAATTTCTATTTATTTTATACATATGTACACATTAAGACAGAGGCCGACAACTATTTATTTTTAGTAGCTTGCTGTTGATGCGCTTTTAAGATGTGTTAGAATGTATTTCAAACATAGTTTTGTCTACCAACCTCAACATCAACAGTCATACGTAATACATAAACAAAAGCACAGTGCAAGTGCTAGTCTGGAAGCATGCACAAAGTATCTTGGACTCAGCCCGGTGCAGGTTATTCTGACCCAAGGTACCCATACAGTGAGAAACAACTTTTACATTGGGGTGTAGCTCAGGCAGAGAACAGCCTGTGTTTCAATTTCTGACTTCAAGGACTGTCATTTACTTTCTAAAAAGAATCTAAGGATGTTTCACATTTATAAGAACATACAAGAACATCATTTCCCAGCCACAATCAACAATGGAAGCATTCAGTTACATAAGCGCTGACCGATACAGAACACAAGAACTAAGGCCCCACAGAATGATATGTTTATTTTGCCTCTTCAGTAGACATGATGAAGATCAACTTTTCTCCACGTAGGTGGTGTAATTTGGATTTAAATTTGTAAAATTATGTAAAGAAAAGGAAACATACTGACAGAGTAGTACCTGTGATTCAAACTATAGATGTCTGCACACAGCTGAGCCTCAAAATTCTTCTTTTACAGCTGAAATTTACTAAATTTCTCTCTTCAAGATCTCTTTATTGCAAGGTGATGATGTTTAGAAAAAAATTGCCTCCCTAAGACAGTTGGTGAATTCTAACAGCTAAATGTGCTAGGGAAAAATAATTTTGATAAATTTACCATATTAAAAAGAGACTTACTCAAATGCCTTTGTTTCCACCCAACCTGCCAGGGAAACTATAAAGAAGGCACAGGAAATGATGAATGCAACAACAGAAAAAGTGATGCTGGTACTGGAAGTGGAAGCACAGAATCCAAACAGTCTCTCTTGTTTCAGGTAGGCAGTGATGA
>VXAA01003042.1:3794-75114 GCA_013399115.1 Anseranas semipalmata
CCCCCCCCCCACCCAAACTACTGCCCTTTTTGCAGACAGGAGAAAAATTCGCTGCAAAAAACATTTTGCAACGCCTGAAAGCTCCAGACTAAATTGTTTGCCAAGACGTAAGGCCTTCAGTGTGCTCAAAGAAATGGGCTCTGCAATTATCACTCATTAACCACCACCTAACAGTTGGAATCTGGCTGGAGAGGGTTTAGCATGAATGTAAAGGAGGAGGGAGGGACGTACGGGAATGAGACTGTGTGGCATATTTGTTTTGTTTTGACTTCTTTCCAGACATATTTCAGTTTACATAAATATTTGAAGGTTGGATCAGACAGGATTTGCAGCACAATAGTATTAGGAATGCCTTTGCAAAAACTGTGATATGGACTAAATTAGCCACCAAGTAGGGGGAGGGCAAATGAAGCTTTCTCAATGTATACATTTGAGCACCACTCAGTATTTAATTATTTACAGACCAAAGGGACTGACTTTCTTGCCAGTTTTTCCTCTTTTTTTTTTTTTTGGCCTCCTCTCCCTCTCTCTGATATGATTAGAAAGTGAACTGCATTTTTTTTGATGACTGACATTATCTGAACTTCCTCACCCAAAGGAAGATGCTTGCCAAACAAGGAGGTCAGGCAGCGCACATGGGATGTCACGTTACAAGTGGCCTCTCCCTGACCTCCTCTTTCGGCCGCACAGGGTTAAAGCTGTTTTTTTGTGTGTGTGTTTTTGGCATACTCCTTTGCCTCCCCCGCCTGTGCAGGGAAAGGCAAGAAGGACCCACCCTGAGCACAAGCAGCTTCCTGCAGCAGCAGGTGGGAGGCTCGCCCAGCCAGCGCTGCTGGGGAGCCTGGCACCAGGAAGGCTTTTGGGACTCTTCCAAGCACCTACATTTTCTAAGCTGGCAAAGGGGATTTTTGAGGAAGGGCATTGCGAGGTAGAGCAAGAGCAGGATACCTGGAGGAGAGCACTGCATAGGTGAAATCTGCGACGTGAGAGTCTTGCAAAAGCAAAATATCTCTTTTATGTTATTTGCAGTGACGAAAGCCTGGACCAGCTCTGCAGAAATCAGTAGATGTATTCTGAATTCTGACAGGAGTAAAGGAGATAACAATCTGACCCCAATGCTTAAAAAGCTTTTTCTCAGAGTTACTCAGGTCAGATTTCCTCCAGCTCCATACTGCCAGAATAAAGTATATTTTCAGATACATCCCGTTGAATATGAAATACATTTTTATTTAAAGTGTCTTTTAAATTAGAGCATGTTCATTTAATAAAAGAAAGGCAAATGTAAAAGCCCATGGCTGAGTAAAGCAGGAAAGGGCTTCAGAGTGAGATTTGATTGTTTACATTCAATGAAAGGAAAAGTCTGATCTGGAGTGCTCAGATTTAATCTTGGTACAGATTAAAATGGTGCTATTGTGTTCTACTGGGCTGTTTGGAAAGGTGAAGTGAGGCTTTCTTAGGACTGTACCATTGCAGTATATACACAAGATTTACACACAGTCACACCAGTCACCCAAAATTGCAGAGTCAAGGTTCTCTGGCACAAGTGATTCTAACATTGTCTTTCAGGCTTTGAATTTCTACCTGCTGTTGTAAACCACCCCTGAACATGCCTTTTGGTGGGTTTGTCTAGTCAATGCCTGATGTTTCCTGTTTCTCCAGCCCAGCTGCAAAAGTCAGTTGTACTGTACCACAGGCGTAGTTTGTTTTTTTTTTTTTTTTTTTTTTTCAGGGATCTGCAACACACTTGCCACTTCTCCTCTGCTGTGTATTTAAGCAGTGCTCGCATCCATTAGAGAAAATAGTCTTCTTAACAAGAGTAGTGGTGCCTAACCCTTAGGGATGATCACAAAAACACACTGACTTAGTGCAACAGATTTCAGCTCAAAAAGAAGGACTCAGGTGTGATTCCTAGTAAAAGATAAATGTGCTCTGTTACCGCTCCTCTGTTACAATTTTGTGTGTGTATATGTATGATATGAGGCGAGTCGCTGGAGCATGAGATGGAGTTTTTTGATTTAGCAACCCAATGACCCTAATACACACTTGGGGCAGAGCCAGCAGGTTAACATACACATGCTGGATATCAGATCTGTGCTTCTGATGAGCTGCCTACACTATGAAGTTTGTTAGGGGAAAGATTTATTAATGTAAGATAGTACATTATGATTCTTTCTTCTGACAGAATCAATGTCTGGCTTTCTGAGACCGAAGAGATGAGGTTTGTTTCTAAGTTGTACGCCTGCATCAGACGACCTTTTCCTGCCACTTGGAGCAAGTTTTAGGACTCCATAACTTTGTTTCTCCCTTTGTAAGATGACGGTCTCAGCTTCCAGCAGCTTGTGAGGACTCCATCAAAATATCACTGAAATTCTTTGAAAATGAAAGCAAAGTCTTTGGCAAAGCAGGTAGCAAATAAAATGGTGTAGCAGGAGGTGAAAGGCTGTCAGATGGTGTGGCAGAGGGGACTGCACCTGTAGGGGCAGATGAACTGCACCTTAAAAGGTGAGCTCCTTGCACAACATACAACACCAGAGGCCCCAAGATGTCTTCAACAGATTATTGAAAAATGAATATATCCACCTAATACTTGGATTTTCAGAGACAAAGCAGTAACCTATCTGAGGTTACATCCTCCTGGTTGACTTTAAAAGAAGATGTTTACTGATGCAGGACAGGTGAGTCCTGTATATTCCTCTCAGCCTAAGTTCAGTTTCTTTTGCAGGAGTGAGGGAAGATCAGAGCAGAACTCTTCTTTGATCATCTTTTGGATTTTAAGGCCTTATGATGTATGATGCCTAGAATTCCTTTTTCTTTTTTTGTTTTGTTTTGTTTAGCATAGTACAGAGAAACTGCTAATTCTTTCAGTTCTGCTATGGCTCAGACCAGAACATACAGAGAAAAACAGTTGCTTCAGAGAGGACAGAGGGCTGTCCTTGGAGGTTAAGACATGATGCTTATTACTGACCAACCAGTCTTCCCACAGTGACAAAGAAAAGAGAAAGAAAGGACAGCTATTGCCTTTTTCTTGATGTTTCAGGTCTTTGCTTCACCAAAATGACCTTTGAAAGAAGCAAGGAGATGAAAAATGCAATTCAAAATGAGCAGATGTCATTCTGGTTGAAATATATTATGTCTTCAACAGTAGAGAGTGCGGCAAGTGGCAGGGTTATGATGAACGCCCAGCCCAAACTGGATCTGAAGGGTAACATTTGAAAAACACATCGGTCCAGACTAATATTAACTCAGCTGGGAAACCTACACCTGTGACCAAAGAGAAGATCTAATCTAAGCATCTGAAGCTTGCAGGTCAGGTCTGCATAGCGCTCCTGGCTTCCCTCTGGATTCTGCCACTTTGCATCCCATCAGGAGAGGTCACTTCAAGTGGGACTTCTTGAGGACAACAAATGCACCAAGTGGCCAAGCATGATTGCATCCAGAAGAGATACATGCAGGGCAAAGAGAAATTTTCCAAAGGTCCTGTCAGCAGCTCAGAACAACAATTAAAAAACTGAAGCTGGAAGGGAGGAGCCTCACAGCTGCTGGGCTGACTCAGTGAATAATGAGCATCCCCTGCACTTTTATAAGCTTGTCTGATCTTCAGCCCAGCTTCAAGGCTTTTCTCATATATGTTTTCTCCCAGCTATCTGTTTCTGCCATGTTTTGATTTTCTTTTCATGTGTGCTGTGAATATATAAACACATCTCTCAGGCAGTTTCACATCAAGTGAAATCTGAGAGAAAATAGATATTAAGCTTAATTATTTGTTAAAGGGCTTTTAGCCAGAATCCCTTTGACACCCACTACACTTTGAGCAGGAGGGAAGCTCTTTTCTGTAGCTGAAATTGGCAGCTGATGCTCCACGTGGCCTAAGATGCAGCAGCAGGAGTGTGACCTTTGTTAGTCAAGGGAAGCTAAAAGGGAGTCAGAATTTCCTTTAGTTAATACTCAATGGACAAAATTTTAATTCCCTGTGCTATCAAGGATTGATTCCTACAACGTCTGGGTGGCATGTAAGAGTCCTCGTCCGCCTCTGACATCCCCAGCTGTGTCAACATGGGAAGTTCCAGGGGAAAGTCCCTCCTTGGGCTTGTACTTTGAACAGTTCCAGGTTGTGGACAACATGCACGCAAAAATAAAAACATGGCCAATTTTCTCTTGAATGCAGATTTAATTTTTTTCATATCCTCTCCCTTAGAATCATCCCTCATGTAGGACTTAATAAAGAAAAACTTTCAACATATATGTAATTTTAAGCACATGCTTCAGTTTCATTGACCTCTGTAGGACATAAACACACACAGGGACATGTCTGGTGCAGATAAATGCCAAAGGCAAAACAGAGAAGTAGGTGGATTGCGGGTACAAGCAGTTATGTCCAATCCTACAATCTTTTACTGAAATAGAACCTCATTGTTTGGTATTTTTTACCTTGCCTTCCTCTTTTTATTTTGTTTTAAAGGGAACAGTATAGATACTTTTTACTCACGTGTTTTGTTTTATCCAAATATTTGCTGCTGCTAGCCACATTCCTCCCTTTCCTTTGAGAGATAACACCCACTTCCATACTCTTCCTACATCTGGAAACCCCCACAGATGTTTGTTCTGTAAAACCACCCTCTGTTCCAGCAGCAGAGTGCCTGTGGCCACGCTGGGAATCATAAATTAAAATAACCCACGAAGGCCAACACACGTGGAAAGCACTGCAGAAGCAGGGAAATAATCCTCTGCAGAGATGTGAATGCTTGCATTATGATGAAACGGATTGTGAGGCCAATTTATCTAAACACTGTTGTGCTTATGAGTACTCAAAGAACAACAGTATTCAGTCACAGTGGCATAAAAAAAAAAAAAAAAAAAAGATAATAAAAATGTTGCAGGTTGTTCATGGGATTGAAAAAGTGTTACTTAAAGTCTCCGAAAAACCAGCCAGAGCCCTGGCTTTTCAGTGCATCTGAAATTTAAGGTCTACCTAAAGGTGTCAAAGTACAAATGTACAAATGCAGACATCTAACAGTAGGCAAGAAAAACAGTACAACGATTAGTAAGCCTGTGTAGTCATGGTAATTGTTACTTGACATGGGTCAAACCTCTGTCAGTCTCCCACCCTGCCTTATTCCACTTGAGAGCCTCCAACCTCTTCCTTCCCATGACTGAGTTGGGTCAAGCATGGAGTGCCTCTTCCTTCCTGAACTGGGTTTCTATGGATCCAAGTCAGCAAGAGACTCAGGAGAGCAGGTGAAGGCTCTATCTTCTCACTATTTGGAGCTGAACTCCCACAAGGATTTCTCTGAGACTTCGGCATCATCAAAACTTAATATAAGCCTTGAAAGGATTCTGAATCCAGACTCCAGCATCAGGCATTGGATCCTGACATTGTCTACAGACAATGATCAACTGGAAATGAAATGTGGCTCAAACTGCTCACTTAAAACATGTATCATGGCAATGCAACAAATATGAAGTCTGGGCATTAGACTGGCCAATCAAACACCCCAGAGCAGGGTATTTCATTTTGAAGATAAATACAAGGTGACACATAGGCTCTGAAGAGTTCAGACACAGTTGCATGTAATGAAAAGTGATCACAGAAACCAACTTCCTTGAAAATTCTGTATTTTTACACTCCATTGTTCCATTTGTTTCCTAATGCAAAGACCTCTCCTATTGGTGAGTCAAGTCTGGGCATTTTTACCTGGGGTATGATTGCTGTCACAAAAAATAGCCATAATAAAGCTTCTGCACAGCCAAGTACCACCTCTGTAAGAACCACGCAAAGCAAGGCATACAAAGAAGACAGATTTTTGTATTCCATTTATCTTTTCACTTGTTTCTCAGTGTTTTATAAAATAAAACTTTTCCAGCCTTGGCATTCTGCTACAGCCATGTTCTTCTTCTAAAAAAAAAAAAAATATTGCAAGACAGTGGTATTGTGTATTACATTATAGTGGGATCAGTTTTTTTTTGAATAAAGTGTGTGACACTGTACAGAAACATACGGTATATTTGCCTCTATGAAACCACAGCCATGTTCAGGGCCCCAGAAGTTTAAGTGTGGAGTAATCATCTGGAATATCATGGCACTCAGGTTATTATACTCTACCTAAAAATATGAAAATACACTCTAACTTCACTGTCAACATATCTGCTTTGGAATCAGTCCCTGCTCTGGAAAACAATTTAAAATAAAGTGGGAATGAGAAAGGAGTATTTTATCTTCCATTTTGCAAGTGGGGACTGGGAGATTTGGCTTCTAATCCAGAACTCATTGACTCAATGACAGCCCTTCCCAGTGATTCACTGAAGGTCATCCAAGGAACTTTTCACAGCATTAATCAAAAGTCCATCCTCACCACAGAGAAAAGAGCTTGCAAGGAAAGGAGGAGAAAGACACAGTTGACATGCTGTGTCTTCAGCAAACTCCAGAACATTGCATGCTCATGAAAGCTAGAAGCAATTTTTGTATTGCTTGTGAAAAAGCTGCCAGGATTCAAGTCAAGGCTTGTAGCCCTCTTTTCTCTAAAGGCGCAGCCTCTCCCATTATCAGATGAACAAACAGATTATGATGTTTTAGGCAGGATCTGCACAAAAGTTTTTTGGATTTAACAGCTTCTCTTCTCGTCAGGTCTGATCATGTCTTTCAAGTACATACATTGCAGTGTAATATCTCAGACAAACACATGCAGAAGATGTAATGCAGCCTTTCTCACACAGAAGGACTCTGGGTCAAGACAACACAGAAATGTTTGTTGTTGATGTTCTCTTTTTTCTTTCCTTCTGAGAAGAAATCCTTTATTTTCAGGATAATGGAGCCTGCCTTGTAGATCACCAGACTTGTGTGGTAGAAGGTTAACAAAGTACACAACCTGATTCAACCTGAATCTAATGTTCAAGGAAAGAGTTACTCCAAAGTGGGAAAAGACAGAAAAACTTAAGCTTGTATCACTGGACCGCTGAGAGTTAACAGTCCTCTGATGAAAAACCATTAATCTCAACAAAAGATCCCAGATTTCTTTATTGCTCATATACTGTTATTAAATGGTCAAGTGCTAGGTTAGACAATATTGAAAAATAAATTATCATCAAAAGACCTGGCAATTTTCCATTGCACTCTGAGTGCATGGTCTTCTTTTATAGTATGGCCAACTTTGTAAGCCTAAGCAACATACAGCAATTTGTTCAAGGAGTAGCTATACCTCTTACTAAGATAATATTGGCCAAAAGATAAATAAATTTCACAACACCTAGTAGGGATCAGATTGAAATTAGCATTGAGAAACTGCACTTCAGAAAGATAAGAGAATCAGTCAAAGAAATCTTCATATCAAGACTTGGGGAATTAAAATCTTTAAACCTCAGCTGGTAGAATTCTTATTTCTCCCACACCAGCTCATTCTGAGCTTTAAAGATTGAGAGTTACTGTATAAAACAGCCACCGCAATAAGAGCAGGTGTAATAAATTAGCAACTCAGTAAAAAACAGGTCATCAAGACTAGTTAGCAAGTGTCCAAATATTCTGGAAGAGTTTAAGAATCAAGTGATTTAGCTGGCAAAATAATAATAATAATAATAATAATAATAATAATAATAATTTTTATTACATTTCAGAGATGTAAAGATTTTAAAACCAGAGACCTCTGTGATGAGCTGGTCTGATTCTTGTTTAAAGATTTTTGTGAAATGTTTTCTATACCATGTTCATAACATTTGAGTGAGCCGTAGTATATCTATTAATTTGAACGTGCTGTATGTAATGGATTAGCAATTAGACTTAAAAATTAAAAATATGAGAATGCCACTAGAGTACTTGCAATTATTTTGGTCCTTCTGTCACATGAAGAAAAGGCATACAAAATACCATGATAAAGAAATGTGACACTGGAAATAGTGAAAAACTTAGTTCAGGTGAAGGGATATAAATGTAAAACAAGTTATTTGTTTACACAGTAGAAGTTGCCTCCACACGATATCCCTGAAGTCGAAAGCTTAAAGGATTCAAAAGCATTAAAGACACTCCTCTAGGTAGACCATTATAGTCCATAAAACTTACCGAGTAAATACATTAGATGTTTAAGCATTTATACTTTGAGTCAAAAGGGAATGAGGAAACACTTGGAATAGAAATATACCTGTGGCAGATTGTTAGATTATTTTCTATTGGTTTTCTTGTACCTTATTCTGAATTCTCTGCTATTGATCTCTTCTAGATCTGGATCAAAGGCATAGCTGGAGTCTTAAACAATGATTGCTATATTCATGATTGAGAAATAAGTCTTATATAAATTTCAAATGTGAGGTTCTAATAGCAAAAGAAGACAGACAAAATATTTATGATACAAAATATTTATGATGAATATAAATAGCTTTGTGAATTTAACCTTTGTAGTCATGAGGCAAAAAAAAAAGATACTCTTTAGATCCTGAGCTGAAACCTCTGTGAAATGCATATACTCTCAAATGACTGCAATAACTTATTTATCCCTTATTTGGTCATTCTGCTTTTTGCATATTGATACAGAGTCACAGAACAGCCAGTTATTTACTTTTCAATAAAAGTAAGGTTTTTAGTTTGGATTTGAACATTCCTTTGCAAACTTGTATTTCTCTAAGGCACAAAAACAAAGAATTAAGTATAACAATTATTTTTAACTGGAAGTTTTTGTGAGGAAGGGGATAGGAAAGACAAACTCACCTAATAGTTTGACAGTAATGATCTATGTGGCATTTGTAATGGGTTTCAGTCTGCATCTGGAAAGACTTGAGATTCCCCAGTCCGAAGAAGGTGAGAACCACTGCTCTAGAAACACCAGGATAGCAAAACTAAAACAAAATAAAACTAATTTCACTATAGCAGAAAGTCAAGTGCAAGAAATAAACACGTAGAAGGTGAAAAAACAGTGTTTTAATGCAATTTATGCCTTCTCAGAAACCACTCACTCAAGGCAATTTCACTTTTAGCAGTCAATACCCACATACTAGCAGCCAGTGTTGATGGTGATGACCTTACTCAGCCTCAGTGATTCTGATGGTCTTAATCACACTGGAGAAAAGTGAACTAATAAGAACTAAACCATTGCCTTTTTACTGAGGCAAAGCTGAATTCAAAAGACTGGTCTTTCATAAGTTAATTTAGTATAGATCTGTTTTCACTCCCTCTTTGTGCTAGTGAGAAAAGAGAGGCTGGAAACAAAGTTGGCTGCTCACTTACATCTTACCAAGCACATTGACAAGCCCTGGGCTGACCCAAGGCCAGAAGGCCAGTGTCCTGCAGAACCAAGCCATCCTTGTCCTGCTGCCCCTAACCTGGGTAGGCTCCAAACCTCTGTCACACCAGTGGAGTTTCACATGTTGTCAAGAGACAAGAGACAAGACAGATGGAAATGCCTATGTATCTGGACTACACCAGACTTCAAAGATAAGACAGAGTAATTCTTCATCATTAATCAAGAAGCTCCACAAGATTACACAAGGCTCACTGTCAGCAGTCAGTGTTATGGTTTAAACCATGACAGATGCTTTGCACTATTTCTGTGCCTTGGGGGGTCCACAGAGAGGCTCTCCAGCCATCCACCATGCTAACTACCATGGAGTGCACTAAACTGGTTAACTTCAGAAAACCCTGCACCACTTTACCTCAGAGGCTCCACACCCAAAAGACTCCCAGGCTCCACAGTCATCATAAATACTTCTAATGAGGAGCTTTCTCTGTATCTTTTGTTTACCCAAGCTTAGTGCTTCAATGTCAGAGCCTGCTCTGCTTCCATTCAAATCAACAGGAGTTTTGCCATTCTCTCTAATGTAAGTAGCCCCTAGCATTTCATTACATTTGATGATGATGGATCACTATTCCTTCTTTACAAGAACAATAGTTTTGCAACCATGCCAACAAATATGCATGTGCTTAGTTTTAAGCACCTGAATAGTCTTATTGGTTCCAGTGGAATTACATAAGTTTTTGAAGTTAAATGCTTTTTTTGTTTGTTTGTTTGAACCCAGCCAACTCCTGGAATCCTCCTCTGTCATCTAAACATATCTTCCATTATAATACACATAAACTTGGTAAATCTAGATACAATCGGCTATCATACGGCTGATCTGGCTTCATACTGCAAGTCTTGTAACAGATTATGCTAAAAATAAAAATGCAAACTTATTCAATCAATTTGAAGTACACCTAGGTTTTTTGTTTTGCGGCTTTTATAGTAGAAAAAAAAAAATAAAGCTAGTGGTGTTTATATAGAGTATTATTCTGGATGGAAGTCCAATATATTGGGTCATATACCAAATATAGGAAACATATGTTATTCAACATGGTGACTCACACAATGAGTAATGTAGTCTGAAGGGTATATTCTCCCTTGTGAACAGACATAAATCTCAATAATGCTAATAACCCCGTAAATCCCAAAGGGACTCATCTAGCTGAAAGAATCTGCAGTCTCATGAGCTGTGCAGCCTGTGCAAGGCCACAGATGTCAGCTCCTCATCACCAGCCCAGCCCAGTCCTCTCCAACCCGGTGTGCCCTAGGAGAGCAGTGGTTCACTGACGAGTGGTTGCAGAGCTGCTCAAGAGCAGAGCCCATACTGCAGCCTCCCTCATATGACTGTACAGGAGCCTTGACTTCAACAGGTCCTATACTCTGACTCCATAACTCTCCTTGAAGCTGTGACAGCAACTGGGACATTGACTACCAGCCCAGTTTGAAGGCTACCTGTCTGCTTAAGAAGTACGATCTGCTTGATGTGGAGGTCTTCCAGCACCTTGCCATATTTGAGGAGGAAGAAAAGGAGGATGCATGTGTTTCTCATTGTCACTGCAGATGATGCTGGATAACAAGGAATGACATTCTAGGACTATACCACCCTTCAGACTTCACTGGAGCTATCTTCTTGACTGAAGCTTCTCACTGATGAAAGCAGAATTATGTGTATGTATTAGGAAGCACCAAACTTCAGCAAGTTACTAATGAACCTACATGGAACTGGGCTGGGTGCTTGGGAGAGGGACTGTTTGTGATACATTTCAGAAGGCATGCGGTGACTTCTGGAAAGGGGAAGATTTTCCCTTTTGAAATAGAAAATATCTAGAGCCCCACTTCTGGGGTGGTAGAAGACTACGAGTGAGTGTGCAGCCTCAGCTGATAAGTAGGAATCAAGGAAATCCTACAGTGTTGAGCTTTACTCTCTCCCTGAGGTACAGAATACAGTGAAGTCATTTTTGCTTGGGCCAGAAGTACTTAGAAGTTATGGTACTCCTGTAAAAATAAATAAATAAATAAATAAAAACACAGATGGTTGACTTGATGTGATCTGATGTTAGCCAGCATTCCTAGCAAAAGGAAGCGTGTGTGTTCATACTATGCCCATGTACACAGTTCTCAGGAGCTGTCTAATTCTGAGTCTGAAGTGAGCAAACTTTGAACCAGCCTTGATGAAATGGTGAAATTATCCCAAAACCATGCAAGTTCTGTGAAATTAGGTCTTTGGGTAGACAGGGGAAAGGCTTATTAGTGTCTCAGTTGTGAGCTTTTACGAGATACCTGGAAAGCTACAAGAGCCACATGCTAAACGCATTCACACTGTGAAGTAAAAGAAGACTGTGAAGGAATCATAGCTTCTGGACACCTGCTCCTCCACACGACTTGTGTCTATGTTCACCCCTTAGCTTTGCCTTACATGGCCCCAGCTAGCTCTCTCCAAGAAAACACACAGCCGTGACTTGGGAAACAATTTGTCCAGGGGCTGTTCTCAGGAGGTGGCATGAATGAACTCTTCTCACTAGACTTGATTCCTCCCAGCCTATGAGTCCTTCAGTGCTATTTGAAAATTGTTGCACCACCAGTGTCTATATGCTTTACCCTAGGGCATGCAACACTAACTCAGTTTTATACTATTAAAAAAAAATAAAGAAAAAGTATGCAGAGTCTGACCACTATTTTCAACCACTTTAAAATTAAATAAGAAAAAACACTGATAGTAACAATTGTATCTTATGGATGCTTTCACAAGTGTTATGCTGGCATAACAACTCTGTTCCAGAAGCAGCTGGTGGTGTAGAGAGAGTCAATTTGCTTTACTTGTCCTCATGATGAGGAATCAATCACAGGCTCTCCTTATTCGGCTGTATAGTCATACACACCAGAACTCAGCCTCCATGAGCTCCTTTGCTCATGGAAGTCATTGTTTTGTTTAAATTTTTCAGAGGACCTTCCTGTTACCCCAATAAATTTGCTTTACTGGTGCAGGAACCTCTTGCCACCTCTGGGCTCTCAGCACTGTAGCAGCAGCTGGCCATTTTCAAAGGTTTTTTTTTTTTTTGTCTGTGGAAAGATCTTGAAGCTTCTTCCTGAATGCTGATGTTAAATCAATGCCAAAGGAGCTCATCTGAACCTGCAAAGTTGTGCCAGGACCTGCTGGGCACCATTCAGCAAAATTCTGCTGTCAAGAATCAGCATAAACTCTTCCTGGACATCCCTGCTTCACACACAGTTCCACTCATTTGATCAAATAAACACAATGTTGGGCAATAATTGGACAGTTAATTGAAACCCTTTCCTCCCCACACCTAGACCCTCTTGAGAGGCATCAGGAGCCTGTAACACATCAGTGCTCAGGAGACACCACCAAAATGGTGACACAGCTGCAGTGCCTCCTTGGGGTAACTGGCTAGCTCTGAGGACAGCTCTTGCTCTGGGTGTTTGGGGGAGCAAACATGCCTGGGAAGGTGGGTTCTGGTGTTTATTTTAAATTCCCAAGGAGTTAAAAGGGTCATTCCAGCATTAGCCAGAATGTTGATTATAAACCCACAGCTTTCTGTAATTGGGCCTCATTAATAAATTCCTCAAGTGTTCCAAAAAGCAGGAGAGGTAAAACAAGAGCCACGGGGATCAGAGCAACAGGGAGCTGTGAGGCTTCCCGACCGTGTTGTTAATTCCACTTAATCAGCTCAGAGAAGCTTTGTATTCAAAAGAAAATAACCATGACTCACAGAATACCTCTGCCAGCAGAGAATGGGATTCTCTCCATTTATAGTAATATTTTCCCAAATTTTTGTCCTTTCTTTCATTTTGGTTTTGAGTGGGGAAAATGACCCTCCCCCAGGGCACCCTTAGCATCCTCTGTGGCCCCAGGCCTCGGTGCAGACTGGCAGATCTGTGCTCCCAGGGAAAGGCCAGTGTAGGTCCCCCAGGGCTTCTGGGAGACCCTTTCTGTGTCTGAATGTGTCAGAGGGATTTTCCATCTGACCCAGACTGAGAAAAGTTTGAAGCAGTCTCGGAGGCAGAGCAAGGCAGATGCAAGATCTATTGCTGCTTAAGAGGACACAGTTAGTAGCAAACTTTTACAGATGGAGCAAGTCTCGTTCCCTGCCCTAAACTGCTTGTAAGGAAAGGTAGATGAGTCAAACAAAGACAAGACAAATTACAGGGATAACAACTAAGGTCATGAGAAAAGTAGGGATTATGGAGAATGAGAAGGCAGGAAAGTTTGCCAGGAGAAGGGAGCTTCCTGAAGGGAGCTTTCCCAGAGCTACCCAGAGAGCCTCAAGGTCTGAACATTAAAAGTGGGCAAACTACAACAAAAATGGCAGAAAGAAGATTGAGAAAGGGAATAGAAAGTTTTTGAGAAAAAAAAAAGTAGGAAAAAATAAAGGATTTTCTGGGAGAAGTTTTGGAAAGGAATTGGAAGATGCTGGAAAATTTGACAGCGTATGAGCCTGAAAAGAGCTGAAAAGCAAGGGAGGCTGTGAAGAGGTCAGAGTCACTGCTCTTGATGCTCATAACCTTATATCTGCACTCCTTCTTCCCCTTCCTGCTCAAAATGGGAGACAGAGTGTGAATGCATGTATGTATACCTGTGTGTGCAGCCTGTTAGCTGTGCCTGTTTAGTTAACCAAAGATCGCATGTGGAGGTGGCTGCACATCTGCGAGGGAAGATCTTCAGTCCCCTTAGCACTTCTGTGCATGGTTCATCTAGTACAAACATCGCAATGAGTCACTAGGGCATCCTGCGAGGGGGAAAGTCCTCCCTCAGAACGCACCGCACCTCTTCCCCAGCCAGCATGACTAAGGAAAACGCATACTGCCATGGGCAACAGTTCTTTTCTTTAGACATGCCACTTGAGGTTGTCCAGCATAAAAATCTTCCTTGAAACATTTTTATGTCCAGGGAAGCAGCAGGAGGAGAAATAGATATCACAAATGAAAACAGTGCCAGTCACTAAGCCCTATTCCTTTCTTCCACTTGCAGACTTGCTCCTTTACTTGTTATTTGGGAATCCTCTAGTCTCAGTGTCTATTTACTTTATTTTATTTTTATGAGTGTCCTTGAATGTAATGGAAGAATAAACATTTCAGTTTTCACAGCCTTGTGGCTTTTCATGGGAGCTTAGCTGCATCCAGCATGTTTACAAAACAGAGCTGCGTCATTGCGCTTGTTAATTTGATGATTCTTGGCCTATCTGTATTTTTGGCTGCCAAGCTCCCATTTAAATGCAGAGTTTGTTATGTTTTGATAGGCCCCAAGAGGAATTTCTTGATCAAAGTTTGAGAGTCAAACAGGACTGGCCAGTTTTGCAGCTCAAAGGATTACCAAACTGTCAACATTTGTAGACCACTGGTGGGAACTCTGTCACAGCAAAGAGCCAGCCTGCATGTCCCCTCCTGAACCCATGATTCCCTCCCAGGAGTCACACTCTGGCAAGGGACATGCCAGCAGGCTGAAGTCCCTCACCCTCATACAGGTGTGCTGGGACTGGGAGCAGAGCAGTGCTCTGGGTGGAAGTCCCTCTTCCTGATCTCCATCACGAGAGTCAGGATTTTGGAGGAGGGTTGGTGATAAACCAGAGCCAAATCTCCAAATATCTGGGAGCAATGAATTAAGATAACACACATTCCTACTCTGGGTGAGCAGGAAAGGTGAGTATGACACACAGCACCTTCAAGTGGTGGAGAGCCAGGGGATGGCCACAGTTGCCTGGGGAGGAAGATTTGCTGACCTGTGGTCAGGGGAGAGCAGGTGGACCAAGGATATGGCTGTGAATACATAGCTGGAGATGCAGGAGGAGACTATCTGGCTCAGTGTACAGCTCAGCCAAGGTAAGCAAAGTCATGTTTCCCTCCAAACACAAGTTATACACATTAAAGCAATAGCAGCAGTATGGACTGTAGCTTCTAGAGAATTAATGGCTTATGGAGATGTTAAGATGAAAATTATGAAAGCACATGTGTGTTGCAAGATGTGGTGGCAGCAGGACTGATGAAAGGGAGGGATCTGTGTTTCTGTTTTATGAGACTTACTGGGACCAGCAAGAATGGAGATGTCAAGTTTTTTATTAAAAACCCTCCCTATGGCTTCCGCTCTGCCAACACCTTTGCCCTGTAAACATTATTTGTGCCTCACTCTTACAAAGAAGAAAGCAGATTTGGAAGATCTCCACAGAATTTCATCAGGTCCTTTACCTACAGAAACATGCCACCTGTACAGCCTGGGAGTAATGACAGCTGCCTAAATGTGTGTTAAGGGGAAAATTGCTCCTGCTTTTAATCACTAAGAAATTTACTGGCAAATATATGCATTAATGCAGTGCCAAGATTGCACACTTCAGACTACTGAGCTCAGCAAAAGTTAAACTTCTGAAAATCAGGACGCATGCTAAGCTTCTTAATTCTGTCCCCTTTGAGCAATGCCCCAGCTTGCCCATTGCACACATCTTGCTTTGCAGCATCACCAAGCTCCTGGGCCATGACCAAGAAAGGCAAAACTTGTCTTTAGGAGTGCTGTGTCTCAGTGGGAGATACTTACACCTGTCCTGTCCTCAAGCACTGAATCTACTTCCAATAAACCATGTCATACCTATTGCATACTGTAACCCTTCTCTCCTTCTGAAAAGAATGCTGTCCAAGACCATACTCTCACCTGAACCTCTTTAACTCACAGATTTCTCTTATATCCCACCTTGCCAATGATTCTATTCATAGCAAGGAGACCTTTGTACATTGCTAAGTGGTGAAATTATGTTGTTATACTTAATTCTTTTCCCTTTGATCAACCCCTGGTGGAGGCCTGGGGGACAGCTTGGTTCCTTTGCTCATATCTGCCCAGCTACTCCACAAATATATCTTCTGCTCAGGGCACCCATAACACACTGCCAGCACTTACTCTGTAAGCCCTTTTTCCTCTGGTCTACGTGGACAGCTAACCCTGACATCTCTGTGTGCCATACACAGCACATAGGCAAGTGATGAGAGTACAGGCACCCCAAGCTTCAAAGCATTACATACAAGTACTCTGCTTTTAAAGAAAACTTTTAGAATACTGACAACAGAGAAAAGAAAGAGAAACTATATTTAGATTGCGCATTAGACATTATCTCTTATGTATACATGTAGCAGAAGGAGAAAAGGGATGGAGAAGGATGAGGGCGGATCTCCCATGCTTTGACTTGTGCGAATAAAAAAGCAGGATGAAGCCGATATCTGCGGTAAGGCAAATCCACATGAAATGGGGTTTCAGAAAGTCTTGAGGGCTGAATATTTAGACTCAAATCAATGGTCAGGGTAATACGTGATCTAGAAAGAGTGTCTGAAGACATGTGGGGAAAGGTAAAATGCTTGCTGAGCCTTCCTGTGTGCAGAGTCCCTGAGCATGAGAAGCCTTGACCTATACCAAGAGCTACACTAGTCACTAGTCCAGACAGGAGGGAGAAAACTGGGGTACAATGAGTGAAACCAGAGGAAAGTGTGCAGTGTACCTTGAGAAAGGGTTATTAAAGGAGTTCTGCTCTCTGCAAGCTCTGACAGGTCTCTGAGCTACTCTGGCCAAGGGACACTTGGCTTTCCCTTGCACTCTTCTTCCCTGGGCAGCACCACTCAGGGCTGCTCTCCACCTGGGCATCTTCCTTCAGCCACACGGGAGGTTATTTAAATAAGGGACAGGAGGGGAGGGCAGGAAGAAATGTGATTCCCCTCATTTGAACCAAACCTAACACCCCAGGCTTAGCCTGCATGGAGTTAAGGACACAGCCTGCCAGCTACACAAGCATAACTTCACAAGGGGCGTGCGACCCTCTGCATACACGTGGCCACTGTGGAAGGGCAGAGGGGCTGTGGGGCCATCAAGCAACCCATGAGAAGGGTGTTTACTGCCCGGATCTTCTGCTGTCTTGGATAGTGGAGCCAAGGAAGTTACCGCCTGTCTCATGCATAGAGGCACCAGTTGTGACTTTCCTGGGCCATTACTGCTGGCGCTGGCCATCCTCGGAGAGGGGAGGGATTTTTGGATTAGGACTGTCATTGCATTGCCATTACAGCTGAATTTTCTCTTGGGATTGCAAACCATAGCCCCAGGCTTCCCTGAGTCTTCAGCAGCCAGACTTCTTGGCCATCCTGGCGTGGGTACAGCTCCCTCCTTCAGTGTGGGATATAATCCTGCATGGCAGATTGCAGAGTCTATCTGCCTTGTTCACCATGCCTGGGAGGAAGGAAGGGGGGATGATGGTGGGCTTCATGCAGGGTCCTGCTGTCCTGCCCAGTTCCTGGGCACAAGCAGCCAGGGCAGCCCAGGGAGACATGATGGGGCACTACAGAGGAGCCACGAGCAGTGTGGGGAAGATGCACACAGCAGGAGATGGTGGAAGGACCACCTGGAAGGAGGTGGTGGAAGGGCCACCTAGCAGGAGCCCTGGGGAGAGCAGAGGCCTTGCCTTGGTGGACCCATACCTGAGTCTTTAAGATGAAGGAGAAAACCTGGATTTTCTAGGGCCCCAGAGAAGACAGAGTGGAGTTTGTTGCAACCTAGGAAGCCACTGAAAACTGCTGCACCAGAAGTGGAGCTGGACTCACTGCAAAGATGGGAGATGTGTTTTAATCTGTCTCACACAGTAGGTCTGAGTTTTCCCATTTGATGACCATCTCTCTTTGGTTTAAAATACAATGCTCTGAGAATGCTGATCCAAGAGACTGTAAACCTGTGCTAGCTTCTGACACGCTCAGCAGAGTGACAACCATACCTCAAGGCTCCAGCCAATGCAGTGTCCAATCACATCTTACTCTCTTCTACCCAGAGCACTGCCCGGACCAAAGTGTTGCTGAGGTCTTTGGTTCCAGAAGTAAGCAGCAGAAGAGGAACCACCAGGACATAACTCAACAGTTGGCTTGTTCCAGCACAAAGTGTGTCCTTATTTCAACATTGTAATGGTCTGGCATGATAGTGCACCCTTATGCTTTGGAGAAAAAGCCGTTCTTCCTGAACCCCAGTGAACACCTTAGCCAGAAGAATGAGGAAATTTCTTCCTTGTGATTCTTTTCCCACAATATAAAAGAGCAGAGGAGGGATAGCTAGGAATCTTTCTCCTTCCTCTTTCTCTTTGTTATTAAAAAACAAAACATCCATTGGCAGTTAACTGAGAACTGCAGAATAACAGAAGCTATCACTAGAAACCTGTTCCTGTCATTCAAGCCAAGATTTCCAATACATTCTCTAAGAAAATATACAAAGTCTATAGTAAGCTATGTAAGGAGTCATTTAAGATGCAGAACTCAAAGAATTAAAATTCTCCCCAAAGCATGGGATTAGTACCATATCTATTTGACAATTTTAGTGCAAGCTTCTGGGGGATGTCTGCCTCTTAAAAACACTCAGGGCTGTTGTGCTTTAAAATGAGAGGTGGTAGTGAAAAGTGATGGAAAAAGAGGTGGAAACATCCAGGTCAGAAGAAGGACAGTTTCTACATCAAGTTTCTGCCTTATCTGCAGGGATTATGTTTCTTCTCAAGTGTTAAAAATATTTTCTGCCTTCTGGTTTACATGGAGGAGAGCACCTTAGTCTGTTCTGTGGAGATGCAGTTCTCAGGCTCGGTTCTTTCCCACCAGAGGCAGGTATGTGCTACACCCATCCTGTAATTAGTGCCTGTTCTGGGCCTCTTGTGGAGGAGGATTGCAGTTTGCCAACATATTTGAAACAACTCTCCATGTCATTGGGAGTGCTCCCATGAAAGCATTCTGGCTTATTAAAAATGTCCAAAATCACTTATGTGTCTGCCAGATAGAGGATCATCCCAGCTAAAGATAAAAAATGTCTTAGATCAGAGAGTCCATGCCCCTGCTAAGGTAGGATACAGCTCTCAACAGACACACATATCTCTGTTATGCTTCTTGATTTCTCTGCAGAATGCATGCCAAGGGCTTTTATCATCAATCCAGAGAAGGATCTACACAAGAAATTCCAAAACAACATCAGGGAACAGTATGCTTTTTTTCTTCCCTCTCTTATTATTTCCTCACATTAAACAATTCATTGACTTTAATTGTGCTTGCCTCAGGCAAAGAAGCCTGGCAAATCTGAAGACCATTTTTATTATTAGTTAGGTGAGTTTACTTGCCAAGCTTACTTTCCCAAGTTCTCTGAACGTCCTACTCATCAGTCCCTAACAAAGGCCTCATTCACATGAGGGCTACCGAACGGGTTTGAAACATGGTTCACAACTGGCCCAGGGTGAGGGTTTTCAGACTCCCCCTCTGTCTGCTGCTGTGGCATCCAAGGTCATCCACCATTAAGGAGGGCACTTAAGTCTCAGTAAAGGGAGGACTTGCCTAAAGGAAGGCTGAAGTGGAATTGTGATGCCTTGGAACAAAATTACAATTCAAAAAAGTATTCTTAAATACAGATGCCTCTGTTGTTTAGCTGAACAGTCCCAAGGTATATCAGACTCTGTTCCTTAGGGTGCCCAGAGCTGATACATTTAGCAATCCCTCCTGCTTATGTGTGCAGCCATTAGCTCTTCCCTCTCTGATTTAATAGCTTCTGAAATAGGAGACACATGTTCAGATCCATCTTCAACCCGAGGAGGTTTACAGGCTATTTCCCATTTTCCTGGGAATGCCCTAAACACCAGGGCATGGAAGACATTGTCCTGCTTTCTGGCTGAAGCTGAAAATAAGATTAAGTCAAAGAATTTATAGAAGAGAGAGGCTGAGTCTGTAGTGGTTAGGAGATAAGGCTCTTTGGGATGAAGAAGGAATTCAGCCTGGGTCCGAGTGCTGCTCTCTCAGCTATGGAGGTGAGCCCAGCAACCAACAGGCTCTGCTGGAAAATACCCAGGGGGCAAGGAGTGAGTGTGGGGGGGAGTGCCACAGAGACACACCTACACCTTGACTCATCGCCACCAACTGACAGACGCACTCAGAGAAGCTGTTTGAAGTTGTGGAAGTTCATTTGTTTGTAACCTGGGCCAGAGCAAAACCTTTGCCTCACTTCTCCATCTCTATGGTCCAAGGAAGAATTGGGGCTGAAGCACTAGCACCCACGTTTGTCTGTAGCTGGCACAGTACTGTGCAGGCAAATAGTAAGAGACTGCTGCTCCCTGCAACACACTGCCTAGAAATCCTGCAGGTCTCAAATAGTCTGCTATTTCCATTAATACGGGGTTTGCAGCCACGAGCCTTCATAACAGAGAGCACATTTTTAATTAAATCCTGCTGGATGGATTTTTGCTGAGATTTCATATGAAAATTAGTTGGGATTTTTGTTCTTTTCTGCTCCTGGAAAGTCCAGCTTGACTGTACAGAGAGTGTGGACTGTGCAATCTGGCCCTTCTGCGCCCTCATCCCCATAACACAGATTGTGCCTTAAAACCCACAATATATCCTTTTATCTGAATACAATGCATGGGGCTACGCGGGATGGAGCTGCTGGTGGAAGAGGTCATGAAATTCCACTGCACTAGCATTTTGAAAGTGAATTCTATAAAAAAATAGCCTGTGACACGGCTGTGGAGAAAGATAGTGCATTCTGTCAATGTCTTGGCATGGAGTTAGCAGGGACTATCAGACTGGACACAAGAGGAGAGTGGGCTTTTCTTGGCATTGGCCACAATGAGTGTGGTTGTCCAAGGAAAGTTTGTGGGGGAGGCTGAGGGGATAGAAGAAGACAGACGTTAAAGGGAAGTGTGTTCCTACATAAAGAGACATTGTAACATATCTTAAGCAAAAAAAGGGAAAAAGAAAAAAGTCCAGGGTGGTGAAAGGATTTCCCCAGCAAGGGGGTTGAGCAGAACATAGTTTTGGCTTACCATTATGTGCTATTGTGTCTTTGTAGGCACGGCGCACTTACACTGGACCAGCCTTTGTGTCAAATCTAGCTACAATGCCTCGGTTCTCCAAGCTGTCTCTCATCTGTGAATCGGTTTTGGTTTGTTTCTGTCCATGCAGCTGCTATTTTGTATTTAGTCTAATTTTAGCACAAGTACTAACAGCTGCAAATGGAACGGTCCCATTTGGTATCTAGTGTGTCCAGAGTGAGAAGTGGCCTGAGGTATGCTGGGTTCCCCCTGTCTGTACAACTTAAAAAGCAGACAAGTAATAAACAGTTTCTGCAAAGTATGATAGTATGAGAAAGTGTATTGCGCAATTATTATTACTGTTTTGAGAAATTCTGGACACAAATTGTAGAGTTCATACATAAATATGTCCTTGCACAACTCAGAAACAAAGTGCTTTGTCCCTGAGCTGCAATACCTGGGAAGTGAAACTTACTGGAAGCACATAGGAAAGGGGGCAGAAATGCAGAGCTCCTGCAACGAGTAGTATTTTTGCATACTGATGTGTTCATTTCTGAAGAAATACCAGACAGGAGGAGGAAAGGGAGGATCCAAAAAACTCATAAGAAGAAGTAAGGCACTGTGGGAGATACACAAAAAAGGTGATGCCTGAACTGAAAAATATGGAATCACACGTATCAGTTGAGTGCTCCACCACAACCGAGCCAAGAAAAATGAGACAAGAAGTTAAATTAATTCTTCAGATCACTGTACCTTCATTCAAACAGGGAGCTACTTTTGTTCTCCTCCCTGATAAAGCAGTCAAGTCCTTCCCAGGCATGTTTTTTGTTGCTTTGGGCACTCTATGAAAGAAATTCAGAGCTGGTTATCATCTTGCTCAGCCAAACTCAGATATTTTAGTTGCTGAACAAGCTCTCTGACTTGGTTTATTCTTTCATCAAAACAGAACAAAATGAGCAATGTAAGCTCTTAATCTCAAGAGAGTGCAGCAGAAGTCTTAATGTTTGCTTGTTTGAGGACATACTTTGAATTCTTGTCTTCTACCAAATAGGTTTCCACTTTCTAACTTGGGACTAAGCAGTGTGGGATGGTTATACAGGTCCTCAGATCAGCCCTGGCAGTA
Organism: Anseranas semipalmata; assembly: GCA_013399115.1. Taxonomy (NCBI): domain Eukaryota; kingdom Metazoa; phylum Chordata; class Aves; order Anseriformes; family Anseranatidae; genus Anseranas; species Anseranas semipalmata. The sequence continues at coordinate 25,970 of VXAA01003042.1, forward strand.
TTCTCCCCCTCCTGTTATGGTCCTGTGTATCAGAAGAGAGACCAAATGGGTTTCTGTTTTTATTCTGTTTTTATTTATTTTCCATGAGACGGATGATTTCGATGGGACTTTGAGAACACTAATAACTAAAATAGGAATACAAGAAAGTTATCCTATACCTGCTCTACCTAATCATCTTTGAAGTTCAATGTACGAGTATTTCAACCCAGTAACCCAGATCACCCAGAGCACTGCTGGTCTTTGCTCATTAATTTTGCTGAATGGGAAGCAAAAATCTATTACACTTACTGAGTAAGGTCTAACATTGAACCTTGTGAGGCTGACACCACATCTGGAAGACAGTGTCAGTTAAGGATAGCAATGACAAAAATATTTATTAGGTCAGTAAATGGGGAATTCAGAATCCTTGCCTGAGCACTGGCTTGTACAATATTGTGTTCAGCCATGGCTTTTGGTTCTCTTACTGCCTGCCTCTTTGTTTTCAGCCATGAACATGGCGTATGGTCCACCTCCTTCTCCAAAATGGAGCTGGCGCCTGAAGGAAACAAACCAATTCTGGTGATTCTTATGCTCCAAAGCAGCAGGCTGACTTTTGCATGTGGTAGTTTTCCTTTTTGATTCAAGTTTCAACATCATTACAGGGTCAATACATACACTGAAAACTACCACACTGAAAACAGAATCAGTACTTGCCCTGAAAATGAGCATGGCAGAATCAGACCTTCAGTTGTAACTGCTTCAGTTCTGTCACCTTGTTTTCCACCATCATACTATTTGTTCAATGGAAATAATAACTAGGAAAGGAATCTTATAACCAAAATAATTCTGCTTTCAGTGAGAAGAGGCAATGCAAGTGATCAGCAGTGCTGCAGTGGCCATATTGTTGTCATCACCCTAAAACTCTGACATAAATAAATTTTAGTATAAAAATTCACCATCATTCCTGGTCAACAATCAAGAGACAACATCCCTCATTTTGGATAAGTCTCTGGTTTTACCCTCAGATGTCTTTCACATTTCAAATGTCCTTGTTTCCTGTAGTTGTGCTTGTTTCTCACCTGACCTTTAATTTTAAGTATATCCAGCTAAAATATTTATATGGCTACAAGCAACGAATGTAGGTGAGGGTGGCAGGATCATATCATTCATTATTTGCTACCATTTCTCATTTTTTAGATCTGTGGATATAATTCTGATTCTTGGCTTATAGCAAAAGCAAACAGGTATACCAAAAATGCATATCAAAAAGCACCAGATTTGTAATATGTCATTATTTATAAAAGTTTCAGTCAAGCAGAAACACAGAACACACTCGATGCTGCATGGCCTACAGGAGTGATAAGTGTTAAAATAACAGCTTGTGATTCAGCTATACATCCACATTGCTTCCATATGCTATCGGGCAACTACCTAAAAATAATTTTACCTGTCAAAACCAGATCACTAACAAATAGGGAAAAATACTCAAAATGACATTATGAAATATTCACAAAAAGTACTTTTGCTAATTCCATGCTAACATGATAACAAAGTTGTACTAATCTACTTTTACAATGTAATGTGCTATTTATTTAATTGGCCATTTTTCTTTACTGATAGAAAATGTAATAAAATTGGAATACAAGACAGCAGGGAAAAAGTAAATGTCCACTTAGATGGATTTGTTACTCTGTATCCTTCCATCAGCTTATTGGAAAGCAGGGATGTGGAAATAAATGTGCAAAACTCAAGATCAATATTTTGTTGGGTTTTATATCCCTTTTATTAGACGTGCAATTCTATTAGCTGACTCGCTAGTGAGTTTTTCTCAGCTGATGACAGCCTCCCCTTGCTGGCATCCCTGCCCCACTGCGTGGCGCAGGTTAGAGAGAGAAGAATGGCTAAGCCCTAACATCTCTCTGATGGCAAAGCCACCATTTGCTTAGGCTCAACATTTTCCCCACTGTTGTCTTCCCAGGCCTGTCCAGACCCAAATTCAGACCACCCCTACCACCTCCAGCTTTCTTGGTGCTGCAGGGTCTGTCCTACCTGAGTACCTAGCTACAAGCCCAACCAAGGCTTGTAGCAACCCAGGCTGCAGCAGGGATGGGGCTCAGTGCAGGTGTGCCCTTCCCAGCACCCAGATCTCTCCTGCAGGATTCATCCTTCTCTTTTGTAACCTCCTCAGAAACTCAAACTGCAAAGTATGCTCTGGGGTGTGGGTTCTGCTGGAGCCCCATGGCTCTCTCCGTGTCACCCTGGACCTGCATCACGCAGTCTGCACATACCCACAGAACCGGAGTGGAAGCACCCAAAATTGCTGTCGATACATTCAACCAAACCTTCTCTATCTCAGTTTCTCTGTTTAAAATGATGCTGTTGTCTCCCACAATGGGCCGTTGTGATTAATAAGTGAACATCTTTAATATGCTTTGCAAAGGGAAGGCACTGCGTGCTCTAAGCACTAAGTATATTCATTTCTTAGAACAAAGCTGCTGCAAGAACACAGAAATTGCACCATGTGCAGTAGACATTTCTGGCATTGCTTTTATTGAGGTTAATATAATATTCATAACACTGCTAAAGGACTATTTGTTGGACAAAAGGATTTTACTACTGGCATTTATCTATAGAAAAGTTTTTCTGTTTTATGCCCACATACTAGCATATAATTATAGTAATAAAGTCTAGTCCCTCACTTGAAGTGACTGCTGCCAGTATTATGAAATCATGGTAATGGCTGTAAAAATAAAAGAGGTCATAACCCCTCCACACACACACACACCCACTCTGTAGCTGATATCAAATAGCTTTGGTGGGAAAATACAGACCTTTAAACTTTCTCTACCAAACTCAATGCATTCTGTATTTAACTTATCCCCTAAAACAGTTTGTGTTATAGGAATTTGAAAACTGCATATAACCATGGAAAAAGTCTGTACTTAATTAGCTACTGAGTCCAGCTTGATTTAAGCAAAACAACAACCATTTCTTTGTGCTAACTATTTTTAATGATATGCATTACATGCATCAGCCTGTCCTTATGCCAAGGCTATTTGAGCATCAACTCCTGCTTCACTGTTCTAGTTTTGGCAGAGAGAAGTATCAGGAAATGCCTGCATGGAGATGCTTTTTCATGTCTACCAGGGCAAGAACATTTTTTTTTTTCCCAGTAACAAAGCCAATTATCTTAGAGTTGCAGTGGCATCAAGCAGAAAAGGCTACAAACATCCAGGTACCTTCTGGAAAAGCAGAGAACGGAGCTAGAGGAAAAGCGCGCATAGGTAGGAAAGGCAGCTGCTTGTATAATTTGTAGATGTATTCCTAGGGACCTCTGCAGCAAATTTCCCTTTTTGTCCTTTTCAAATATAAGACATGGAAAAGGTTTTGGACAGGACCCTGCTAAAATGCCTGTGTGGGCATCAGTGCCTCAGCCCAAGATTGTCACCCTAGGACAGGCACTGGCTGCTGAGCATCTCTGGATGCAAAGCTGCACTTGGAACTCCTGGGTGCCTTCCTTTTGGGATGCTTATGCTGAGACCCCCTACTACATCCTACTTGCACAAAGTCTCTGAGCTTGAACCTCATCAGGTGTTCAGAGCAGATATCCAAAACATCACTCCCTGTGTGTAAGCCTCAGTTGGGCTCGTGGAGTCACTTGTTCCTATTAAAAATATTACTTCAGATTTGGCTTTGGCCAAGAGAAGAGGATGGGATTGAAGACATGGGAGCAAGAAGAGGATTTGGATATAAATCCGACAAAGACGACTTGTATTTGACAGCCTTTGTCTGTTCCCTAAACTGTTCATTGTCCAAAGAGTGTCAAAGGCACACAGTGGAGACAGTCGAGAAGTACAATTCCCAGCATGGCCCTGAGTGAGCTGCGTGGTTTTGTTTTCTTAGCTGAGGCCTTTTGAGCCAGTGGGAAAAGAAAAGCAACAACAAAACTCTCAGTTTTTCACTCTTCTTTAGTGGATGTGATAAAGAAAGAAAAATAAGCAGTGTAAGGGGGGAGGAAAATAGCAGGAATAACTTACAGGTTGCTAAAGGGAGAAGAGATGATCAGAAAGAGGGATAAATGACAGGGGTTTTTTTTTGTTGTTGTTTTGTTTTTTTGTTTGTTTCTTTGTTTTTTTGTTTTTTTGTTTTTTTTTTGAGAATGTTAAGAATGATAAAAACTCACTTGACTGAAAAATTAGAAACTTAGATTTTTCCTCCTTCTCCTGTGTTTCATTCAGGAAGAGGAAAATTCAGAAAATGAGTGCAAGCTGGACACAAACAAGTTAACCTTAGAGAACAAAGCAGCAAAGCCCAAAATATGGTGACAGATCCCACTCTTGTTTATCCTGGGGTAAATCTTGAATTATCCCATTGGGATGATTCTGGGTTTGCCTCAACACAACTGAAAGCAGAAAGTGGCCCTTGCACAATATGTCCAGATGTTCCTTTTTTCTATGATGAAAATGCAAGAGATTCAAAGAGATCTCTCAGGCTGATGAAATCCACAACCTCCACCCTCTCCCCATGTAGTTATACATAATTTAACTGAGTTACACCAGAGACAACTAGATTTTGGCTCACAGAATATACATATATTTTCAACATTTTACATTGCAAACCTACTCTACAGGTTTGTTAGTGCCTGTGATTTAGTAAATCAAAGGCAGCACAGTGCCTTTACAAAGAGGGCTGATCCAAGGGAGACCTTTCTGATATCTAGGACAGCAACATTTTTCTTTGCTTCTCACCTTATCTGCAGTCTGCAGAGGCAACCAACCACCTGCAGCAGGAAATACTCCCCTTGTCCAGCTTGGGCAACAAGCCAGTAGCAGATAACCAGCAGGCAGAGAGGTAATTATTCATTATTTGCTGTTGGACTGCCTGGTGCAGGAGTATATCTTCTACTTCAGCTGTCTCTTGCAGTAAGTCTCTGGCTGAATGACCTCATTTTGTGCTGGTTCTCTACACTTTGTAAAGAAGCCCAGAGATAGAGATGGGATCCATCATTTTATACTCTCATGCCAAATTCTGGCAGTGCACAAGCAGGTGCTCAGACATGTTGGAGATCCAGAAAATCAAAGTAATTACAAAAGAAGATGGATAGTGGGTTTGACTCATTCTGCACTCCCGTGGATGTGCTCATGCTTATACCAGGAGTCAAACATAGCCTTGACAATGCAGTGCACAGGATCTGGGGAGAGCAAAGAGGAGGCATGGGGGGGATTTGTAGCACCCTGACCTTTTCTGTCCCTGGAAAACCTTCCACATCATGAGGCTGAAGGGGTTACAGATAGGGAATGAGGGTGCCCTGTCCTGCCTGGCACTGCAGACAGCTGCCAATACTTGCCACTGCCTTCACCTTGCAGACCAATGCCAGGGCCTGCCAGGTTCCGCCTGCAGTCAGCTGGACCTTCTCTTGACTCAGAAACCTGCCCGCTGTGTTTGGGCTGGCTGGGGAGACCATGTGGCCATGGCTGTTTTATGATGTACTGTGATTAGCCTTCTTCCTCCAGTGAGTGTTCCCAACAGGTAAGCCAGATCTGACACATGGTTTGCAATCTTGTCCACTGCCATCTCAAAAAGAAGATGAATTATGGGTGCCTTGTCCCCCATGTGTCTAAGCTGTGGAGAGCCAGGAGTTACATGGTCATCACGGTCAGGGAGCCACCTTCCCTCTGTCCACCCCTTTGCCCTACCTTTGCTCGAGCTGTGCAGCTGCTGGAATCCCACCGGTAGCAACTCCTTTGCTCTCTCAGCTCTTTCAGTCACACAGACTTCTCTATACTTGGTCATCTGCTATTGCTGTTGTAAGGCCTTATCCTGTCAGATCTGGGGTCCTTTATGGACCTCAAAATGCCTTTGTATTCAATAGACAGCCCCAGGACTGGCCTTCTTACCCCAGGTTTGGGCAAGTGAAGACAAAAAGCACAGATGGGATGCAGCAGTAAGGTTCATTCCACTCCCATGAAAGTCCGTGACAGACTCCTGTTGTTTTCACTGACTGCATTTCTCACCAAAAAAAAAAAAAAAAAAACCTGTCTTCAATAAAAGTTTAATTTCAACAAGCCAGGGTGTTTCTTTAACCAGTAATAGTTGGGGAAAAAAAGCTTGGTGTTACATCAGTGAAATCATTTACATTTTTTCTGCTGCCAGAACGAGACCCCTTGCAGGTTCTCTGGTGGCTTCTTTCCCAGCATCATCAGCCCAGTGGGACCAGGGGGCCAGCAAGAACCTGAAGAGGGGCAGAGCTTATGGGTCTGGCCTAGTATCAGAATGCTCCTCTCATGTATGTCCCTTGATCATGGAGGAGAATGTCCTCGCAGCTACTCAGCTTAAGCATGATAAGAGGGATGTCACACTGGGTGCTCCACTGTTAACAGCATTGCTGTATAAGGGTCCAAGTCTTAACCTCCCACCCCACACTCACATGGTGGTGGCTTTACAGTGGCCCAGCATTTATTTTTACGAAGGAGAACTGAAGATCCTTTGGGCAAGCACGCTTTCTGGTTATGTGCTTGCATGATGCCCCACCACAGTGGGATGGAGCCTACAGAGGTTTCCCTTGAGCAGACTGACCAGGAGACCTCTCTGGTGAGCACACAGGCAGCTGAAATAAATCCTCTGTGCAATTGTTACCTGCTTTTTTTTTGTGGCTGCCTAAACTTCATCAGCAAAGTCAGAATTGTTTAATACCTTTTGCCCAAACTGAAAGACAAAGGAGGAATACCCAGATATCCAGGGAGAAAAAAAAAAAAAAGGTTGCCCTTGGGTACAGACTTTAGATACACAGCAATGAGACACAGGAAGGGGGACGATGCATGACATTGCCTCTGGCCAAAATCTATTTCTCGGGGAAGAGCTCAGCAAAATAACAGCCATCACTACCACAGAGCTCACTGGGTCATCACAGGAGGTGATTACGCTGATTAGCCTTGAAGTTAAAATCAGGATAAAATGTTTGGATCAATTATTGCTAGCAACTGAAAAGGGAGACTCATACTTCCCTATATGGTAAAAGTGCAGATCACATTCAGTGGGAAAATGTGGATTTTATTTTCTTCAGTTGCAGTGGTTAATCCTGTCAGCTCATTTTAATAATGCTTTTTATAAACCCACTCTGATCCAGATGTGGTATGTTATTGTGTTCTTTTCAGGGATGCTGAGCATTTAGTCCACATCTACAAAACATTAACCATGCTCAAATAAAAAGAATGGATCTTAAAGCTATGATCCAGTAATTAATTCTAATATTTTCCAGTGTCTTTTTTTCAAAATGCCTAAATTTGCTTTATCTCTACAGAACAAAGCTTGTCTGCATACCAGGTTCAGAAAAAAAAAAAAAAAAAAAAAAGATAAAAGGTCCTGGCTTGGCCTGAAATTGACCTTTCTGTACACAAGCTCTGCTATTGTAGAGGAACCGAAAGCAGCAGTGCTTAGCAAAACCAAACCAAACAAGCCCCGAGAAGCAGGCTGGGAGCTGGAGCGGTTGCCCTGCCGAGAGGCACAGCCCTGAGCACCAGCCCCGTCCTCCCTGCAAGAGAAGCTAAATCTCGGTGCAGACCTTGGTTCACTGTCATCAGTGGACCACCGGGGACCATATTCCTCCCTGGCTTTGGAACGCCTCTTATCTAAGAGCAGATCCAAACAACTGTGTTGTTTGTCTACATTTTTTTCTTAAAGAAAAATGATTTTTTCTTCACCCTTGTTTTTTTTGTTTGTTTGTTTGTTTTGTTGTTGTTGTTGTTGTTGTTGTGAGTCAAATTTGCTGTAAGCCTCCTTAGTTTCATCATCCTGAACAAGGCAAGTTCAAAACAGGCTGCAACTGCTCAGAGATTTGCTGGGGAGTTTGGACTTGCACTCACTTGCAAGAATTTGGATTATTACTCATCTTTTAAATCTGAGACACTTTATACCCATTCAACTCATAATTACAGAAGCTGCATCAAATTTGTGATACCTTGTAGTTGGCTTCTAATAGGTCCTGTTATGTGATACAAGGATTTTTCACATGGGCATGGGAATAAGTTTTGGCTTCCTGGGCTAGTTCCTGCCTTTAAGCTCTTGGTGCTTTGACATAGCTGTAGGAAGCTGCTGACCACACTCCTGGCCTGCAGACCTAGCACATTTCTGCTGCTCAGCAGAACAAATTGAGAAGTGATGCTTCCCTTTAAAGAAAATTTCCTTCAACTACTAAACAAACAGTGTTTTTTAACAACAGCTATGCCAAAATTGGTCAGGTTTTTGTTGGAAAAATCTGGAAAGAAGCTTTCTGTGAAAAAGGTTAGAGAGAAAGGAGACACAGCCCGAGTACTGACTTCAGGATGTCGTTCATCTCCCTTCCCAGATACCATCAGCCTGCTGGTGAGGCTGGGAGGTGCCTTCTGGGGCACACAGAGTCTGGCAGGGCCGTGCAAGTAGCTGGAAAGTCTCACCGATTTGAATGCAATTGCTCACATTGGTGACATGTTCAGGATCCCATTCCTGCACTGAGATACACTGGAGGAGAGGAACAAACTGACTGCCTGGAGGCTTGCAAGAGCTGCAGCTCAGCTTGTGCTCAGGAGGGAAAGGGTGGTCTCACCATACCAGAAATAGTGCAGCTGCCCAAACCACTGAAATATTAACATGCTGCATCAATTTATGTGCTTCCTGAGTGAACTATATTTTACTTTTATCAGCCATCTGGTTTTCAGACTTGACATTGGCAGTTTCAGTTCTGCTGCTAAAATGCACCTTGCACTCGAGCAAATATTTCCTGTTCTGGTTCCTTCCCGGTGGCTTATAGAAACTGCAAGAGATCAGACAGTGATGGAAACTGTGACTGTGTCATTGCGCAGCTGCTTGGCAAGAGAAAAACAGATGCAGGTGGCTACTATTGCTGAGAAGGGGCACACATGGTGCAACCACTGCCTCCACGGTCTCTCTGCCGAAAGGGAGCCTGTATGAGAGCCTGGCCTAGGTGGAATAGGGAAGGAGAGATCTCTCTGTGTGGCACTAAATAAAAATCATGATGATAAAATCATCCCCTCATCCCTCTTTACCCTCAGGGTCGCTCCCCTGCACCCTCACTCCAAGCAGATTTACCCTCCTGCATCCTGCAGCAAGGCCAACTGGAGTGCATCTGCTGGGACATGGGACATGTGCTGGGCTTGGGATGTCCTCCTCTGCCTTGGTTCTTGCTGCATACCCTCCACAGGGTGACCCTGCTCCAGCCCCTGTCCTCCTCTACCTCTTGGCATCCTCTGAGCAAACCCATCTTCACCCAAGGCATGGTCTGCAGAGCTCAGCAATGAAGGGGATGTCCTGCAGGAGGAAGAAGTCTGGATAAGTGGAGGCGAAAGCCTGTTGAAAGCACAAGGACATTACCCTTCACCTCAATCAATAAATCAAACTGATTTAAGCTGTGGCAGGCCGTTTCACACATTCACTTAGACTGTCTCATTGTGATCCATGGAAACCGTGGGTGATTTCTCACTTGTATCACATTTAGTTCTTGCTAATATTTTGATCATGTGTAAGATTTATATAAATGAGTACAAAAACCAGCTATGATGCTCATAAGGCACTAATTACAAACCAGGGAAGTGGAAGCCTAAGAGGTGAGTACACTTGGTGACAGGGCCGTCAACGGGTGAGATATCAACCAATTATCTTCAGAAAGTAGCATCAAAACAGACTGAGGTATATATATTACACTGCTACAATATGAGTGGAAACAAAGTTAGTCAAACCAACACTTCACGTGCTTTATTAAGGCCAAGTGAATGATGTAGAAATAACCATCAATAATTTAACCAGCAATTCCCTGAAACACCAGGGGATTTAAATTATTAAGCAAATGCACTTTGACTAATTTATAGAGCTGGTTCTATAGTGTGAAAAATTATTACTGAAACAATTTGAGTGGTAAATGTTGGATATTAATTGACCACTGCTAAACAGTACTAAAATGTGTCTTTTGTTCCTTAGATATATTTATAAGCAGCACTGAAGCTATTCTGCTGTGGGCATGTAACGTCTGTCAAACCTGCCTGCCCTGCACACCTCAGTATACGTGTATGCTATCTTTGTATGCACACAATCTTCTGCTGCCATAAACACACTGCAAGTTGTTGAATCAGTCTAATCTGTTGTGATACTTATGCTTCTCTTTCCCCCATATTATATTGATCTATGCTTGTGCTTATCTTGCTATTATCTGGTTGACACCAGTAAAAGGTGTGTGGCCATTCCAGAGTCTGCTTAATAGCATACAATAATAAGCATATGTTTAAGGAATTTGTTAAGGAATAAGCATATGTTATAACAAGTAACAGAAAAAAACCCACGCTGACTGGTATTTCACTCTGATTTTTATGCACAGCAAGCAGATGTGTTTGTGTGCATGCTTGGTCACTAGTTTCTGAAGGGGGACTGAAGAGATGAGTGGGCTATGCTGCCTGCAGCACATGACATTGCTGATAAAACACTCTGCACACCTGGACCGGTAGTGGGACAACTCACAGGATTTGCAGCTGCCTCACATGAGTACGGACTGCCGATACCAGACTGTGTTCTCCAATCCCAAATTCTCATTCATACACTTGCATGAGCCAGAAGGGTCATGGGTTTGTTCCCCAAAGGGGGACAGGAACAGTTCTGGAGTCTCAGAAAGCTTTATGGGAGTGGAAAACCCCTTCCTGGCCAACCTGGGTCAAGCTCATTTTTAAGCAGCGTGCATTTCAGGAGAGGCTACATCTCGCTGGCCACGGCTGCCCATCAGCACCCAACCCATGTGGCTCTGGACACGGCTCCTTGAGCTTTATGGAGTAACCAGGGAATGGTATCTCCTCCAGGGATTCGGGTTTAGATGTTGCTGTCTGCTCTGACCCGGGCAATCTGCCTGGGTCAATAGAGGTTTTATCTGGTTCTTCACTAGTGTACTGGGCTACCATCTTCTCTTACAGACATTTTTCCTGAAGTGTTGTGCATTTAAATGCAACTAGAAGACTGAAGAGGTTACTTTTTTGAAGTTTCTGTGATTACTGTGGACTGTGATGTATGGCTGTGTTTTTTTGTTTTGTTTTGTTTTGTTTGTTTTTTGTTTTTTAATTTTGTCAAGCACAGGCTGCTTGTAGTTGATACAGAAAGAAGAGAAGAAGGAAAAGAATGTGGAAGGAAGGAAAAATGACATGGTAGGATGGCTGGAACACAAACTAAGCTTTTGGAAAAGTGAAGAATATTCAGCATGGTGAAGCACTCATCTCTTCATATGACTCTCAGATGATTTTCCAGTACAAACTCTGTCAGTCGTAACAAAACAACAATTAATAGAGGTAGCCACACTATTTCCTCCTTACTCATTTGTAAAGTGCCACATAACTATTTACACAGCTCTCTGCAAAAAGCACAGATATCAAGAACACTTTGAAAAAGCAGCACTTTCATGGCATTAACCTAGTTTGCTCTTGAATACAGAGCATTCTTTATAAAACAGCAAACCGAGCAACACTGGAATCTACAAATTGTAACAGACTCTTGCAAAAGAACTGAATCTTTATCTCAATGTACATCTGCAATTATAAAGGTTGTGAGAAACCTGCAAAATAAACCACAACCCTGGAGGACCTGGTTCTGCACATCTACTCTCCTACGAACCAAAGGGAGCTGACAAAAAAAACTGTTTATATGAAGCTCAGAAAGCACTGAAAATTAAAAAAGCGACTCGTATGTTCTTTGTGTATCCAAGCAGTTTCCCAGAACGGTTTCAAGTTTTACAGTTAGCTTTTGTCCCGAACAGAAAAGAAAGATAGTAACCTTTACAGTGAATGACAGTGCTGTGAAAACACAATACCGTGTGAAAACATATTATATTACAGATTGCATCATAAGGTGGTTTAATTAATTAGACAATATTAGTTTCTGTTGACATCAAGTATTCTTATTTTACCAAATCAAATTATAGACAGTTTCGCAACCAGAACAACATGTTTTTCACCAGAGTTAAAAAAAAAAAGTAATAATGATTATGTTTTAACATCATGGCCAGAGTTCTCAGGTCGCATTAACCTGCGCTGTACAAGAGGTTTGTGGACCCTCAGGATTTTACCCTGGATCTCCACCAGACAAGGCTTCCTCTGCTTTCAGAGAATTATGGTTTCTTTATATTACAAGACAAAACAAGCTGTGTCAGAGATGTGAATTGGGTACTCCATCAGCGTAATTTCTTGGATAAATAGTGTGATCTGGCAGCTAGGGAAAGGGTTGGGAGACACAGCTCCTGGGTTATGTGCCATTTTTGTTACTCAGCACACTTTACAAACACTCAGAAATCCCGTACCTTTTTGTGCCTCTGCCACCTACTTTATGAACAAGGCCCATGTTAACTTTACCTTTGTAAGGAGTTTAGAGAGGAATAGGTAGGATGTATTATTTTCATCCTATAGATTATCATTGTTATCATTACTGAAAACAATGGTTGAAATACACGCAGGAAGGAAACTATCTAAACAAAAGTTTTAGCAGATGATGTGTTCTGGATCACATGGCAGAGGAGGTTTTGCACAGTGACAGTTCAGTTGACATAAAATCATGGAAAAGTACAGCTGGAAAGGACTTCAGTTACCTTGCTGTGCAATAAGACAGTATTGAGCATAACCACACCATCCCAGACAATATTTGTCCAGGGGCAGGGATATAGTGATAGGGAAGACAGGGTTGCCTGTTCATAAGTAATCTGTTCAGAAGCTAACTTCCTTTGTAGTTAGAAAATTTTTCTTCATATCTAACTTGGCTGACCTTTAATTAAGTTAATTGCATCTTATCTCACCCTTACTGAATTTGGCAAGCGGTTGATTCTTGTCTTTTGTTCCATGTGTAGCTACTATGTCCCTTTTCAGCCCTCTTTTGTTCTTTTCAGAGTAAATCCAGGTCCTCACAAACTGTGTTTTCTCTTGTTCTCTCTGATAATCTTTGGACTTTCTCTTATTTGTTTACAACTTCAAGTGCTAAGTCTGAGTATAGAAATTTCATTCCAGCTGAGGGGCCTCATGCAGCAGAGTTACCTCCCATGACTTTCACATGATGCCTCTGCTCCTCCAGTACTGAATGGCATAATATTTGCTTTTTTTTCCAACAGCTTCACACTGTTGGCTCCACTAAAACTCTGATGTACTGTAGCAGGACCACTGCGTACTCATTTTGCATTAACCTCTGCTTCCTAACTATAGTGTGTCACATCTCTCTTAATTAAATGTTATTTGCTCATTTTTTACTCCTTTTCCCAGTCTAGAAAGGCCTTCTTTTTGTCTTATCCTGTCCTACAAAGTCTTGGCAACCTTTTTCAGCCAATTTTGTAGGTATACACTTTATTCCCTCGTCAAAATTATAACTGAAGATACTGAACATAGTGCTACAATACAGACCGCTGTAGGCATCAGAGAACATCAAGTTATTGATGGCACCTTTCTGAATGCAACTTTTTCAGCTAATTATGCATCAAACATAATGCACAACATACACCCTTAATTTGCTCATGATGAGGAAGAAATATATTGGCATGAGACAGCACAGAATAATAATTATTTAAAACAAAAGACTATTGTAATATTGAAAATAAGGACTGTTTTCATTCTATTTTCATTACATTTTAACCTTAAAGAAAGACATAAATAAACAGAGCCAAATTTATCCTTTACTCTTTGTATGCTTCATCACAAAACTCTCATACTGTGGCAGCCAGTACTTCCACATTCACTGAATTGTTTAACTTCATTTTCATGAAAGTGGGCATGTTCCAGTGAATTTCAAATCAAGTGTGCCACTGGATTCAGAGTGGCCCTGGTTCAGGGCTGGCTGTCTTCAACCTCTCTGCATCTCTCCTGGGGCATTTGGATGACCAAGCTCCTGTCTCCACGCCTTTGCAGCCAAACCTTCTTGTTCACCCCTCACTCCGAGGGCCACAGCCTCTGCCCTGCTGATTGCATTTGCCTCACGGGCTCAGCCTGACACAGCTGCCTTGCAGGGTGTCCCTCTGGGAGCTGTGACTGCACTGATCCCAAAACTGGCTTTTTATAATAGTATAATTAATTTCTGTAGAGGTTACCATGGCAAACAGGGTTCTTGACACCACAGCCCAAACTCCCAGAGGAAGTAAAGGCTCTTCTTTTTCTGTGTCTTGGGGGAGGGTTGGGCTTTGCTTCTATCCCATGAAGTGCCAGTGCATGGGGTGGTGCACATCCCAGGAAGTGCCACTGCCTGAGCCATAGGGTCCCTTCCCACGAGCTTGGCGCCTGTTCTTGGTGGGACCAGTTCCTGGTAATCAGTAGCAGCCAGCACAAACACTGCGATAAACCTGACATCTTCAGCAGTGCCAGATGAAGCTTCACATTTGACAGTTACGTCAAAAACAAACAGAAAAAAATTCCAGTGGTGACAGAGATATGTGCAAGGATAATCAGTTGGTCAGGAGAATCTTTTCCCCCTTTTAGTGCTGGTGTGGTTCGTGCCTGCATCCAGCTTCGCTAAAGCCCACCTACAACCATCTGCTTGCCTTTTTTTTTTGCATCTCCTTTTGAGATTAAATGTGCAAAGTGTCTAAATGGCAGAATCTGACTTATTCTATTTCTATTCCTAATTCCTATTCTGCACTGATTTAACAACTTACCATTTGTGGAGGTGAATTGGGGTCCCTTCCAAAAATGTACCATCTAACAGCAATACTGATATTACATCTTTAATGTGGTAAGTACAGAGAAGCTTATAAGATGCAAAGTGCAATCACCACATTTCCATGCTGAGCTGCTAGCACTGGACAGATGGAAATTCAGCTCCCCCAGTTCTTCCCTGGTAACACAGACACACCTAGAGAAAAACAACAGAACAAGCTGTTTTTGGATACCACATTAAGGCTAAACGCCGCCTACCCTCTGCTGAAGACCTTCTGAACATTGCAGCTGAGTCAATAACATATTTTTAAACAGGCTTAATCTTCTTCTGACTGTTACCCAAGCAAATGCTTGGAGAAATCTATCCCAGCCCATGGAACCAGGTTTCTGTGGGCTGCTTGCTTTTTGCTGCGAGGTAAACTGCAGCTAGCTCCATGTCTGTAAGAGTGGCTGTTTTTCATAGTTGTCACATGAGACTGCTGAAGTCCTTGTGGGTTGGAGCCTGATCTTCCCCACAGTACTGGGGTCTCTTACATTACATTAATACATTAATGCAAAGTCTGCTCTCAATGAACCCATCCACTCTGTCTGCACATACCCTTGGATGCTGCTGCAGACCAAAGATCTCGCAGGGACCAGAAGAAGGGCAAAAACATGTTTTCACGTGGCTTGCTAACTGTGGATGTGCAAAATTTGCCTTGAGTGCAAGCAAATCCCACATGCAAGCCAGACAGCCTCCTGAGGAAGTGCCGGTCAGGAGGTGCAAGCATTTTGCCGTGTGTGAAGCCTACCATTCAGTTGCTCCCAAACCCTCTCTTCAACATGTTTTCTCCTCTAGTCATAGTGCTCCAAAAAGCATGTTGTGCATTTTCCTGGCTTCCCATCCACCATTCTCCTCCATGTGACATTTAAGCCTGTAGTGAACAATTAATTTCACTCACTAAGAGGCACCTGTGAAAGCTGGTAGCTCAATGTGCCCTGGACATAGTTTATGACAAGGAAAACTACTTCTTGGTTTTGTAACTTGTGCTTCTTGCAAACCTGCCTTCATTTTCTGATGCTTTAAAGTTATTATAGGTGTTTAACCAAGGTAGAGGAAAATAAAAACACTTTGCCATTAATCAAAAAGTAAAAATGTCATTTCAAGCCTTTTTTTTTTTTTTTTTTTCCATTGATGTAGAGAGGTCAGAAGCTCAACCCTTTGAAAATGTTCGGACAGCTCTAGCAGACAGAGAGCAGATCATCTCCCAAACTGCTTCCAGCCACACTGTTCCCCCATTCTGTGAATAATGAAGTAGCTTCCTAAAGCCAGTTGTGCTGCCTACACTTATAGATATGGTTAATTCATGAGTTTGACCATTAATAATAAAGCAGAACATCGCTATAGAGAGAATATTGTACTTATTACTAACAACTCTCCAGAGATCTGTGGGGTGCAGGATTCTGCTTCTTTTAATAAATAATATATAACTCTGTTATTTCTATAATACTATGCCACTAAAGAAGATCTCGTTTAACCAGCTTCACTCATCATCTTTCACCTGCTGTATAATTGCTGTGGTTTATTTAAAGAGGATTACTTATCTCCCCTTGCCTTCTCCATTAAACAAAGATGATCTTTTTTCTCTCAACTATTATATTGCCCCTTTTTTCCAAGAGGACAACATTTATATTGCACCTGATACATTATCCAATACCCAAATGAAAGGTTGAACTTGGCCAACACATCTCCACAGATCACTCATCATGTTCCTGAATGCTTGTACGTGTCCATATTGAACTGCGTAGTTTAAGCTGATTTACAGTAACATACTGTACTGTTTCCTTTCTCCCATAAAGGAATTAGCAAAGCTAAAGAGGGTAAACAAGAGCCCTTTTTTACTGCGCACACTTGAAAAGGTATTAGCATACAAAGATGATATAAGGTAAAAATGGGAAATTTCAGAAAGCTGAGTTCTCTTCTGCTTTTTAATCCTGCCCAGCCTGTTTTTGATTTGAGGTGGGGAAGGCAGAGGTATATTGAAATGTGTTCAGAGAACAACTTCTGTACAGAATAATTGCTGCACAGTGCAATCTCATTTGAATTTGGGTATCCGGGAATGCAAGGCCACCATGTTGCCACGCAAAACACAGTGGAAAGTCTTACCTTACAATACTTATCTGACAGGAGCAGGACAGACACATCTGGAGTAGGAACCTGATAATTTTCTTCCCTGAAAAAGGAGTATTTCTTTAAACCACTGATATGCTCTGACATGGTGTCACATTGTATCAGGGCATATTCCATAAACTGATTTTGCATGTGTGTGAGATGCTGTCTACAACAGGGTCACAACTGAACTAGATAAATATTTAAATTATTTAAATTTTTAATTTATGGGCTGTTCACAAATATCAATTTCAATTCTCTCAGATTTCACAGGATGATCCACTGTGTCTCCTCCTCTTCTTCATGATTTACTGTTTGCTGACCAAATATATAGAGAAGGTCTGTATTCTGTGCACTTACCCACACAGGTGCTATCAACAAAGAAAGGTCTCCTGTTTAGTTTTCATTGATGTTGCTCAACATGGAGATTGAATACACTTTAAAATCATAACCATGTTGTTTTTGAAAACTGCTCTTAGAAAAACTGAACACAAAAAAATATTCCCTCTCATCTAGGAGCTGATCTTAATCCCACCTCAGAAAATGGTAAAACTTCTGTTAGCCTAAGTGGGGCAGAATCAACACTCTGGGGAGAAATCTGGGCTTGTCTCCATCTCTGGTTTCTGTCTGTACAGTTGGGACTCCTCTTTCCTCCTGAATTCTGGTTAAGGTAATGAGGGGTTCCTCTGAGTTTCACTGAAGTTTAAACATCCCTCTTAAAAGAGGCATGAATTTATTGGTGTAAAATTCCCTCAAGAAAGCTGAGAGGGGGAAAATTATCTGAACAAAATCCTCTGTGATATATAATAGTGTCTTTAAAATAACCACATATCATGAAGCTAGAACAAGATATGAACAATGGTCAAACCGATAAGGCATTTTAAGATGGGCTCCAGGAATCACAAGAATTGGGTAGATCAAGCAACTACTGTCATGAAAAAGTCTGCATATAGGTACAGTAGCATGTTGTGCTAACATAGTTCACAAAATTAGCTCTGCCCTTATGGAAAGTAAAGAGCCCAATCCGGGCACAGCCAGGAAATGGATGAAGTGATGTAAACCATAACAGCAGCAATTGCTGTGTGAACCTGCCGGGGGGGATGCCCTGTGCATCTGTCCTACAGACATGGTGAGGATGTGCAGAGCTGGGGAGGATGAGGCCCAGGGGCCCAGTGTTACTGCAAAAATTGTCATGGGCATCTTGGGAAAATCCCACTTACTCCCCAGTCCCACAGCACATAGACTCACTGTACTGATTCCTTCGTGCCTTGCAAGGGACAAAACAAGCTCCAGCTTAATGTCCACCATGGGAGACAAGCTGCCAACACGCCAGGCCAGCATTGCACAGGAAACACCTGGCAAACAGAATTTCAAGCTAGACCTAAATGTGAACTGCTCAATTCTTTAAGCAAAGACACCCAAACAAGCTGGAAAGATTTGGATGAGAAGCAAAATAGCACTGAGGAGCTTCATTGACGAATACATGGATTTCAGGTGACTATCTGCAAGGAACCAATTTTTCAAAAACCTGTTTAACCTGCTGAGGCACTTGAAATACCAAAAGCACTTACAGTTTCTGGCAAAAACATCCTTAGGCAACTGTAGCTGTGCTATCTTGCATGCCCAATAGCAGCACTCTCTTGGCTGCTCTGACTATCTAGGTACCTATCTCCTTGCCTATGGCTCTGAAGGATTCAGAAATTAAGTGCTCCTGTGCCTAAATCTCCTGAAGAGCATGATTTTTTATGCATACCAGGACACACCTAAGACAAACTGAGAGGCTGCATCTATTCTGGGGAAGAGAATGGTTTCTCCAACCCTCAGGGTGGCCAGCAGGGCACAGAGTGTACTCCCACAGACAGGTTGACCCCACTCTCCTCCAAAGGGTGGCCACAGTCAAGCTGCTCGCTGGGAAGGTCACCAGCATGGGCCAACCCTGCTACTGGACCTTGTCTGCCACTGCCCAGATTGTAAAGAGCCAAAACTTTACAGACATGGTCTCAGGTCTACTCCTGGCCCTGTTCAGTTTATTCACACAGACCCCCATTCCTGAGCAGCCCTGGCCAATACAAGGGGATACTCCTGGCTTTTGGTTAGGGCATGTGGCTGGGACCACACCATAAGGGTGTGGAGAAATATCATTTTGTCTCAGATCACGTTTCCCTAATCTCAGATATAAACAGAAAAAAAAAAAATTCAAAATACGGATAAAAAGTGGAGATTCACATTTTGATATCTGCAATGCAATTGGAAGTGCATGGAGGATGGCATTTACAATAGGCCAGCTGTCCCAACAATCCCCAGCCCACTGTCCTGTTGCCTCCTGCCAAGGCTACCACTGCTGCTCTGTGGTAATTTCATCTGTTAAATTTTGTAGTGGGTAGGGTGGGATGGGGTGGGGTGGGCAGGTTTGTTGTTCTTTTCTCCATTCACAGACAGATTACCGCTACAGCAATACATTGAAATGAGCCCTACTCATCCCCCACAGGATGCGGAATGACAGTAGAGATGTAAGTGATGAGAGGAGAAGTGGGCTTGAATATCACTTCCTTCATGAGACCTGGGTGTGCAAGAGCGAAAGAAGAAGCCAAAGATGAGTGGGTTTCTAAAGACATGGGAGAACATTTGTGAAGAAAAAGCTTCTCAGATAGGAATAGGCTTGGAGACAGAGAAGAGAGAAGACAGATGAAAGATGTGGGTAGGACATGATGATCTTCTGCCAAATCCTCTTAGGTTTATGTGCTATTTCACAAACTCTGTTTCAAGGAAGTCAAAGTCCAATATTGGTTACAGGACGCTACTGCACAAAACGTTATGCTAGAAAACATGGATCTAAAGTGTTTAGTGTCACACTAAAGTGGGACATGCCATGCTGCAAATAGAAAGGCCATGGACCAAGCCCATCTCCTGCCACCCTTTCTCCCAGACAGCAGCTCCCCTCTGGCCTGCCAAGGGGCCTGGGGCTCAGCTCCCTCCAGCCCATCTCCTGCTGCTCCTGAGCTGTAGAGACTGTGCATGTGGCCACCAGTGTAGGTCTGGAGGGGAAGCCCTTTACTGGCCTCCCTACCCTCTCTTCAGCCTTTTTGCAGCCATTCAGGAAGCAATTTCAAGTTTCTGCTTGCTTCTCTGCAGATCAGCCTGACTGGAGGGCATTCCTCCCAAGGGCTAAGGCCCTGAAACCCAGTTTGCAGGGAGGAGAACAGGTGATATTCCCAAAGATGCATTTCTGAGTAGGTTGAAGTAAAGAAAGATGGAGGGAGAAGAGAAGGAGGAAGAAAAAAAGGGGACAAGGAGGCAGTAAGAATGACAGAGTGTGTTTTAAAGGGAAAAGAAAAGAAGATATAGTAAGACTAAGAAGTGGAAAATCTGCTAAAAGTCTGGCTAGCCACAGTAACAATGTTCAGAGAAGGTAAATTAATGGAGGGTGGAGGTTGCTGGAAGGGCAAACACAGAATTGTTTTGTTTTGTTTTGTTTTGTTTTGTTTTGTTTTGTTTTGTTTTGTTTTGTTTTGTTTTGTTTTGTTTTGTTTTGTTTTGTTTTGTTTTATGCAATATTGTTTTATTATTTAATGACTTATTCTGCAGCTAGAACAGGCCACAGTTTGCCTTTTATCAATGAAGTCCCAGTCCTGGCTTGCAGCCATAAGAGAGAGAGGCAACCTAGCCCTTCCTTAAGGATGCCCTTGGTCACCTGGCTGAAAGAGAAGGAAAGAGAAAAATAGTGTATGTTCTTCAATGAAGAGGATGAGAAAGTGGTCAGACAAATAGTGCATATGTTTTTGTTTTAAGATCCTGTCCAGAAAATAAGGTCAAAAGGCTGATAGAAGGGCAAGGTGTCTGAGGATGCTTGAGGTGGAAAAAAGCCCCGCTCAGGATGAAAAACAGAAATGAAGAGAGGAGGGCAGAACTGGCTGACTGGAGAGAAAAGAAAGAACAAATTCACATCAGTTCTGCTTAGCAGAGCAAGACCATCAGTGAAGAGGGGATGGGACTGCAGGCGCAGGCGGAAAAGCAGTGATGGGGAAGCACAGAAAAATGGCTGAGTGTGGAGATCCTGGGGACAGAAGAGAAGCCACTCTTCTCAGACAAAAGCTGCACACATGGCTGCAGAGACATAACGCATTTGCACCTGTGCATTAGGCACAGCTCAAGCTCAGGCAGCCAGGTCTCCATGCCAGCATCATTTATTCCTTGTTTCAAGATGAAGCGGGTTGTGCAAGGTTGGCATCGGCTGATCTCCGTGTTAGGGACTGGGAGGGTAACTGTGCTGGCAGCTGGGGTGGTGGGCATGGCGTGGTGGCTGCTGCTTCTTCCTGGGTTTAGCAGTTAGGCAGGAAAGTCTCTAGAGATTGCCAAGGCTGAGGCCAAAACCAAAATTAGGGGAGGTTGCCAAGCTGAGCACATAAGTTATTAGGGAAAAAAGTCAGCAGTTCTTAAACAAATATATTTCATAAACAAAGTGCTGTTTGGACTGCACTGATGGGAGTATGCGTGTGTGCTGCTGCCATTAGCTCACATATTTGGCTTTCAGAGGTTTAGAGAGATTTGTGCTACATGGGCCTGAACTTGAAAGGTGCTAAGCACTCTCATCTTGTGGTTGGCAGCTCCATCAGGTACTGTGTCCTCTGCAGGATCTGGCCGCTGCCTGGGCTGGCCTCACCAGAGCTGGAGCCACATATTTTGAGAGGAATAAAGGACACTCCCTTGAGAGCAGTGTATTTTTGTGGTGAGTGAGAAATGGGGAGTTATTACAAGTATTCAAAGGTCATGGTTTTGTTATACAGAACCCTAAATCGCAAAGCAGGACCCCAACATTTTAAGTGACTTGGGCCGTGAAGTGGCCTGGCATTTCTAGATTAGCTTGCCTCCACTCGCTCACATACTGAGTGACATATTCCTTGCATGCCCTCAAATAAATACATCTAGATATATAGGTATTAATATAGCCTCTGCTGTGAGATGGTGTTCAGAACACATAGTCATCAGACATACAGTTTGAGCTACTCTAAAAATGACTCCCCTTTGTCAGCTAGCTCTACACATTATAGTTGTATCACATTATAAATTAAAATGGAATGCAGTTAAGAGCGTTTTTTCTTCCATCATTTGTGATGTTTCACTCTTACAATCAGACTGTCTCTGTTTGCCTGTCACTAAGTCCTCCCCACCATGTGCTGCAGAACCTCATTTCCCCTCATACTGGCCACAGCCATGCACTCTAATTTGGTTACATCACATCAGTGTTAACACAAGGTGCCGGTGGCTCTGCACCGTGCAGTTCTTCACACTGCGGGTTTCTGTGTCTTGGGGAAGCAGTGCCTTCCCTGCAGGCTGGGATCCTCACTGAGGTGGGTGATCCGGGTGCATTGCTCAAGAATTAGAGGTTCTTCTGGTGAACTAACACTTTTCCTGGAGGTCTTTATTGCACAATCCACAGTGATTAAGGCTTCCATGTTTTCAAAAGGAAATGAATATTTTGTAGGCTACGTAAGGAAGAATTTGAGAACTTAGAAGGCTAGGAGGGAAAGAGTACAAAAGAATGTAATTGGGTGAAAGATGAAACTTCAAAAATTGCTTCAAAGGTGGGACAATGAGAGGTGGTGAAATAATTTCAGTTAGCAAGTTCAGTGAAAGTTGTAGAATGTGGAAGAACCAATTTGCAAATTTTGATTGGAATTAGCAACCATTTAGAAAATAGTCTTCTTTTATTTTTCAAAAAAACTTAGTGTTATTAAGACTTTGAATTGCCATCTTTCATTCCATCCCCCCCCCCCAAAAAAAAAAAAAAATCAAAGGCTGCTTTTTCAAATTGAAAACCTTGTTTTTCCAGTTTTTATTTGGTAAAGGACCTTTTAAAATAGACCTAACCATTAAGAAATAAGATCAAGGTAGAAATATGTAGCTTGAAGCTAAAAGAAACATATCAGGAGAAAAGAAACAAAGCTTTTTTTTTTTCAGGAAAAGCAAAAAATTCCATTTCACGTTCACCTATAATACATCCAATCCTCTCCATTCATCAGTATGATCATCAATGCAAAAACACGTTATAGGTGTAGTTCTAATGAGTTTTTACAGTAAGCTCCAATTCCTTCTCAGAAATAGCCTGTATAAAAGATGGATCTGTTGTGTGAAACCCTGTTACCACTGTGAAGTATGCTTAGTACCAAGTCATTTGGCAGACCTTTTACCTTTGGCAGCCCTGGTGCACATTGTTGTGCCAATAGAGTTATTGAAAACAGAGAGAAGGCAACTTGGCCAATGATTTAATAACCAAAACTAAGTGTTGAGATTTGAGCCCAACAGTGGGGTAGGGTAAAGCTTCCCATAATATTAATGCTTAAGAAAACATTTATTTCATTCATTTTCTTAGCAAGCTATAGTTGAAATACAGCTTCATTTCTTACGAACGTGTGCAATGCTTACAATCTTTCAACAGGTTATATCTCACGTCACATTAAAAACACATACTGAAAATCCTGTTCTTCTTCCTTTTACAGCCTTTGAAGCCAGTGGAGTATAGGAACACAGCACATGCAATTCAGCCAAGGATTGGGCCTGTTATCCTCTTTCTGACTACGGTACAGAGGTAGTTCAGGCACAATAACAGCTCCTTTCTTAAAATAGTCTAATAGTAAAATATAACACATTGTCTAGAGAGATTAAGGAGGAGGAGCTGAAGCATTTGCTTCGACTTCTTCATAATAAGTACCATTGTACTGCTCCAAGTTTAATGAGGTTTAATAGTATCACTTGAAGAAAGCTTGTTTCCTCCATCCACAGAAACTGCCTTGTGAATCTGTACAGAAGTGTCTTATTTTTCCTCCAGTGAACTGAGGCTTTGGTTAAGATTGGTCTCAGTGGTGCATTTTGGGAGTGAAAAATGCACATTTTTATGCTGCTGAACACACTGGAAAAATTTTGCTGGAAGATTCCTACTGTGATGATACTTCTGTAGCTGCACATCAAAATCTTATTAAAATATGTTTTATTTATTAACTTATATTTTGAAATAGAGGAGATTTGGGACCAAAAAACTTCATTTTGTAAATGATAGAGGGAGGGGGTACTTGATCTTGGTTGGGCTCATATTACCTTTAATTGTGATTATATTGTAGATAATGTAATCATGGGTGAGACATTATACAGAAATGGATACACTAAAACTGCATTTAAATTAATATCTAACTCATCACAAATATTAGTCAGAGAGGAGGCAGAGACAGCATACTGAAAACAAAAGAAATCTTCAAAGAGAAGTGGGAGTTCAAGGCATGTGAGACATGTCTGAAAGATTACACAGTTAATTTTGAGGTGAGAAACTGGAAATGTATATAAATAGCTGCCTAGGTTGGAAAGGCATACTACAAGAGCCTGTTAACGTTTCTTATAATGGAAGTCATATCTAAGAAATGGAAGAGCAACCAATTTTAAATGTCAGAATGGGAAATTGTCTTTTTCCTAAGTGTTATCTTGTGAAATTCACAGATGGAAGATATTATTGCAGTCAAGAATTTAGCAGGAATGTAGTATTCCTCATTTATCCAGGAAAATCATGTATGGAGAGGCAAACTACCTAGCTTCATGCTATAAATCAGCAGCTATGAATACAAGAGGTGGTTAGTTAGCAGACATACTTTTCATACAAAAGCTTTCTTGCACCTTCCTGTGAAGCACTAATACCTAGTCTCTCTCAGAGGTGGGATGCTGGGCACGAAAGGACATCCGATTGAGTCTGTGTTAGCTCCTATTGCTCTCCCCCCTGCAAAGACCCAGTGCATACAGAACACTTTTGGGTGGAAAAAAGAGCCAAGATAACTTAGAAAATGTTGGCCTGCTGTACATGTGAGATATAAATATTCCCTCATCATGACTGGAGGTTTGGGAGGCTTCAGACTGACTGGAGACATCGTGTTGTCACATGCCAGCCCGTTGGAAAACAGCTGGGAACTCACCACAGAACAAATTACTATTCACAAAGCAAAACCCTGAAACAAAGCATGTCCTTCAAGTCCTCGTGGCTGAGTAGAACACAGCACAGTTTAGGACACTGAGGTATCAGCTGCACAGCTGGAGGACCTTGGTGGCCTATCGCCAAGAGCCCGAGGGCCATGTCTCATTTGCATGTGCAGGGTCAGATTTTAATCAGAGTTCAATGCATACAGTTAGAGCCCTGCAAGTAAACACAGCACTTCTTCAAACCCAGAGAGAGAAAGGGTATGCACCATGGTTTGAGAAGCAGGGGAGCAAGATGTATCAAAGGAGAGACGGGCGCAGCACCCACTCTCTGAATCAAAAGTTTTACTTCTGAAACAATGCACAGTGGTTTCAGACTGTCAGGAGAGCATGCTCTCTGGGCTTGTGAAGACCTGTAATAGGAAATGCCTGCTCACAAATATATAAATATTTCCAAAGAACCTTGTACAAACAGCAGCGCTTATATGTAATCACCACCAACTAGGCAGCTATACAAATTCACCATGCTTTCTTGACTGTCTGGACTACAGCACCATTATTTGATCAATTCTACTTCAACTTTTATCTCAGCTTCTTCCAGGGTCATTCCAAGATGAACTCCAGAGGAGCTGGACCTAGGAACAGTGAGGATACATGCACTCCTCACACCCTTCCCTTCTTAAAGCCAGGACAGCTGATAGGAGAAGAAGGAGGATGTGGACCTCTCTTTCCTTCCAAGGGTAGGAAAGCTCTAACCAAGACATGCTCTGAGCTGTTACACCCACTCCTCCTGCAAGTGGGCAACAGGGACTAGGCATGCTCCAACAGTCCCAGCTGCTGAGCCAAGAAACCCCATGATTTCCTGTTCTTGATTTGGAGCCTTGGGCTTTTTTCCTGCAGGGAGTACCTGAGCCTTCCTAGCCAGGTGCTTGCATGTCAGTGAAGCAAGGTAAATGAGATATCAGGCATGCTGTTTCTTCTGGCATCTCACATGCAATGAATAATGAAGAAGGCAACAGGCATTGAAAGACCAGTAGCAGCAATCCGGCTTACAGAAATACCAGGGTGGGTCCCTTCTTTAGCATCCCCAGTTCTGCACATTCACAAACTGAAGCAGAGGTGTCTTCAGCAGATATCTGCAAGTGCGGGTTCAGCGCTATCACTAAGAGCACAGAGGATCCTGCACAATTACCTCTGCCTCCTACACTGGGAGACCTGGCAGAACTTTAGAAGCATAATGAAAAAGGACACATAGGCCTTAAGGATGTCATCTAAATCTCCTTGGAGAAATCACAGAATCACACAGAATCACAGAGTGGTTGAGTTTGGCAGGGACCTCTGGAAATCATCTAGTCCAACCCCCCTGCCAAGCAGGGTCACCTAGAGCACTGCACAGGATTGCATCCAGGTGGGTTTTGAATATCTCCAGAGAAGGAGACTCCACAGGTCAAGAAGAAAAATTGCCAGACTAACACCTGGGGATAGAAGGAGAAGTTATCATGCATATTGCTGCAGTGGATGATTCAAAGGTTCTCTTCAATAAACACACTAGGAATATTTAGACAAAGATACCTTAGGACCAGATATACTATTGGAGGATCTTGGAGCAGGGATGGATTTCTTCTCTCTTGTCTCACTGAGGAAGACTAGATACTGAAGAAACTGAACTTCTTGCAGGGGGTGGGTTAGGGAAGGATTCAGCTGTCTGACGCACTCAGCTACTGGAGTCACCTGTCATACCCAAAGTGTGACACTGCCCAGTGCTTGCCTTGAGGTCTTATACAGTATACACTCTTCTGATCTTATTTCTTATGCACCATGGAAGAGATGGAGAAGTCCATTGGGACTGAACATCCCTTTTCTACCTGCACTCTAGCAGTTTCCCCCAGCCCTGGGGAGCCCAGCAGGACTCATATTCAGTGATGTTATTTGGGGATCAGCAGCCTGTGGGGTAATTGCAGCTTCTGGTATGTCTTCTCCTTGTTTACCTGTGTTAATCAGTGTGTTTGCAAAGAACTTGAACGGTGAAAAACATTCATCTTAGAAGAAAGATGTAAAGCTATTTCATTCTCAATCCTGAAATTACATACTGAGTTAATTTAGATATAGTATCAGGCAAGCTGGTAGGATCAGAGTCACTCCTGATGTTCAGAATGCCAACAGATCAATTCTTCTCATATATGTATCAAAATGTTGAGAGATATAATGTACTAGTTAAAACCCAGTGCTTAAGGTAATCACATTGTTCTACCAGTAACTCATTCTGGGATTGTATTATCCTTCCTGTTTCTCCAAAGCAGAATACCAAAAGAGAGCTGCATTTTTGATGTGAACAGAGCCATGAAAGTGTTTGTTCCTCTGCGTGTTTTCCAGGGAAAGATGGTACTAACAGGAACCGACTGATCTCTGAGATTGTCCAGATTGAAATGGCACAAAGCCATTCACTGGGACTTGGAGGAGTCTTCTGTACACCCCTGCTTTTTACAGGAGATACCTGTAAGAAATCTGCCAGCTCTGATTTATTCAAACTCAGTGCATCTCCATTGTCTAGCTGGTTGCTGAGACCCTGTTTCCACACAGGCAGAGCCACATGCTCTTCATATACTTCACCTTTTCTTGTTAGCTAACTGGAAAAAATGTGGATGAGATGACACGTAATCAGTAATTTTGTCCTACCAAAGACAAGACAAATGGCTAGTGTGTATTTGCATGAGATTTGCTGTTGGTATGGAATAGTCACTGATTTGTTGCTCCAGTTCAGGAGACTTTCTGACCTGCAGCAACTAATGCATTATTTCAACCAAGCTCCAAGCATGAAGCAATATGGTAACTTGCTCTTGCAGAAGGAAGTTTGCTGGTTATGAATCTANCCATTGGTGGTTAATGCTAGCTCCACTTTAAAACAAGACAAGAAATTTTCTTGACCGAATTTAATTTATGACCTCGTAGCTACATTCATTTTAAGCTTCGTAGACTTCCTTCAAGGCAGAGTCACTTACCATTACTGTCACAGGCAGCTGCTTCTTTCCTAAGTGGGTTCACTTGGAAGATTTTATGGAGATTTTTTTCCTACATAATTTAGAACTTTTGAAAAATGAAAAAGATATAGGCTAAAAACAGGACATGGAAAGCTCAGAGAGCATTGCTGTGCACGGAAAGTACCGGGGGGAGCTCCAACAGACTGCAGGACTGCTGCAGTTAATGTGGAAGTTTAATAAGGGCCTGAGCTCCATAGGAGTGAAGGGGACTCTCAGGACTCTACCCAGCATGACAGCAACCCATGGAAGCAGGGCTGCAGAGCAGAAAGCCCTAGAAAACCAAACAAAGGCTCTGAAATAGCAATTAAGGAGAGCAGAGCTTCTGATGGCGGGTGTAGAAGGACAGACAGGGGATGTGATCTCCTCTTCAGTGACCTGAATGGAAGGAACTCCTTGGGTCTCTCCCCACAGAGCAACATCTCCAGTCCCTAGTCACTCTCAGTGATCTTCTCTGAGCCATCTTCATGGCTCCAGCATCACTCTGAGAGGAGTATGGCTGTTCAGAGAAGCAACCACTCCAAGAAGAGCTGCATTAGTACCAAACACAGAGGCACAATCTGCCTTGTGACAGCAGGTGACATTTTGGCATCCCCCTCCCATGGCTTCCTCCAGCCCTTGTGAGTGGCCTGTAGATGGGGTCTTCCCCTCCACACAGCCAAGAGGGAGCTATGGCATTCCTGGTGTGTGGAAGAGGACAGGGAGGCCCCACCCTGCAGGGAGGTTGCTGATTTTGTCTTTGGCCATGACTACAGAACTCATAGATCCTCTTGCTCTAATCAGAGAGGCCCCGTGCAGCTGATTATCTGCCAAACTTTCCGAAACCTTTTCCCAGTAGTTGCTTTTTTGGTTTGCATTTGTGACCAGGCAGATGATCTTACAGTTGGCTTTTCTGAAAAGCACATTGTTTTTCTGTGGACCCTTCCAGAGCACTGTGTATCACCATCCTGTCCCTCTTCCACTTCTCAGTCTTTATATCAATTGCAGATTCATTTTTTTCAGGCCATTGATCAAATTATAAAATGGCATAGGACTAAGTGGAAATACATTTAACTAGTAAATGGTCATATGCAATTACATTTGTGACATATTAAGTACAATATTTAATCTATTTAATGCTTTGATGGGCTATTGATACTTAAATAAAAATGTCATATGGAACCAAATAAAATGTCTTTTTATGTCAGCACTTACACTATAAGCATTGAACATGCAATCTCAAAAAGAACAGCAGCCTACCTTGGGAAGATGGATTTACCACAACCCTGTGTATCTTGGCTTAAATTATGTTACCATTTCTCTATTTTTTTTTTATTGAAACCTATATTAACATTATTTTTCCTAAGGTCAAGATCAGGATAAGTTCTAGAGTTACTTCTCTGTTTTCTCCTTTTAATATTAGCTCAACAGTAGCTGCCTCCCAGTTCTTTGGAATTTCTCCAGGCTCCAGAAGGTATTAAAAGTCAACTGTATTTCCTTTTTTTTACAGTTCAAGTATATATTGTCCTGATTTTCTGATTTACTAAAGACTTTTTAATAGCTTTGCTTCTGTATTGTCCTTTAATATCTTTGAAATTAAGTGTTTCACTGCTGTTATCAAGTATGAATATATTTTTTTTTTAGTAGGTACTGACCAGTTGTTATATTCCATCATAATTATTGACAGTTCCTCTATTTCAATCCACTTTACCTTCCTTCTTAAGTTCTTTTCCATTCACTATTAGTTGTTTGCAGCATTTGTCCTTCTAGTTATATATTCACTGGCATCATTTTTCCCTGCGTTTTTGAATTTTGTATTTTCATCTCTTTCCCATTGTAAAGTTGTTTTTAAATCAATGTAAATTTCTATTCTGATTATAGATTGTTGCTTTTAAGCTACATGTATTTGTAAATCAGTCTCAGTTGTTAGCCACAGTTTCCTATTTATATTCTTCCTTCTTACTGATTATTTTCAAGTTTGAAAAGGTTATATATACACACATATATATATTTGTTTATATACGCAAAACATACCCTATACACATATATTTGTTTACACATAAAATGGCAAAATCATGTATCTTGATTACTTCTTTTATTAAAAAAGAAACACTAGCTTGTTATTTTATATGCAATTTTTCTTTATCTGATAATATGAGAGATCTAATACAGAGTTCCCTGAGTTGGATAAAACCTGTTTTGAGGCATTCTTAAAATTCCAAGGACACTGAAACACTGTCAACACGAGACCACCAAAAAGTCAACAAGAGTTCACTGATCTCTATGGCACAGGCCAAATGAAAAATTTATCATTGTCATTTTCCTTCTTTAGTGGAATTTGATCAATTCTGGAAATTAACTTCCTTGGAAAAGCTAGTAGTTATGCATTTGAAGTTTAGCACATGCTGAAGAAATTTACAGAATGAGCCTGAATTTAAGCACATCATCAAGTGATTCCCTAGTACCTCTAGCACCCACATGAAAAAAAAAAAAAAAGTCATAAAAACAAAGGAACATCAATTGCTGTTAGTAGTTATAATTCAATTGCTCAAAATTGAACATATACTTTACATCATTCCTACACTGCAGTACGTGACACCATGACTGGTTTGGCCTACAGCTTGTTATACATTACAGTATAGCATCCAGGGGTAATTAAGAGGTCAAAAATACCTGTATCTCACAGGGTACACATCTGAGAGTGAGCAGATGAAAAGTTCATGACCTGCTCTCCACAGCCTTGATCCAGCAATGTACATGGGGATCTTCAGCAATAAAAGCAAGTAAATGATCCCACTAAATCACAGGGCTACAGCTATGTTTAAAGACCTTACTTACTGATTCGGGACTGTAAGTAGCAGAATAATACTATGAGTACTAACTATTCAAATTTCCATCATTAAAAGCTCCCATCACTCTTTCTGAATTAACATCTGTCACAACTCAACAGTGTCCTGGCCAGCACATTTCCAACTGCTTAGCAGTCTTGTACTGAAACACAATTATTCACTAAAGTGTGCCCTTGCTGGAATAAAAAAATAAAAATATTAAAAAAAAAAAAAAGCAGTAAATCAAAACATCAGCTGCAGCACTAAATGCTCCTTGGTTCCTGGAAGGATTTTTTGGAGAAAGGGAGTGAAAAAGAGAGCACACATGCAAGCCCTGCCACAGAACACAGATATGCTGAGCTTCACCTGGAGAGGGAAAACCCTCCCACTCTGCGTGCTTTAGTGCCCAGGGCAAAACTCCTCTTTCTAGCCCACTGAATATTTAATTACTTACACAGTGTGAATCAACTGCAGTAGGAGAAGGTCACTCCTAAACAAATTCCCAGTATGAATCAGGCAAAGCAAGGATTTGAACCTGGCTTCAATTCCCTAAAAAGGTGTTTATGCAGAAAATAGCAAAACTCTATGGAATGTTTAAAAGCAAGCCTGAGTAAAAGTGTTTGGGGGTTTCTCTCTCTAGCAAATGCAGATAATTAAGACCAGTTAATGAAGGAATTAGCCACTATGTACTGTTGATTAAGGAAGGACAAAAGTTAAAAACTGATTTGCATTGTCCTGTTGAAAATACCTAGCAGCACTCCTCGTTGCACTCCTTTGCTTGTAAGCCAACCCTCTGAGCAGGGTCGCTCCCCCAAACCATGTACTGGTGCATCCAGGCACTGCCAGCTCCGGAATGCCACACTCCCGCCGCTCTGTTTTCCCAGTTGTCAGCTCTGTTTATAAATTGTCTGTTTATAGAAAATCCAGCACCTGCTATGGACACCTCAAGCTGCCAAGTGCTTGAGTGTATCTCAAAGTGTGCCACTCCACACTGTAACCAATTATGCTCAACCTATTGTCAATGCTTTTATCACTGCTGTTAAAACAGCTTCCCAGGATTTCTGAGGGCAAGGTTAGGCTGTTGTGAACAAACTGGACAAGGGACTAGAGCTGCTTATGGGCAGACTTAAGATGGACAGTGTTTCTTCTCGGAATAAAATAGCAGATCTGCTGGGCCTTGAACATATCATACCACCCTCTGTAAGCCTGGTACTTTTACCATTTACATAGCACTTAAAGATGAATCCAGACTAATAATTTTTTTTAAAATCCCATTAAATATTGTACTGTTTGTTTCAACTGATTTGCAATTTTGATATTACTGGAATATGATGATTATTCATGGATAACTCCCAGGTGGAAAATATCAGATGCCTGGCTTTGTTCAACCTCATTCCCTTCTTCCTTTAACCACCCTCCTTCACCCTAAAGGTGCCCAGACAGCAAGGAGTAAATGCTCCGTTACACAGTAGCAGAAAATGTAAAGGAAATGTGTCAGCCACGCTGCTCGACTGGCCCAAAACACAGGCTGTCTGAGCAGGGGTGAGCATGACCCAGCTCTGGCTACAAAATCAAAGCAACCGCAAGGAAACTCTAGCTGCCAGTCTGCAGAAGTGGAGGTCCCAGAGGCACTAATAAGCAGCCTAGGGGGGAGCTGGGGCTGGTGCATCTTCAGCCGAGGGAGGGCTCTGGGGAGGCTGCAGAGGTTCCTCAGCCATGGAATTCACTCCTCCTCCCCATGGCCATAAATAGCTCCAAATTCTTGACCTTCAGGCATAGTATAATCAGCCCATTTATTAGTCTGGGCTTTCAGGGAGGCTTCAGATGTACGGGGGGTAACTGGGCTCAGAGATTAATGATTTTGTTGGGGTGGCTGCTTTTCACTGGAGTTAATGATTTGCTTCTGCATTTCTTACATTTTATGGTGCATAACTGGAATAACTTGAGGCTGTCAGAGTATGACATGAGCTTTCTTCATGTAGCCAAGTCAGAACTGATACAAAGGTGAATGAAAAGTGTCCTTGAATGTTATAGATTTCTGATTCTCTCTGGACTGTCATTCCATTTGCTACAGTGCAAAGTGAGCACAAAATGCTACTGAATAAAAATTCTCCATCGATATTAGCCTTTTACCTAGGTCAGGCTGATTGCACAACTCACCAGTGATTCTAGCCTATGACCACTGCGGTGCTTCCCCCTCTCAGCTGGACTACACTCATGTAGGAAGGGTCTTCACACCATGAACAAGGTGGTCCTGGTGGTCTCTTTTCAGGGAAGCTGGCACCCACTGATGCTGAAGAACAGCAGTCTAGAAACACTTTGTTAGTCTGGGAAGCTCACTGCCCCAAGATAAAAGGAGGTCAAGTGCTCAACAGTTCTCTGAATAGATTAGCTTCTGTGCTGCTCCCGCAGGCTTCTAATTGTACTTGACATTCACAGATGATAACAGAGAAACCTTCAGATTTCAAGGCATTATCTAACCACTCCTGGAGTTAAGAAAAAAAAAGAGAGAGAGAGAGAGAGAGAGACAAAAAATGTTGTTTGATTTCTCAGGAGCATCTGACAAAGCCTAGTAGAAGAGAAGCAGTCGACCAGAGAGACACCACTGCCATATGACCATTCCCAAATGCCTCCAAGGTGTTGCGTACCCTGACTTGCCAGGAGCTAAGCACAGGGGCAGCAAACACCACTGCAGCTAGACAGAGTCCTCACCATCACTGCTACTTTCAGGCCTGATCCAGCACAGATATCCTTACAGGGCAGCTCCTGTCTCTTAGCCTTAATCCCCACTGATCTGGGAGATGCCTTGATTATCTAAAAGAGTGCTCCCAAGAAAAATGGATTCACTGGCATAAACCATGAGCTTGGTTGGCCCAGGAGGTGCCAAACGTGCAAATTTTGAGCAAAATGTGAAGGCAGAGGTTTGACTGGATGAGGCTCAGTGCAATGTGGATGTGGTAGGCTGGCTCAATCAGCAGCAGCAACCCCAAGTGCTTGCACCTCGTAGGAACCAGCAGCTGCATCCTGGTCCTTTGCGCTCCTGCTGAGGAAAGGCCAGGAGCTGGGAGCTGCCTCCTGACTTGGTGCACATCTACCATCACAGCCCTGCCTGCAGTCCCAGGCTCAGGCACATACCCTGTGGGGGGGCTTTGAATTTCCCCTGTAACATTGCTAAAATGCTTTGAAATCCATTGGTGCAGACTGTTATTACGGGCTTGTTCCTCCCCTCAAATAGATTTGTATGTAGTATGGGGAAGATATGCAAGGAAAACAATATTTGTCAGGTTTCCCAGATGTCACTTAAAATACTGAGATAATATTGTTTTAAGCATATGACCTAGACCATATGACCTAGACCTTAACACACAGTTTTGAAATATGCTTCTTTCCTCTATATTTATTATGCAGAAGAAATCTAAAAATAAATTCAGATAGTTGAAATATACATTTAGATCCTTCATGCTCTAAATTGACCCATGTCTAATTTTGTTACTGTTAATTTGAAGAAGCTATAAATTGAGCACATTGTCACCAATTTTAATGTTACTCACTTTTGCAGTTATGTTTGCAAACCAAGGTATTGTAAGAACCATAACAAGCTCACTGGCAGTACAATCTTTCACACCACAAATTTGTTTTTCAGACTTCAAAAGTCATTTTGAAGCACTTAGAGAGGTCTAAAAATGCATTACTTTTTCTGAGTATGGATTAACAGTCAAGAGAGATTATGCAGATCTGAATTTGTACTCTGCTACCAAATATAGGAAAAGGGGAATCTTTGAAGCCCAAGAACAGCTAAGAATAATTGTCAGTAAAGGGATGGAGTCACATGGATGGGAAGCAATACTCACATTGCAGCTTAAGGCAGCTTTCAAATTGAAATAAGGAACCAAAAAATTTTCACTTAAAAACAACACTTAGGTTTACAGTACTACTTACAGTTCTTCTATGCCTGTGGATCATTCATATGAACTGCTTTCTTTTGTTTTAGCATCAGTAAATAAAATTTCTTTCTCAATGAAATCCTGAAATAACACTTTGTATAGCCTTACAATGGTATTAAATCCTACTCGTCAGTGAAGAAGTTCAGAACATGCCCATTGAGGCATACTGATACAGGTAAAAATGTTTACAAGTGCTTTCAAACCACAACTAAAACTATTTTCAAATCAGGTTAGCTCTCAAGTGCACATTAGCATTTGCTCCCAGATCTTCTGGAGATTTCGAAAAGTTGTGTGTTGGGAGAGTTTTTTGGAATATGGCCATCAGTTCCGCACAGAGATGGTTGAGTGAACACTTTTTAAAGTGCTTGAGGGCTGCATACTGGAAAACACGACCTACTTTAAAAATTTGGCCCACTGCAATAGGGAGAACAAAAAATATGGTGACTGTCAAAGAGCTCATGTAGCCATCAAGCAATACATTTTTACATAAAGTATTGTAAACGTTTGCTATTCTGGAAGTCATTAACTGGGATGGATTCATAACGGAAATACATTGAGGAAATTGTTATATCTGCCTGGATGTTGGCAAAGCATGTCCAGCGGGTATCCACTGACAGAGAACAAATAGCTGTTGCCAGACTTGAGGACACTCAAATTTTCAAAGTTAAGCTTTTCCAGTGTGTTTGGACATTTGAGAGGACAGTTCTACTTGTCACATTGTGCTGACATGACAGATACCTGTACTCATGCCACGCAGCTTGTGCAGGCATGTAGTCCTTAAAAGAGACTGCAGCTTTTGGCTCCAATCAATAATACGTGCGTCTTGACACATTACTTTTCTTCAGGATCTTGGCTGCGAGCCTAACCTTTGGGTCACTGAGTCAATATTGCATGGAAGATATTTTCCTGTATTTGGTAACACCAGTTTTTCTCACAAACATGCCAGTAGTACTAAGTGCACATTTTATTTTTCTATTCCATATTTTCATACATACATCTCTGTGGATGGCATTGCATATCATCTATGTTTGTTGACTTGCAACGGCTCCCACTGACCTCTAATAGCTGTTCAGCGCCACTGGTAAGGAATTTGCTGATGAACATCTACCACTGTCCTCTGATATGTACCTTCACTCAGTAGTGATGTTTCTGCAATTGTCCATGTTGTGTTGCAGAGCATGTTTCAGATCATGCTTTGGAATAGGTAGCCCTGCACCTCAAATCTCCCCTGAACTTGCCTGAAATATTTTTATCTGCAAAAATTAATATCCTCATTGTCATAACTTTGGCTTCCTTTTCTGTTACTATAACCAAGTTCCACATTATATGATATTCTCTTCTTCAGGCTACATGGGAACACTGCTTCTAATGATGTAAGACATTCTTAATTTCTACTTTCTTTAAATGTAACGGCAAAAAATCAGGCCTAAGTTATGCATACAGAATAGAGAAAGCCAAACGGTGAGCTGTGTACTATGAGCAACACACAACAAATCTCAAAATGCTGCACAGATTATTCCTATGCAGCTAAATGTCTCTTTTAAAGAAACAAGGAAATTAATGTTTCAGCACATGTACAAAACAGAAGTCTTCAGCAACTTCTCTTCTGTGCAGTGCTCAGTTTGAAGACAGAAAGAAATGTCACAAGAACATCACAAGAGTCATTCTAACTGTTTGAGATCAGGGAATAGCCTGTGAGACCAAGTTCTCTGTAACAGGCTAAATCCTACCATGTAAATTCACCTTTTCCACAGTCTGGTGTTGGGATACACCTCAAGAAATCTAAGCTTTCTTTACATCTACCGTGGCTGCCATCCTGCTAGCCACCTCGGACAAAGCACCTTACCTCGCAGATTTCATTTTCACTATCTCTGCATCAGGGATAGCAATAATTCCTCATGGAACTTGCAGATCAGCTGCTGAGAAGAGGTATTTTACCATGATTTAGGAAAAAACATGTAGCAGAATTGTGGGAGCTTTGCACAAATACAGAGAGGGTGGGTATTTTCCCTGATGTGCCCGTCACAAAATGTGAATCTCTCTGAGGTACAGAAATACCATTTTCTCCCTAGTACTGACAGGGAACAGACCACAGGCTCACCATGCTGGCTGTGCGTCCATGTCCACTACGCATGACCTCCACACACAACCCCTCCAGGCACCTCATCTCCCACCAGTGCCCTACTACAAAACCACATTGCCTCATGGCTAAGACCCTGATCAAAGCCTGGGAGGACCAAAGCAAGAGTGAAAATAAGCATTCCCTGCTTAGGTGGCCAAAGGGCACAGTCAGCTCCCATCTGGGCAAAATGGTTACAGATGTCTTTCCCAGAAAGACAGTGGCTGGAGAACTTGTTTGGATGGAAAGCTGGGGGAGATGATGGGCCTTTCATTCCCTTGGTGTGACTGCTCTTTTGTCTGAATCACCATGTATTTTGGGGTAAGCGTAGATATTCTGTACCTGAATGGTTATAGCAGCAGGCTGAGATGACAAGCACAGACACTAGGGTCCCATCTCAAAGAGAACATTTTGTTCATTACACAGAACTGTGCAATTCAGAGGGAGTCACCAGCCATATTTAGTTTTCCAGAGTAGAATATGGAAAATGTGAAGTCGCGATATCCATCTGAATCAGACAGAAAGAGGATTTCAACTGAAGTCTCTCATGTAAGCAACTGCCCATCATATCTTGGCAGTAGGGTGGAATAACCCTTCAAAAAGAAGGAAAGAAGGAAAGAAGGAAAGAAGGAAAGAAGGAAAGAAGGAAAGAAGGAAAGAAGGAAAGAAGGAAAGAAGGAAAGAAGGAAAGAAGGAAAGAAGGAAAGAAGGAAAGAAGGAAAGAAGGAAAGAAGGAAAGAAGGAAAGAAGGAAAGAAGGAAAGAAGGAAAGAAGGAAAGAAGGAAAGAAGGAAAGAAGGAAAGAAGGAAAGAAGGAAAGAAGGAAAGAAAGAGAGAAAGAGAGAAAGAAAGAAAGAAAGAAAAGAAAAAGAAAAGCTTCAGATAAAGTGGTTCAGACGGAAGACAATATTTCCCAGCAGATAACTGATGCTAGAAGAAGTGTTCCTCAGCTCTTCCCCACCAAGGACTCACAAATGCAGCTTGCTTCATTTTTGGGTGACCACTTGTCCTTTGGGAAAAGGCTGGGCCAACTCTGGAGCAGTGAGTGCGCTAACAGTATTCATACACTGAAACTACTTACTCTGATATCTGAGACCTGCTTGCAGATCTAGCCTCCAGTGAGCTCAGACAGATTTTCCCATTACCTTGAAGAGTCTTTATGTGGATTTCCCAGTGCACCTAAGGAATATATTTAGCAGAAGGGTAAGAAGACAGAAGAGATAAAGAGATTTTTTTTTTTTTCCAAATTCTTCAGCTTTCTGGCTATTTGCAAGTAGTCAGAAGACCCTCTTCTAGGAGTGAGGTATTACAGTTAAATCCTCCACACAGCTCTAAAAATGCTATAGCTGTAAAATGGTTGTTGGTGAGTCCTAGTTACTTGTGGGAAAAGGAAAGCAATGTTATGCCCCACAGCATGGTAAGCAAAACATATTTCATTTTAGAGTAGACTGCTATAAAAGTAAACACTAAAAATTGCTATATGAAAACCTCAAGATACTCACCAAAACATTTTCAGACTTTTTTTTTTTTTTTTCCAAATACAAATGGTTGTATTTTCTTTCCCTTACATAAAAAGAGTACACTTGTTTCCCAGCACGCCTGCCTAAGGTGTGAGTCCTTGCGCAGGGGTTACAGTTTAATATTGGCTAATTTATTTATTTCTGCTGGCTGGATATATGACTGGCACTTGGTTACATTGTTTCCTCTGATAGTAAGTAATCAACATTTTTCTTTCCTGTGTAGCATTTCAGTCTTCTTTTAGGGGAGTTTGACAGTAGTTTAAATGTATCAGTATTAGCAAATATAAGCATACCCTGAAATAAACACACTGAAGTGCAACATAAATCTTGGTCTCCTTTTAATTCCAATTAAATGTTTAGGAGAAACTCTCCTACAAAGAAACATAACCTCAAGCAAACTATTTTAATGCCACGAGGACAAACAAACTCTCAGGCAAAGCTAAACACAGCTCACTGTAAATTACAGGGCAGTCCTTCCCTGAGTATGAAAGGATAGAAGTAGACTAAACTGACCCTCCACACTCACAAATGAGGAAAAACATGGCAGAAAGAGTAGCCGTTTGTCTAATTCTGAAGTAAAGGTACCCAAGGCAATGTTATGATAACAGTTTTGGATATCCTTGGTATTACTTCTCTGTTTTAT
Organism: Anseranas semipalmata; assembly: GCA_013399115.1. Lineage (NCBI taxonomy): Eukaryota > Metazoa > Chordata > Aves > Anseriformes > Anseranatidae > Anseranas > Anseranas semipalmata. The sequence goes on from VXAA01003042.1 coordinate 64,763, forward strand.
GGGTTATCCTATGCCCATCTTTGTGGATAGATTTCATATGTACAAGTAAAGGGGACAGAAAGCTCCCTCATAAAAAGATCTGCCATAAAAGACTGGAAGATATGGTTTAGTGGAGGACTTGTTAGTGTTAGGTCATAGGTTGGACTAGGTGATCTTGGAGGTCTTTTCCAACCTAGATGATTCTGTGATTCTGTGAAAATATGAAAAATTACGGGATGAGGAAAAGCTCACCTGTAACAGACCTAACAGAAGGCAGGGATAGACCTGTAGCATGACCAACGTCAAACCTAGCAGAGAAAGCAGACCCTGTACGGCAATTACATTTTCTATAAACAGCTACTCTTGCATTCTGACCTCTGGGCCCAAGAATATATTCATGTTTAAGTTCACAGGGCAAACGGAAGAAGTGAACATGGCCTGGCAGGTTTTGAAGGAGAAATGCCTTAAATACATGGAGATGGACAGACTGCCTGTGTGCCTGTGGAAAGCTAACTCTGCTAGCAAGGCTTGATGTAAACTGGTCAACTTCAGAAGAGCTTTCCCATTTAGTGTTCACGTATAAGATAGTTAACCAAACTGAAATCACGTGTATTTCATTAATAGAAGTTGTTACTAAAATGAAACAGATTTCCTGCATTCTTTTAAATAAAGCTTCCAAAAATAGTCGCAGACCACTGCCTGAAAAGTGAATGCAGTCCAAATTCCCATGGAAAGCATCAGCATGTGGTATTTTCTTCAGCTGGTATATAATTACTGCCCAAATGAAATGCCATATATCTCACCTGCAGTCCAGGAGCCACTGCCATGATCCATAAAAAGAAGGATGTGTAACATTCTTCATTTGAGTGTTGAAAGGAAAATACTTATAATTATGGGGCACTTGTGGCAATATTGTACAGATAGGGTCATTAAATATATCAAATAGTAAATACACACTGTTTAAAAAAAAATGGCAATGGCTGTACATGAAGACTAGGAAGGGTAGCAGGAATAGAAAGCCGGAGTTTGAAGGCCGAGTCTTATGAGATACTTACCTTATGAGTGGTCTCACCTTGCTTAGAGTACTAAGCATTGTTTAGTCTCTGTAACTACCCCCGGTGACTCAGTGCGATAACTCATATTGCCAGGTCAGAACGACTAACATAGATTCTCCTTAGCCCTTCATTAGGAAAAAAAAAAAAAATCATTGTTTCTTGTGTATTTTTAACCAACCCAAGCCCTTAGTTTACAGTCAGGGGACACCACTTTAACTCTGAAAATCCCTTTCCATTTGATTTTCAATATAGGTTGTCTTGGTCTGCTTTAGATGAACCCAGCTGGCCTGGAGAACTGTTCTAGAAATCAGTACTTGAGGTTAAGCTTGTACATTCAGACATCTCTGGTAAGTGTAGCAGTTTGTTAGTGTGATGGGCTATGCTTTTAGATTTTAATTTTAGTATCTTTTACCTTTGTGTGAGGCTCTGCTTTTTGTTTTTCTTTGAAATAAAACTGGATGAATATTGTTTCAATTGTGATTTGATTCTTTGTGTGTGTGTGTGTGTGTGTGCAAGATCTATGAGAAACTCTTATCCTTATAACTGTTTCCCTGCAACACAACGTCATTCATTGTGACAGGAAGCAGGAAGCACTATGGAAATTGAGGATGGTTAACATTAGAAGAATGTTAATTATGTAGTGGGAAATTAGCTGGAGCAATGTTTCTGAATTTCTTTCTGTTTGGAAACCCCTAAAAGTGTGCTAGTGGGTGGAAACCACTTTTCAGAAAAAAAAAAAAAAAAGTTTCTTGCTAACGTACTTGTGTTTGGGTTATCTTCTGCAAACCCTTTAGAGGAATAACTGCTAAGCTATGACATTGATATACAGGCTCCACTATAAGAAATGCCACAGGTTCTTTATGTCTTGTGGTGAGTACCTCTGTTACTAGGACTTTAATCATTAAAAAGATACTGCTCTCAGCAGCAACATGCTCAAGCACCATCCTTGTTTGAGCTGTTGCAAAGAAAAGCAATACTGGTATCTTCAGAATTTATTTGGATTTACCTTGGTTAACTTCTATACAGCTCTAGTAATACTTAATTTGACATTTCCTGTGATCATGGACTGAGATGAAATACTTCAGACAGAGTCATTCTTAATTCTCAGTGTTAGCTAGCATTAGTTCTAATGCTCAGTGGTTACATAGCCATGACCTTGCTGAATGATGTTGTATAATGTGACTGTACTTATTGAACATTTTATGTCTTAGAATATTTATTTGCTCATTTTTTAAATATAAGGGGCAAATACTGTCAATTTCTACCTCCTTTTTCTTCTCAAAATTTACATTGTAAGGGTCCTTTCTACATTTTGTGCTTCTGTGTATCTGAAAACAAAGTTGTTAAGGCCTCTCTGGGATATATGATGCAGATGATAATCAAAATATCACCTATAATCATTCTCTACTAAAGAAATAGTGTTGACCGTTTTGCTTCTTTTCTCCTAAGTACTAAGGAGGACTAGACTTCCAGGACCATTATCTCCCATCTTAGAGGGATTTTAGGCTTCAGTACTATTTCTTATTTAAGAACAAGAAGCATCCACACTGTAGGCATTCTTCCTTCTGCACATATTCAGTAAAGATTAATTCTTACATATGCCCTGCTCCTGTGAGCTTTGGGAAATTGTGATTCCTTCCCAGGGTGAATCATAATAAGAAGTTCCTTGCTACACTGAATTTCAACAGAAGAGCCTCTGGCCTTCATCATTAGTAATCAAGCATGGTCACTGAAATATTTGGTTATTTTCAGCTAATGAGAACTTTTGAAGTTACACTTGAATGTAATTTTTTCCATTTCTCTGTATCTTCATGTTCTTAGCATTTTTTTTATTAGCAGTGTGTCAACATTGCTTAGAGAAATTGCAAGGAAACAAGTTAGAAGGCTTTTAAAATATGTAGCCACTTTGTTGTATAAAGATACTTCCATGGATCATTAAAAAATAAAAATAAAAAATAAAACACCTTGTGTGGATAAGCAACATATGAATAATTTCTGATGATCTAAAATCTGCATCCTTTAAGCAGCTTTTGGACTTTGTTTGGAAATACAATTTAGTTCTATACTGTCATTTCCAATAAAAAAGAATAATTTATATTTCCTATTTAGCTTCTTTAGCCTCAAAATTTAAAACATTGACCTAAACAAAGAAAAGAGAAGAAACAATGTGTCATCACAAATTGGCACCTTTAAAAAAGATGTTACAACATAGAAATATTTTTATGTTTCTATATAGACCATCCACTTTTGGGTTGGAATCAGGTTGTCACAGAAACTGTCCCAGAATTTCTCTTTACACCTTCAGCCCTCATCAGAGCTGTAGAAAGGGATCACCAAGCATTTTTCTGCTTTTGACCATTCACATAAGCATATATCTGGATATATTTCAATTTGTTACAGACAGATGCATTTTCACTCACAGTCACTGCAGAGTTTGGGTTTCCAGCATGATTTCAGTAGGATGATAACATGCAACAGAGAGGTCCAAGGCAAAAGGACAATGGGCTAGATTATTTATTGCAAAATAAGGTGTCCACCTTTAAGCCCAGATTGTGAGATGATGGGGTTTGTTCTGACAATGAACTGCTAAAAGGCTTCTTTTGATTCATGATGCAGACATTTCAGTGTTGCCATGTAGATGATCCCTATAGGATATGAACTGAGCGGATACATGCAAAGACAGTAGTTATGAGATCTTTCTTCATGTGAAAAAGGTCACATTTAAAGAGATGGCTCCGGAGGAAAGAAACTTAAATCTGAATATATCTGGAAAAGTAAATAACCAACAAAGCAGCTGACGAACTTAATGAGTCATCTGAAGACTTGAGGTAAAAAAGGTAATTTCTTAGAGGAAGAAAAGATCAGAGATCACACATTTTAGGAGATAAATCATGTTCAGAAAGTTAATGAGAGACAAATGATCCCAAACTCTTTAGCCAGTAGAGATCCTGATCTCAGAGTGCTGAACCCAAATTTGTAAAAAAAAGTGAAAAAAGTTGTTGTTTGATTTATATATTTTCTTAAGCCATCTAGTGTGTTATGGGAGTTAGCTATTGCTTGTCTGAAGAGATAAAGCAGTGAGCTGAAGCACATACTTGATCAGACTCCTAGAAAGCCTGGACTGAAGAGATGAAGCATTAGCATGGTCCCTGAGATGTGGGGCACCCAGATTATGGAGTCCTGTAAACCTGTGGAACAGTGAAGGACATCCAGAAAAACTCAGCTCAGCCACCTTTTGATGCAAGGAGCCAAGGATTTAGCAGGGGGAATACAGATTGCCACAGCCCTTGTAGCCTTGCAATTTGAGATTGTGGGTAAGCAAATCCACTGGGGCATGGATCGCCTCATTGGTTTTGGATAGCACAGTGGGACTCGCATCGCAGCTGGAAATCTCAAGTACTACAATAAAGCAAATAATGACACTCACCTCCCATAAAGCTACAGAACCCCTGACTCTCTTTCAAGGAAGGCACCAGGATTATTAGTTCCTGGCTGGGTAACAAGTATAAACTCTCATAACGTATTTTGCTCTTTTATTTTTTTTCAGCTGATGTTTTCAGTTAACTAAAATAAACTGCATTTTAATGGGGAACATTTATGCAGGTAAATACACGGAATGGAGCTTTTATTAAGAGTGAATTAACTAATTCTATCTTTACCTCTGTTTTAAATGTACTTGGTCAGAAGGGAAAGCTCTAAATAATGTAACCTTGCACAGTTTGTCTCCAGGACAAAGAAATGTGAATGACAGTTTTGTTGTACATGCCTGAATAAGAACTGGGACTGAGCAGTCTAGCCCGTATTAACATTTTAAAATATTTAAATCTAACCAAAATCTAACCAAAGGTTATCACGGATTTTCATGTTATACATAATCTCATCTAGTTCTTTAATAATGGAACATTTGGAAATATACATTATATTATGTATACATACATAAACATTTGGAAAATAATCTATAGAGACTTTTGTAACAGAGTTATTTTAAAAAGCAGGCTGTTCTCCTGTAATATATGCAGCTTAGAGGGTACTGACTGTGAGCACTGTAAAGATCAAGTGAACCCATTTCAGAAAATCAAGTTACTTATTTAATTGATAAATATGGATTTGAGTGCATGAATGTAAACATATATTTGAAAACCCTAAGTCATATGGCCATTTCAGATATGGATCAAATTGTGGTCTTGTAGTCACACGCCTCAATTAAATTCAACAGTACATTTGACACAGAACAAGGGCTTAAATGGTCCAATATGCACACGGGGAGGGAGGACAGATACTGCACAGGCCTTCATGCCTTGCGTTGGACTTATTCCCTGGGTCTGATTGAGATGTAAAGCTGCCACTAGTTCAGTTCCTGGATATGCTTGGAGACCATCTGTGGACCCACTGGTTTGACAGTCAAAAGCTTCTGATAATGGCTGAAAGGTATTGCTGAAAGTCTTCCAGTGGGCACCAGAGAGTCAATAGCAGGCTTTCACCTGGGATTTACCTGTATTTCCTTACTTTACAAAGTCTGTCAATCCTATTTTGTGTGTGTTGCAGTTATTGTGTATGTACAAAACCTGGCTTCCCCAAAATTACTTTTAAGGGGACTACAGGTTATTATTTTCCCTTGACTAACTACAAGAATGACTGATAAATAATTATCAGAACTTCTTCACCTCCTAGCATTTTATGAGTCCAGCTGTACTGATGCTGGATAAACTTCTCACTTTATTTCTTTTTTGAGGTGCAGCCCTGGGTCATGTTTGTTGTTGACCCAATCATTGCCATGAGGCCATAGGCCCCTGCTGGTCCTAAGGGTTGGTCCGTAACAGGTCCAGCTTCATGTCTAATATCAGGTAAAATAAGAGACAGTTGAGGTTTCCTTGAGGAAATCACAGGTTTGCAGTTTTGGTGTGGTTTGTTCTCACGCCATCCCTCATTCCTTAGGATGGATCAGGGAATGAGCACTTCAGTAGCCTGTGCTCTTATATTCAGAGAGGTTCAAAGTCAGTTTTTCTCAAATCGTAAATCCAAGAGATAGAAATAGATGTCAGGCTGTTGGGTGCATCTCATTGACAAGTTCCAGTTGTCAGAATATTTTCTAGCTGTTGTCTGACAAAGTGCTGTTAACTAAAAGGCAAACATGATGCCTTTCTGAACTAATTTAAAACTTTCAATTTTTTAATGGGTGGAGAATTGAAGATGACATTTTGAAAGCCAAACAAATGTCTCTATTTTTCATCTTGTAAGGGCTGGAATGTTGTTTTTTGAAGTGTACAAAATAGTAACATATGGTGCCATTTTAGCAACATGTCATTTCTATTACTGGTCACGCAACATTATTTTATTCCATTTGCTTTTGAGGCACTTGATTTAAGTAGTGACAGCTCAGGATGAGTGTGAACTCTGTTTCATATTTCATAGCACAAAAATATTCTCAAAGAAGAGAAACACAAGGCTGTCTCCATTTTGTGGGGCTTGTTAGTTTGCAGATCTTTAAAAAAAGGTTGCAAGTTATAATTTCTACTATTATAGAATTATTACTGTGATTCTTGTAGCATCAGTGGCCTTTAGATTAATGTAAAGATGCAGAAGGACTGGCCTGAGGTTTCCACTGCCAGTCACAGCAACAAGAGAAAATTCCAGACTGAAATACTTAGACTGTAAAAATTCTCACTGTAAGTAGATCATTCTTGTCAAAGAAGTTGACTTAAGTGACTTAAGTGAAAAGAACAAACATAAAAGCCTTTAATGTTTTGACATCCTCGGTAGATAATGTTGTTTTCTCATATAATAAAACATTTATAGTTAATCATAAGGATTGTTCATGGCATGCTTTGCAGCTCTTAGGGCTTTTACTGTAGGCACTCTTATAAAAAAGTTTCTGACAGCACTTACATTTTTTAAAAGGCTTTCTGTGACTTCTGACCGCAGTTTAAAATAAAGCATGATGATCAATCGTTCTACTAAATTCTGGGAGAGAAGATGTTTAACAGTTTTAACTGCATCCTATGATCAATCAAAGGAAAATTGTCAATCCACAATGGGTGTGAATAAGATACATTTTTACATTACTATCACTTTTCTGTCTTGTTATTGTTCAAATTTGCTCTCCAAAATGTGGGCAACAGCACCCCAAATTTTGTAAGCTTATGTTTGTGATCACAGCACACAGGTTCAAAACATACAGAAATAATATGTGTTCTCTTATAAAATATAGGAATCAGATCCTTGGTCTGCCTGCTTTTTGTCTCCAATTGTGTATTTTTGTTTATCTCTCCAGTATGTTATCACCAAGAACTCTCCATTATCTGTGCTGTGTTTTCTCCTCCTTTTCTTTCTCCCCTAAGTTTTGATTTGATCCTAAATGGCTTAGGGCATTGAAGGCCTGGAGGTAGCTTCTTGTTAAGGACAGCATAAGATGAATTGCAGGGCACAGCATAGTCACACAATCCTGCAGCTCAGCATAAGCGTCTGGTTTGTAAGGCTATCCTATCTTCTCTGTCATCAGTGCACAACATCCTAGTAACTGCGCATGATGCTCTTGCTGCAGCCTTGCATTTACAGCAGCACACAAGTTTATAATCATGCATATCTTAAATCAGATTTTACAGTGTTCAGGTTCACAAACCCACAAGAATACAATCTGAAGTGTAATTTTGTAATAAACATACATGAAAGTGCGTCCAGATAATTTTTTGTTTGTATATATTGAAATGCAAATGCATAGGGTCTTACTCCAAGTCAGCTATAGGATTAATGATGTTTCAGCATGCATGTACATCAAGTAAGTTGGAATCGCTGAGAGCAACTCCGCCTCTTTTGGCTCACAGCTGCTAGGAGCATGTTATGCATGGGGACATTTGAAGTCCTAAATGGTGTTTTGAACAGAGCAAATTCAACCTGCTGGGAATGATGAGTTTCCTGAAAGATAAAATGGCACTGAAATTTCAGCTAATCGGACAGTCTTTAAATCAAGTTGAAGAAATCCAGATGTAACATGCTCTGTAATCCTTCAGGACAAGAACATCGAAGTCCCATCACTGGTTCATAGACAATTCCAAAGATTTGTCAGGGTAATGTTAAACTCTGCATGTGCTTATGTAATAAGTACTTCCTAAGTAAGTATGATAGGAACTTTCATGGCCAATCTATCCAACGTTCCCCAAACAACAGGACATCAGGAGGCATTCAAGCACAGATATCACCCTGATCGCCAGCTAATTTAGCTTGTTCCAACAACACAAGGCAGAGTTTAAACTTTTTGTAAGCCCTCTTCAGTATTTTGCAAAATACATCTTGGCCAAATTGCAGATTCTGAATTTTTTATTCTCTTTTTCAGTCTAGGAAAGTATGTTTCACCTTGAACAAACACATTATTATAAAAAAAAACTTCTACTTAAACACCTCTGCCTCCCCACATGTCTATTACCATGTGTTACTTTATGCTTTTAAAGGAAAATTATCCTTCCACGGCCTTTAACATAAGTTCTGTATTTGTTTTCATACTTGTTCCAATGCATGTCTTATTCCAAACATTGTAATGAAGATGAATATTCCATAATTCTGTCCCCCACGCCCCAACATTATCTGGTATATTGTGGAAGAGTGGATCTGAAGCCAATATAGTCTAACAATAGAGTTCAGACAAGGCACCCCATGCTGTGTAGCAGCAATGTGCTGTAAGAACAGTCTGATCTTATATAAATTGTAAATTCCTTTCCCTGAACATAATTCTTTCTTGTGCATTAAACTGCCCCAAAAAGAAAGTGCTTTCAAGTGTTTTCCTGGNTTTCTTTGATTATTTTAATTTTCTAGACATGAAGATAATTGTTCCCTCAATTGGTACAATAAGAAACAAGTTGAGAAGAGGCAGGCACTAAGCCTGAAATTTTCCCTGTTATGCCAAAAAGCTATACATGGTTTGGCAGAAAATAAACCATGTAAATTAGGCTCTAAGTATCTTTTGATAAAGTTGTTTCAGCCTTTAATAAAAGTACTCTGTTGTTATCATGACTGGAGTAACTATGAAGCTCCCTTATCTAAGCGGTACATCACAAGTTAAAATACATATAGTACCAATTTCTGAATACAGTGCTACTGATGCAACCCCTTCCTGCTCTGGAAGTCTCCTGACCTCTCATTTAGAAAGATGATTTCTTCTCATGATTATTTCTTTGCCTCAGACTGTCAGCTATACAGCAGTAGAGTTGTGGATATGCAGCCTTTAAGAAACAGAAGAAGATGGACATTTAGAAATCCCATAAAGTAGTTACAACTATGACCTACCGCAGAGCTGAACTAGAAATTCTTCTATTAACCTGATCTAATTTGTCTGCAAAATGATCGATACCTTTTACTTTGTATTTTCAGACACGGTCAATCATTGCTGACTTTTGTCTTCATTGACTATCTCTGTATAAAGTTATAAAAGAACATGAATAGTAATTCAAATGCATCTGTGGAATGTTTTTAAATCATTTTTTCCCTGTTCTTCTTAACCTAGTACTAGAAGGCATGTCTCCTTGTACTTTCTGAATAGGTCATGAAAAATGAGAGAGCTTTGAATGCTGAAAATAAGTGAAATCAAAAGAAAACTCACCACTCATGTCAATAATCTTTCACTTACTTTTAGAAGAATATGATGCTACAGACATGTTTTGAACTTGATTTTCTAACTAGGTAGTCCTGAGTGATTCATGTGAGTAAATGATATATTATCAACCCCCTTGATCTTTTCTTTTATACAGTGAAGTTAGTATCTTATGTAGACACAGTCTTCATTTTCACATGCTTTAAAATGTGTGTTTTGCCTTCAGTTTACACTTCTGGGAGAGACACAGAGACACAGCACCCAGCTGATGAATGTTGGTACAGATCATATAGATTTTGGTAGACTTTAGAACTGGTTTAATTTTAAGAAGTGTAAACCCAAGAGTGTGCATATCTTTAAAACAATTTAATCTTTGTGGAAACCAGTTATGAGCAGAGGCTGAGGACACTTGGGTTGTCCAGTCTGGAGAAAAGGAGGCTCAGAGGCGGCCTGACTGCTCTCTGTGACTTCCTGAGGAGGTGACGTGGGGAGGGAGGTGCCGGTCTCTGCTCCCTGGGAACTGATGCCAGGATGCACGGAACTGCACAAAGCGGCACCAGGGGAGCTTCAGACTGGACATGAGGAAAAATTTCTTTACCGTGAGGGTGGTCAGACACTGGTACCGGCTTCCTAGTGAGGTGGTTGATGCCCCATGCCTGTCAGCGTTTGGCATTTAGATAATGCCCTCAATAATATGCTTTAACTTTTGGTTAGCCTTGAAGAGATCAGGCAGCTGG
>VXAA01003042.1:79225-92403 GCA_013399115.1 Anseranas semipalmata
TTTCTTTTTTTCCAAAGGGAAATAAGAATATGAGAATTCAGAAAAGGACTAAGTATCATTTTAACAAGAACTCAACTTGTTCATCTGTAAAACTAGGTTAATAACTATGACCTATTCATAAACTGCTTCAGCATCTCCTTCTACATAACACCACCCTTAGCTAATACAAAGAACTGAATAATTTGTCTCCTACTATAACAGATAGCATACCATAACAAATCAAGCATTCCTATTTTTCTGAGATCAAGAATTTTACTAACTTGGCAATTATGCAAGATCATCCATTCTCAGGCTTTTTCAGATGCTACAAGCCAATCCAAATGTAAGATCCATTGCATTCACACCAAGTTTAAAATTGCAGGACTGCTGAACTGTTGTTTGGAAGGGCTCTCTTGAGGTTATCTCGTCCAACCTCCTGCTCAGAGTGGGACTATTGCCAGCATTAAATCAGGTCAGCTGTGGTGCTGTCTAACTGAGCCTTGGGAACCTCCAAGGATGAAGATTTCACTGCAGCCCTGTATCCTGTTCCAGTGAAAGAGGAAGACTGCTTAACAGAAAAAAAAAAAAAAAGTGCTAGCAGCCCAGTACCTGATAGCTCAGTGTTAGGACAGCTTCGCTGAAAGTGTAAGCTAAACTTATCTCTACATCCTGAAGGCAGGATGGAAAGTGAGGTGATGTTTCTATACTTGTTATATGATCAATTGGTTTTGTTGCCATGTGTTCAATTTGTTGTATGCTCATACTTTGGCTGGTTTATATTCTGCTATAGTGCTGTATTTTGGCTGTTAGATGGTTTATTTATCATCTGAACATAACTTTAGGGTGAATTTTCCGTGGCCTTAGTGTGGTGGGGGAGGAGAGACTCCAGACATTTTACAGATGCTTCCAATACTTGTTGCATTGGCAAAAAGTAAGTTATAAGAGATGGAGGCTCTATTAGGAGCTATCATTGAATAAAAACATGTAAGAGTGAACCAAATAAGACCTATTATTTTGTGTTGTTGGTTTTGAGTTTTTTTTCAAGTTGATTCTGATTACTATGAACTCACTGGTACATCATTACAAGGTTAGCAGAAATGTGATCCTCAAAGCACATCCGCAGCAGGAAAACTTGGAAACCCCATGTGGCTTTGTGGCTGAAACACTGAAATGGGCAGACACAGGTTTTTTATTCCAAGCTTTCTATTTGCCCACAGTAGGCAAACCATTTCATCTGCTCTCCATCTGCAAAACAGAGTAAATGGCAGTGACCTACTTTATAAAGTGCTTTGCGATCTATTGATGAAAAAAGAAATAAACAAGAGACTTTGCTGATACTAAATTAAAGGGTTTATTTCTGGGAATTACTCAGTGGTGCTCTGAGTGTTCATACAAGAGACTGCTCTGATTTAAAAATGTCCCTTTAGAAGCTGATTCTGTTAAATCAGTGCAACTTCTGGTACAGACAAGACCAAAGCAAAAGCCTGAAGCAATAAGAACAGGGGAAAGGGAATGTATTTGTAGGCAGGTCAGGCAGTGTGGAGCAAAATTATCTGAAGCAAGCACTTCAGTCACAACCAGTTCTCATTGGCTTTGACCTCCTCCCACTTTAATGTGGGATCATGCTATATGAATGACTGTATTAGAAAATGAGATCCAGTCTTGTCACCTGAACTTCACCCACGTGTTACTCTGTGCTGCAATATAAGCCATATTTGCAGCTTTCGATAGATTGTGCAGCCACAGAGGATGAACAAAAAGAACTAAGGAACAACCTGTGCCAGACATGGACTTCCTAGTATATTTTAAAGTAGGGATGATTCATTTTGGCAGCAGTCCAAAGCCTGAGGGGAACTCAGCCTGAAGGATAGATGGTGTTGTCGCTGTCATCTTTCCTCATAGTTTTGTCTGGAACAGCTTAAGAGCCTTTTCAGTAGAGCATGCTGAATCAACTCATTCTTGGCCAGCTCAGCTTGCTTTTCGCTGAGCCCAGTGCCAACAAAGAGGAGGGTGTGACCACCGCAGCCTCTTTATTCTGCAGACTTCCTGCCCTCTTTGTCATGGTTTCTACTACCTGGACCCAGTGAAACTTGAACTTTGTCCATTGTCCAATGTCTATTGTGACTGGAGTTGCAATTTCTGTGCATGTTCCTGAAGAGCAAAAAAGCTACTTGATTCACTGTGACATGGTCACAAAATCCTTCTCTAATCATGTTATCATAAATTATTAGAGCTAAAAAATATTAATGTCTTTTTTCTGACGGTAAGAAGAACAGAAAGTAAGTGAGGCAGAATGCAATGGCCTAGATGAATTGATTCAATCCTGGGTGATTTTCTATTAACTTTAAGGGGAAGTACATGCACTTGCAGCAAAGAGAGTTAAACATATTCTGCATTAGATGAGTCTGTAAGGATTCCAGTAAGATTATCCGAATGCTTGAATCCAAGAGAAACAGTATCTAGCCAACCTATCTGAACTGCAATCAATGGCATTTCGGCTAAGAAGCACTGAACAAAACATTATATCTTTCTCTTCAAAACACTTATTGCTGAGACAAAGAGGCAGCCCAAGCCATGACACAGAAGCCCCATAATTCATTCCTTTCTCCAAAAGGAGATGTGATTGTGTCTGACGACCAGAGCAGATGGTCTCATCCTATATACACCTTAGGCCATGACTTTTCTGTGTGAAGATAAGTTGTTTCGCTTGATTGTGCTTTAGGAATTGCTGTTATCCACATAAAATCTGGATGACAATGTTAAAGTTGTTGGGCAACCTTAACACTTTTTCTCAAAATGAATAGTTTGGTTAAGTAGATAGATCTTCACATCAATATTAATGCAATATGTCACATGCTGTTCATTAGACACATGGGATGAAACACAGTATTTTGATTTATCTTTGTCTCATTTGGAAAAAGATCTTCCATTTTGGAAGAGGTTCTTCTAAACTCGAACTTTTCACAGGGACAAGATCCAGAACCCTTAATTTTGGGGTCTGGGCAAGAGAGGACTTTAGGCAGATGTCACCTTCACTGGGCCTGGGGACCTTAGCAGGAAAGGTAACAGATCCTTCCCCAGGCATCCAGAACACGATTGGTGCCCTACAAAAGCTTAGCTGAGATTGTAGTGCTAAGGAGAAGAGGACAGATTTTGTCTCTTCCCTGCAACTTCACAGACTTCATCTTTCCTCTTCTAGACCATTGAATGCCAAAATAAATCATATGGTAAGCTTGGGCTTACTACCAAAATTTTCATTCATACTTTCCCATCTTCTGCAGCTAGCCTAGAATGCGAGACATCAGTGGAATTCAGACCTACGACCTTCTAAACATTCACAACAAACCCGCTTTGAAAGCATCATACACTTCAATCTCAGGCCTGCTTTTGTTGTCTTTGGTGTGGTACAATTACTAAAATAAGGTGGAATGCCTTTCCATGTACCAACACATACAACAAACACCCTCACATAGTTCTGCAACGTGCATCTGACACCAAATCTACTTTTGGCTATGGCTTTAAACACATTAATTCACAGGCTTGTAAAGGTAGTCTAAGGCTCATATATGAATCTTTATTATTCTAACTAGCAGCTATTTAAATCATGCTTTGTTGGGGGCGCGGGAAATAGAAATGTTTGCTTTTCATAGCTGCAACTTTGACTTTCATGACATCATCAAAATGCATTGGAATTTATCTTTTCTTCTTTCAGTACTTTAAAAAAAGAGGGAAGGAAGAAGGAGACAGGAGTTTATGTTACACCCCTTTCTAATATGTTGTGATTAGCAATCGTTTTAAAATGAGAAATAAGAACTAAAGACAATTTTAAGGAAAAAAAATATGTACAAAGATTTTTGCATTTATCATCCAATTAACACACACCTGTTCATACAAGTTAGAAAAATATCCTTGTTTTAAGTTAGAGATAAATAAGTTGCTTTATAAGCACTCATACTTTAGGACCAGTCCTCTTCAATGTGTTCATAAATGATTTGGACAAAGGTTTCTTGAGCAAGTTTGTGAATGATACCAAATTGGGTGAAGCTGTTGACTCCATCGAGGGTGGTGAGGCCTTGCAGAGAGATCTGGACAAATTAGAAAGCTGGGCAATCACCAACAATATGAAGTTTAACAAGTGCAAGTGCCAGATTCTGCATCTGGAAAGGGGCAACCCTGGTTACACATACAGACTGGGGGACGAGATGCTGGAGAGCAGTCCTGCAGAGAGGGATCTGGGGGCTGTGGTTGACAGCAAGTTGAACATGAGCCAGCAGTGTGCCCTGGCAGCCAGGAGGGCCAACCGTATCCTGGGGTGCATCAAACATGGCACTGCTAGCCGGTCAAGGGAAGGGATTGTCCTGCTGTGCTCTGAGCTGGTGCAGCCTCATCTCGAGCACTGTGTGCAGTTTTGGGCACCCCAGTACAGGAAGGACATATAAGTGTTGGAGAGTGTCCAAAGGAGGGCAACAAAGATGGTGAATGGCCTAGAGGGGAAGATGTATGAAGAGCAGCTGAGGTCCCTTGGTTTGTTCAGCCCAGAGAAGAGGAGGCTGAGGGGAGGCCTCATGGCGGCCTGCAGCTTCCTCACGAGGGGAGCGGAGGGGCAGGCGCTGATCTCTGCTCTCTGGTGACAGCGACAGGACCTGAGGGAACGGCATGGCGCTGTGACAGGGGAGGGTCAGGCTGGGTGTCAGGAAAAGGTTCCTCACCAAGAGGGTGGTCGGGCACTGGGACAGGCTCCCCAGGGCAGTGGTCACAGCACTGAGCCTGCTGCAGTTCAAGAAGTGTTTGGACATCGCTCTCAGACATATGGTCTGATTTTTGACGTGGTGCTATGGGGACCCAGGAGTTGGACTCGATGATCCTTGTGGGTCCCTTCCACCTCGGGATATTCTATGATTCTATATTAGTGGAAATGCTGGGTTTAAAAAATAGCATTTTTGTCTTCATGCAGGCACTACAAATTGGCCGCATTCTTCCTTCATAATTTTTCTGAAGTGATAATTTTCTGCAGCTTCCTTCAAACATTGGATAACTTAGGATGGTGGAAAGATGTGCTGTGATGTTCTTTAATATCTAGGATCTAGCAGTGTATTTACTACCCAAATCTTTTAAAATTTGAAAGAGAAGCATCTGGTGGACACATACAGTGCATTACAGAAGTATATACCTGACCATTGTCTTGAGGTTGAAGATTCCCAAAACCAAAGTTGAGCATTGAAAATCTCAGGAGATTTTTAGAAATGGCAAAAAAAAAAAAAAAAAAAAAAAAAAAAAAAACAGGGACTCTACTAGTCAGGGAGAGAAGAGGAATGTCTACTGATTAATAATGCAATGAATGGCAATCTATTAAAAGCTAATTCGTAGGTTAAATGAATAAAGGAACCATTAAAGAGAACTACAAGACTGTTTTAAAGTATGAAGATAAAAGTATCTTTTCTTAGGGTATAAGTACCTTTTTGTATGGTTTAAGGAGTTTAATGTCTCTGTGTAGCTTAACTGACGTGGAGAGCTGAGCTTTCCTGATATTTAAAATAAAATATTGCTGCAATTATATGTGGGTGCTTTCACTGTCTTAAAACCAAATAAATCTGAGTCCTCTGCAAAAAAAAAAAAAAAAAAAAAAAAAAGAAGAAAGCATATATACTGCCATAATTCATAGTAAACATAGGGAGTTATAATATGTAAAGAAATTTGGGAATAAATGAGGAAGTTTTAGTTTTAGGAAGCTGAAAATAAGAGGAGGCACTATTTTCTTCATTTAGCTTCTTTACCCCACGTTTTATTTTTACACTGTTATCTTTCCATATTTAAAATGCACGTGGGTATGATCCACAGGGTGCAATAAGTTATGTGAAAAGGGCCTGCGGTAGTTCTCATTGTAGGCTGAAAGGTATGTTACCACCCTAAGAAGGATCCTTTGTTCTGGTTAAACAAAGCAAACAAATAGTTATAATCTCACAACTTCTGTGCCTGATATATATATGCCAATCCACATTCTTATCTTGGATAGAAATTAAAAGGAAGATTGTTCTTTTTAACATAAAGCAGATAGTTCATGCAGCTTTATGATTAAGATGTTAGAGACTATCTAATGAAGTTAATATAATGAAATTGGTGTTAAGGTTTGTAAATAAAATCACCTCCAAATCTCGTGTTGAGGTTGAGAAGCTAAGGGTGGCAGCTCAGTTGTGTTCGTTTGATAACAAAACTCAAGAGAAAATAGTTATACGTATTTTTGAAATGATCTTACTTGCAGTGTTAGTACCATGCATGATAAACTCAATTAAGGCGCTATTATTGAGAAGCTGTTACACAACTCACGGGAAGTGGATTACATGGTCAATATGTTTGTTCAACAGTAAGTGGTCAGTTGTGTTCTTGAGATTTGCAAGCCTATGTTCAAAATTTGAAAAGTTTTGGCCTAAACCACAAAGATCGAGGCAGTTAGGCAATCTGTCAAAATAAATTATGTATCCTACCTTGGCAAGTGCTAAATTAATGCCCTCCCCCAAATCCACACAAACAGCATCTTCTAGGTCATTCTTTGCTTTTCAAGGCCTTTCGGAGAGAAAACACATAGAGCAAGTGAAGTTAGCTGAGTTTTACACCCTGACAATGTTTGTAGGTTTAATCAGTGAGGTGAAATGAAATCAGTAAAATTAAAATTGCAAAGTATATATATTAAAAAAATCTATTAGGGAAGAAGCACACATTTTATACATATATTTATAGTATATACCATATTTATATTACATGCCAATTAACTTTGTGGATGTCAAAGATGATCAGCTAGTACAACAACTATTTTCTGTGATTTCAATAACTAACAGAAGGAAGGTAAGTATGTAGAAAGCAGAGGATTTATTTACTTATGATTTATTGATACATGAGATTCATTAGTCTCTACAAACATCATAAAAAATGTAAATGACTTGAGTGTAACAAAGGAAGCTATGGTATAGGGCAGTAAGAGCCCTATGAATGACAAATGAACACCAGGAACAGCAAACAAATTGAAGAAGTAGGTTTATATTGTGGAATACATAGTATATTTTTTGAAAGATCTTTTTATCAATAAATCAGGTCTCAAGACAGGTAATTAATTTGTTCTGCAAAGATGTATTTCATTTCATTGTATTTCTTTTGGAGCTAGCTGCTCATGCAATATAAAGGTCAGATGCTTGGTTTTAATACTAACAAAACAGTAAGACTGAAAATTACTTTCCTCAGAATTCTCCACTGCAATATTTCTTCTTTCAGAAACTTCCTGGGAAAAGTTTTCATGACTTCTGGGCTGTTATTACATGTACTTACGCATGCACAGAAGAGAAAACTGTTCAAGCAATACACTAGGCAAATGCCTAGTACTCATGTTCAGATCATCTTTGGCTTTAAAGGATGTTTAATAGAGACGGTAGCTTGGAACATAGTGATCAAGTGGTTTTGGAAGCATTACTCTCATGGATTGCCACCGGCACACAAGCAAGAAAGTAGTGTTGGACTTACTATAATTGCTGGAGGGAGTAACTTATTTACAAGCTTAGGAAAAATATTAAATGGCCTTTTCTAAAAGGTGGCTATAATAAATATTTGGCTGTTTGGACATACAAGATTCCACAACTATTTTTAAGGTCTGTAGACTCCCTGCCACCATAACAGCAAAAAGCTATTTGGTTTACTTCTGCCATGGTGCCAGAAAATTGTCAGGCTTGGCATGAAGGGATCACATGAAGAACTAGGCACTAATGTTGCTGCTGAGTTTTGTTATTCTCTCTGACAGCTGTGAGGGCCTTGGCAAAGTGTGCTTGCCGGATTTATGAAGAACAGCACTGCCACCGCTGCTAGCCATCATGAATGAAAGCACACAGACAGTATAACTAGAGGGGCTGGGTGGAATAAACGGAAATAAAAAGGAGGGAGAAAATGTGTCAGGCAGAATGCCATTCCTGTACCCAGAAATGATTATTCAGTTATGCCCTGGCTCTGGAGAAAGCAAGCAGGGTACTCTGTGGAGGGTTCTCTTGCCAGTTCCTTCCCCGTCTGGTGATTGTTAAGGGAGGCAACTGTCCAGAGAGGCAGCTGTCAAGCCCTGTCCCTCTGGTCTGCCTCTCTTCTCCAGGATCCTCATACAGCTTGTGTGGTATGTGCTGAATATACCCATCATGTGAGACTGCTGGTTCACAGCCATGCTGTGACACACCAAGAAGACTTGGCCTCATTTCTGTGTTTGCTGTTGGTTGGATGTTTATGCTGTTGTCATGTTACTGTCCTCTAGTAACTGCAGTTTATTGTTGGTACTGTATGATTCTGCTGTTGGCAGAATAAGGATGAAAGAGCAGCAGGCAGAGGAAAAGAATAACTGCAGGGTCCTCTTCGGTGGGAGTGAGGAAGTGGTCCTTCTTCCATCCTGACCCTTCTTGCTGCCTTTCAGTAGGTGGCTATATTATCCTTAGAGACAAAAATACAAGTAAAACTCTCGCATCTGTTCTGTTATAATTTTGAAATCTATAGCTTCCTAATGAGAACTACCTCTACAGTGTGTTAATGGCTGTGCTTATTCCTTGTGCCTTTGCCTCACAGAACAGGATAAGCGCCCAGACTGAAAGAGATGTAACCACCAGTAGTAGCAATAGGGTAAAGGAAAACTAACCTATTGCTAGAATCCATAGCCTGAAATGGTACAGTTGCTTTCCACAGGAGAGGGAACTGATAGTGGTGCTTAAAACAGATGTAAGTGCTGATCAGGGTGAGAGCTAGGTTGTCAATTCAGTAGTCTGGAAGAGTATAAGAAAAAGAGCTCATGGCTGCAATAATTTTGGTACCTCTTCCCAGGTGATGTATGAGAAAAGGTTTAACAGGTCTTGCCTACTTCATTGCTATACTTCCTTTGAGCAAGGGATCACCTGGAAACTCAGCAATATCAAATCCCTCAGCCTTTTGTCAGTCCTGAGGCAAGTAAATATTTTTGTTAGCCTGTTACTGTTGGGAAAATTTCTGCCATTAAAGGATGGTGACTTATTTGAGGTTAAAAAAAATCCTCTATAGCGCAGCCAGCAAGAATATCCAAATCAGATATTAAATTATTAATATTATAAAAACTATCTGAGATGACAAATAGAACTGATTTTAGTAGTTTATGCAAAATGTACCAACTAGTGACAAAAAAAAAAAAAATCAAGGCAGCGGATAGACTTCTGCTGTACAAAGGCTGCAATCTAGCTTGCTGATTGCTCCATTTCTTGCCTGTCTTTTATACTTAGATGCAAACTCTTTAGAAACAATTCACCTTTGTACTTTGGATCACATGGTGCAGAGACCAAAAGGTTCCCTAGTTCCTAACTAGATCATGGAATCACAGAATGGTTTGGGTTGGAAGGGACCTTAATGATCATCTCATTCCAATCCCCTTCAACTAGAAGGGGTAGTAGATGCTACAGAAAGAAAACTGGTAACTGTGATGAATGTGGCTGGACAGTACAGGACTGTTGGAAGAAATATCAGTATTAGTTCTCAAAAAGAAACAGGGAACTGTGAATATGTGCTTTGGAAGAAAAGGGAGGCTGTATATACAACTGTTTTCTTATATAATGTGTCTGACACTATCTTAAGTTTTGTGGATCCAAAGTATATTTTTAACAGGAGTTCAGTTGTGTGTGAACTGAAATGTGAGGGAAGAAACCTTTAAACACATTTTGAATGGAAATCAATTATGAAATTAATAGGTAGACTAAAAAGAAAAATAAGTAGCAGTAAGACTAGACATTCACAGTGTCTGAAATAAAGCCTGAAACTTCACTGTGACAGATTCTGTTTCTCCCTGGCTTTCTCTCTCTTGAAAAGTGGTATAGCATCCTGATTTTCTGAGGTGGAATTGCTTCTAAAAGGCACACCTGCTACATTATGAAGTAAGAGCTGAGCGTCAGTAAGATGGCAAAGCATTTCTAAAGGCAACAGAGATGCCAGCAGATTCTCAGCAGGTCTGTGGAAACAAGAATGAGATGGACCTCAGGCTGTATGTCCTCATTTAGTTGCTTGACTTCTCCATTACATAGAGGAATAAACAGGAAAGGATTATGGCTTATGAGCAGGTTTGCTTTCCCTTTCTCACAATGGAAAGAATGAATGGAAGATCAAGGTGGGGATAAGTCTTTCTACACAGAAGAATAAGGCAGGGAGAATCTAGCCTGTATACAGCACTATAGCACCTTTTGCATGTTTAGTCAAGACCAGAAACTATGGACTGTGTTATCTCTCATATTTATTCTGTTTGTGGATGATGATGCCTACTTTATATATTCAAAGGCATGGCAGATTCCTATCTTTAGCGTGTTGAAAATTGTTGGTTATTCATGACACTGTTACAGGTTTTGTGCAACAAGGAAACTCCTTGGCTTGCAAAAACTTAGTGTGTTCCCAAACAGAACTCTCTTTGTGTACAACAGTTGATGTTCCAAATGTTGCACGATGCTAATTTGAGGCCAAAGGCTTCTGTTTCATAACAAACCCTGAGTGCCGCTACTTATGACTTAGGGGAAACTGGCCCACTGAAAACTGCTAAAAGTCTCATATTACCCTCCACAACTGCATTCTAAATTGGAACATTGGAACTCAGCAGTGTGACAGACTGAGAAAGAATATGTGCAAGAGGTAACTCAATATCTTTCTGAGTTCTTCAGTAAGTTTTATGGTTTTTTGTTTGTTTGTTTGTTTTTTACAATCAGGTCAACTCCTGTTCATTAAATGCAAAAGGGTATTTTAGAGCAGATCACAAGAAAACACAGACCTCTGAATATTCAATTAATCATTTCAGAATTTAGTACTTCTAACAGAACCTCTGCCCTACAGTATCTCTGTATTGTGCATAAATCTGTGTTGCACACAGGCATAACATTATGTAGCATTCTGGAGTGAGGCATGGCAGGTGTCTTCTCATTTGCCACTGTGTTCCCCTGGTTAAGGCAGAGTGGAGAGACACCCATTTGAAATGATGGGACAGATATAAAGATCATAGGCAAAATGTAGTTTATTGGTTGGATTTCAGACAATAACCAGGGGATAAACAGCCCTTACAAGGCATGTCATGCATTAATGAGTAAATAGTGAGGTTTCCATCTTACCCATAAAGTAATTCAAAACCTTGCTAGTGCAGGCCTTACTCAAATGGCAACGCAGTGTCTTAAGAGGGATGGTGACAGCACTTGTCCACGTGCTGGTGCCTCCCACTATCCCTGGATTTCATGTTTTGTGTTGTTTTTCTCCGCTGCTTTCCAGACACCATTTCACCCCAGTGCACAGGTACATTCCTCAGTGCACTCTGACATTTTGCCTCAAATTTCCCAAGTTTCCTTCTCCTTTAAGCCTTGCTGGAGCCTTGGCACTCTGGGAGAGCTGTCCCCTATGATTCTGTCAGACCAGAAGGATGTGTATGCACTCTTATTTCCTAGATTTATTTTTAACAGAGATTTGCTCTTTTTCTTCTCTGTATCCCTCTCTATCCAAATGATTGCTATTCAAAGCTGCTATCCTCCATGTGACCAGAGTTCAGTAAATTTGTAAATTTGTTTGTTTGTTTGTTTCCTCAGAATACTTTAAAAGCATAGTTTCTTGGTTTGTTTGTTTGATTGTTTGTTTCTGTGAATGTGATTTTATGTCACAGAGGAATATACAAGAAGGTATAATTGTGCAGTGTTGTTTTTTTCCTGTAGAAGGCTAGTGCACATGCAGATTACACTGCCAACAACTGGTAATAATTTGAGTTCATTTCAACCATCTGCTTGAGAATTTGCATGCAACTAATCTCCTCCTGCTTCTACAAAACAAATACTTTTCTCTGCTCTTCCCCACATTTACTAACATCCTCACTTTGACAATATGGCTTGGTTTAGGAATCTTACAGAAAACCGTCCCTAATTTACTTACAGTTGAGACTCTAAATAAGAAAAGCGTCAAATACAGTATTTATGAGATTCAGAATGAATTTCTCTTTAACTGTACAACCCTGAGTTGTACATTACAAGAGGATATTCAGATGACCCATTTATCCAGAGGTACACTACTTACAAGATGACAATGAATGCAGCTGACTTTCGCACAGCATCCTTCACTGGAAAACTTCCATAAGGATGGTCACAGTGTGGCATCTTGACAGACCATCTGAGTGATTCACTTAGTGTGACCTTGAGGCCATGACCATGCTATTATTCTGCTATTATATGGAGTACCATCCGAAACAGTCTCCTTGGGCTTTTCCTCTTGCAAGTCTAGGGTGAAATAACTCTTTGAGTCTGCCCATCATATTCTTCAGCGAGAACTCTACATTTAAGTCAGCATCTCATCACATATGTTAAGGCAAGAAAGAATATGCTTTTGTGAGGAGGTACTTCTCATCCTACTACTGCTTCAGATCAAAGCAGTGATCCCAGCAAATCGACCGTACTAAATATCACTGTCAAGCTGCTTAGTTAGTATTATACTCAAGGGACACACAGCAAATTCTGCGAAGCAAGTCTAAGATACTCAGCTATAGAAAGGTCGTTCAAATTGTGCTTCTGCTGTATCCAAAATCACATTGACACGAAAATAACGTGGCATGCATAGTGACATTTACTTTTCCTTTCCTTGCCTCAGATTAAATCAGCATTCAAACAGGCATGTTGTTTAACAGCAGCAGAAAAAAAAATAATCTCTGAGAGCAATGTACGCCCTTCTGTTCTTGCAAAATGTTACGTCCCCTCTCTACAGCTCGGAGGTTGAAAGCAAAACTATCCAACTGTGGTCGAGTGGAAACCTAGACCGAGAGCAAATTTTGCGTGGACCTCCCCACGGTCCCGGTCATGTGACGCCTCCTGCCTTTCTGCTCTCCGCCAGTCTCTCGGGAAACAGCCGCAGCGGTAGGTATATTTGGCAGGCTATAATCTCCGCTGGATGTGCGTATGTACGCACATATGGAAACGGGCGTGCTCCGAGACGTTAACGCTTCTAAGTAGTCGCAGACATGGAAAGATACGCGGGGACGGGCGCAGCGGCGGCTGCCGAGTGAGGGCACCCCCGAGGAGGACGCCTGAAGGCTGCCCGCGAACATGCACGCTGCGCTTCGCGCCTGCCCCGAAGACGAATGAGCAGGTAAGGCCGGGCGGGCTGGCCGCGAGGCGGGGGGCACCGGGCGGGCGCTTCGCCGCTTCCTCGGCTGCCCCCCG
>VXAA01003042.1:93492-130538 GCA_013399115.1 Anseranas semipalmata
CCGGCCCGGCCGCCCGGTTGAGGCGCGCCGAGCCGCGGGGGGTGCTTTGTGCGCGGCTCCTGCCGCAGCCTTTGAAGTTAAGAGCTTGCCGTGGTGAGCCCGGAGCGGATGCGCCGCGCCGCCTCGGGTGCCGGGGCAGCTTGCCTCCCCGGCTCGCCTCCCGCGCCGGGCAGCCGCCGGGTGCCGGGCGGCTCTGCCCGCAGCTGGCTGCACAGCGCTTCTGTTTTAGTTTTTAACGGGACTTCTGGAAGGGCTGGTTCCAGTTCGCAGCATCACGGTGCTGCAGAACTCGTTTCTCTGATTCTTAGCGGTAGGGGGAAAAGAGCGTCGGACGTAAGCGTCTGCTCTCTCGTTTCAGAGAGGAAAATAAAGTAAAGTCTGTAGCGCTTAATGCAGGTAACACGTTCGAGCGGGTTCATTTAGTGACCTTGTGTTTGCAGCCCTTGCTCGCCTTCCGTGCCCTTTAATTGCTAAGTCTGGTTCCTTGAGGCTTTATAGGACTGCTCATATTTTGTCAGTATACATAGAAACATTCAGGGTGAAAGCGAGCATGCCCACGGTGAAGCAGTTTAAGCACTTCAGAGCTTGTTTTAGCCGTAACGTGCCCTTGCGAGGTCTAACTGGTATGCGTGTCGGAAGGCACTGCGGTAGTGACGGTGTAATGTTGGTGTGGAGCTGATGATTTCTTGCGGATTTCTTGTAAGGTGTTATACGATGTGGGCTGTGTAGTTTAAGGACTCAGTGTTAACCTGACCTATTTTAATGCTGCCTTACAGTTTGCTTGGCTAATTATTTAAACTCATCAGAAACCGATTTTCAGTTTAACAGATGATGTATATTCTTTCTAGCTGTGTCTTATGCCAGTTAAACGTCAAGGATATTTTTTAAAGGTTAACTTGTTTTGGGAATACTGTAGTAAGGGTTGGCTTCTAGACCAGTGTCCTGTTTATATGAATTCTGAGCTATTCCAATGGATTTTGGTCTGTTTCTAGGGCAGTGTAAAAATACTTCCTGTGGCGGGGTCCTAACAGATAAGAAATCCCTCTGTAGTTACAGGAGGATTAGTGGAAATCTGAAGTGTTTCAGGAAGGTAAAAAATCATGTACGAATTTTAGCAAGTTAACTTGATTCTGACTCTTTAGCACCATCTCTTCCTCTATCAAGTCATGAAAGTATGGTGCACTGTATCTTGTAATAAAATTGTAACCAGCTTTATGGCTTTCAAGGAAAATAAAGAGTCAGTGTCAGAACACATGTAAAACAACTCAGTGTCTTATGGCAATATTGAGCAGGAGTTACGCTGAATGATAGAGATTCAGGAAGACCAATGTATGTCGCATCAGTGCGGGAACATTGGCTCCATCCTTGGTAGTCAGCCCCACAGCAGCAGTGACAGAGCAGCCCTGGAGTTTCTCCTTTCACATGGACAGTTTTGCTTACTTTTAAGTACCTACATTTGGACAAGTTAGTGTTTTGAGTGAGTGTGCAAGTTATAACCCTTCTCCTCCGCCCAAACGCTGTTTCACATTTGACTAGGAATGATCACAAATCATAGAAAATGGTAAGTGGCAACTGCTCGTCTCTTCACTGTTTTACTGAGACAGGCTACTTTGAGTTTATCATGAGTGCAGTTGAAAATAAATGGCAGCATTAATTGTAATTGTCCTTCAGATATACTCTACATGAGGATTTATAGAGTATCTCGGTAATTCTGTATGTCCTGTTACCAGTAAACAGATGTTAGATAAGTACTACTTTGTCAGGCCATATCAAGAATTTAAAACATCTCTGCCCTTATTGTGATATTCAATAACTTGCTCTAGCCAAAGGAAGGGGGTTATTTGTATGTGAGTAGCAGTTAGCATAAAAGTTAGGCGTTAAAAAAGTCAGTGCATGCAGTTGTTACGCAGGCATTTACTAAGAGGCGAACTGAAGGATGTGATCAAAATAATATGCGAAGGTTTTCTGTTCTGTTTTTAAATAGAGTAGTTATGCTTTCCTGTAAGGATCTACTGCTCATTAAAAGATACTGTACTTGCTCCAAAGTCCCCCTGTCAGTCTTTTTGGTATTACAGTCACTTTCTTTCTAAATAGATTTTCTGTTTATGCTGGAAGACCTGCATGAGCCTTAGAATGAAGCTGAAAAGGGAAATTGAGTTTGCTGATAAGTCATAAATGTAAATATTACCCTTTTTCTTTAATCTCTCAAGCATTCTGCTTGTCGCAAGAGCAGATCACATTTTCACTAAAAGCTGTGACATTGTAAGCTCTCTCTTTATACCACTGTAAGAGGAGAAGGGAGTTATTTTACTAGGAAACGCAGCTTCCACATAAAACACTTCAAACCTTTTATTCCATGTCTGTACTAAAGGTATATTGATTTGGTTTACATAAATAGATCCTAACAGTGAGTTCAATGGTAACTGTAGTATGTTTTCTTGTAACTTAAGCTATAACTTCTGATCCAGGGGGAAATCCATGAAGTCAAAATGCACCTCCTCCTGTGTGATCTTAACAATGTTCTGATAAAATGTTCAAACAGTTTAAGTGATGTTTATTTGTGTCTGAAATTGGTGTAGGTAACTTACTACATTCCTGAGTGCAGTATCGGTTATACTGCCATAACCTCGTTTTTATAGAAACAAAACGCAGGAAATGTTGTGATTTGTCTTCTCTGTATACAGTAACCATGCACTGTGTGACTTGCATGAAAATTTTGTGTTCCAGTTTCAAAATGTATGTGCCGGATACAGCAGACTTGTCAGTTCAGCTGCAAGAAAACCTGTGTAGATATTTATGCTGTATTTTCTGCAATTCCTGTTTGACGCCTGCTAGAGACAGTAAAAACACACTGTGAAACTGAAGTTTTGACTACGTGTACAGGAGTACTGGTAGAAGCTTGCTAGTCCGGGATCTGCTTATAAATTGTGGCACTTTTAAAGGAGCGCATGAATGCATTAACTGAGCACTGGTTTGGGCAGTGAGGTGGGAACAGGGAGAGCAAGTACAGGTAAAGCATTGTATTTTTTTTTCCTTTCACTGAAATGATACTGTTCTTGGCTCATGTACCTGCAGTTAAAAGAAAAAAATATATGTATATAGCTTATTTACTGTAGCTGTTTTCAATTAACGTAAAATTAATTTTGTGTGTTTTATTGCATTTCATAATGCTTGATATTTTTCACTGGCTGCTTAAATAAGCCACCACATTTTCTGCTTCCAATTTAAGCTGAATCCTACTGTGAGAGAAATTCGCCTACTATCTCTTCAGTGCTCTGTGGCTTGAAAGTATTTTTGGAAGAGGGTCACCCTCTCCCGTGTCTGATTTTTATCACTCTTAGTTATTGCAAGTGGTAGGGTTCTGCTTAAATGGCTTGATCTGGTATGGCAGTTTCTTTGTTCCTATGCAAAGTAAATAGATTGTAACTAACTAATCTGGAGCCTTCTGTCTCGTTGGATTTAGTGATACTAAAGGTTCAGTCTTCACTGTCACTGAGTGGAGTCTGGATACTGTTATTGAGATACCTGTGGGGTAGACATGTGCAACTGTGCCTTGCTCCAAGATACTCCATCAGTTCCGAGATCCTTTTGACAGTCAGTTTCTCCTTCTGTAGGTGGATTTGAACCTCAGGAGATCTCTTAGTGTGCTGATGCGCTTGTTATTGTTTGAAGTCGGGGTGAAGGTAAAGGCGTAGCTGCGCGGCAGTCTGTCCTGGTGCATGAGAGGACGAGGCGGGAGTGGAAGCAAGCAGCTGGGGGTGCAGTGACTGTGGGAATGCTGCTGCTGGCTTTGCTGGCTTCCAGTACTCGTGAAACTTGGCTCCAGTTTGTTTAAAACAGAAATTATGCGTTGCCACGTAATTGTTCTTCAAACAAGCTTTCAAAGGTAGTTCTTAGCAGCGGTCGTGATAAGAGAACGGATCTGTCGCGAGCTCTGGAGTTTCTAATGCTAATCTCGGTGTTCTCAGAGAGCTCTGCAAAAGCCCAAGGGTCATCTTATTTTACTGTCTATCTGCTCTGCTCTCCTTCAGACTCTGGAATTACAGCTCACTCTTTTGCTTGAGACAACAAAGTGGACAGAAACCCTTTAAGAGAGCTTCATTACTTGTCTCTGGGTGACTAGGAGAATGTTGCTAAATGGCACATTGCTTTCTGTTCCTTCCCTCCCTTTTTATCTTTACCCAGAGGCTGAGCATGTTGCCTCCAAAATGCTTCCTAGTTCCTGCCTGACCACTATGCAGAACTTGAGAATCCTGCTCAGTGGTGAATCTTCTTGATTTTTTTTACACTGTAAGATATGTTCGGGGGTTTTATGGGGTTTTGGGTGTGGTTTTTTGTTCATGTGTTTTTTTTATTGTTGTTGCTTTGGGTTTTTGTTTTTTTTTTGTTTTTTTTTTTGGAAGATTGATTTTTGTTGGATCTTGACTAAAAACGTCGGGGGGGGGTGAACAAAACAGCAGCTCTATTGACTTGATGTTTAAGAATCATCTGAAATTGGGAATTGTTTACCATCTGCCTGGAGGCTGAAATGACTTTTGAAATGGATTAATAAAAGCCAATACAACCATCATTCCCCCTTAGTTTTGCTCAGAAACATTTTCTAATTTTTGGATGGTGCTCAGCATAAAATGACAATGGACTTGAAGGTGTTTGCAAAACGCATTTTCCTTCTTTTTCTGTAAACTTAGAATGTCATTGAGTATTCCTGTTTCTCTGCCATGAGATGAGACAGGAATTCAAGTCACTACCTCTGTTTCACACTTGTTCGGTATATTTCTTTTGTATCCCTGAAGTGTAAACTATTCATGTAATTCACGGAAATTTCACATAATCCTGTTTCTTCTCATCTCCCTTGTCCTAATATAGTGGGTTGTAATGGAATGGCCAGTTACATACTTACTACACGAGGGGACTTATTTTCTTCCCTAGCATTTCTCATCAATATATTGCACAGCATTTATTGCTGACACATTGCTGTTGATACTTGTCCGCCTTGTAACTTATCCAGGGTGGCTGTGTAAGATGGGAGTGGAGCACTGGAGAAATGGATTGTGTCTGCTAGTCCACACTGACATCTAACCACATCTGACATTTTTTTTTCTGAGCTCTTTTTCTTTTTCTGAGCATCTTGTCATTTTGCTTTTGAACAAACTGAAATGAGCCTTTGCTCAGCTGTCAGCAGCAATGATCAGGTCACTTTGTGAGCTGTTAGTTAACCCTCAAAGTTGTGCAACTAATACTCCTTGTTTTGAGCCACAAATAATGTATTGCATTTCACTAGTTATTTCTGTCAAATAAACTCTTACACCCTGAGGACTTGTTTGTATATCCTATATGACCACTATGCTTGTATCTTCAGAATTGTTCCTCTTGGATACTGAAAGGGCTTGGTGTAAATATTTGCAGTATTGAAGAAAAAAAACTAATTTGTGAAAATTCCTGTTTGAGAAACAGATTTGTTTTCTAAACAAACTGTCAGTGTTACCTCCCATTCTACTACCAATAAATGCCTGCAGAATTTTATTTTAGTAATTCTTTAAATAGGAAGCTTCAAAGTTTAGTGGATAATAGGGTCTCCCCATTACCTTCAGGTTACATTTACCTGTATTTGAAGAGGCATACAAAATATAAAGAGCTGAAATGTGTGATGAAACTTGCAGTGACCTCCCGTTTGCAGTTCATGTAGAGTTTACTGACCTTGTCAGATTAATACACTCTAGCAGGCAAGTGTTTGTTCATTGTCATGGTTAAGACAATATTCTAATTGTTTTGAATCATGACAGAGTACTTTAATTTCTGGTTGCTAAATGTGTACTTCGAAAACTCATTTGTGGTCACAGACAATTCTTTCAGGCTTTCAATGTCTTGCACTTTTTTTTTTTCAATTTTGTCGTGTTTTTAGAGTACTGAGTTGTCAGGTATGATACTAATACTCCTTTCAATTTTTTTCCTCTTGTTGCAGGTTAACTTTACAATACTGATTACATATCTGATAGCAAATGTTCCCTTAAAATGCATCTGAAATGTTTGTTTTTTCACTAAAGTAAATACCACTACAGATGCCTAGCCTATGACTAAAGACTTGTTTGCTTAATCTACAAAAATACTGAAGTTGTGTTTAGCATGGAAATGCACTGAAATACTACTAATGTATTCTTTAAAAATTTGGAAAGTATCTGCCATATTAAGGATCCATAGTGCTTATTAATTTTGCTGGTTTATTCATAGAAATAAAACATACGTGATGGTTCCTACAGTTGCATAAAGTTCATTCTGAGGAAGTTCAAACCTGAAATGGAAGTGTGAACACCTGGGTTTTAAGCAGAGCAGGGCTGTATGGAGTTTCTCTTAAAACTCCAATATAAATATCAATATGCGTAACTTTATTTTTAAAAAGTTGTTTCAGTGATATCTTGTAGTTCCAGCAAATGAGCTCTTCTGTGAATATAGAACAGACGTTATTTTATTGCTGCTTTTTTTTTTTTTTAGCTGTAAGTTCTGCATTTCTTCGTAACGAGCGTTCCCATACGGCAGGCTTCCTGCGCTCTGCGGGCACAGGAGACGCGGGGACAGCGCGGTTTCCGTGCGGGTGGAGGCTGCTTCGTCCCCACTGCAGAGCCGGCGGGGCCGCGGCTGCTGGGACGAGCGGGGCTGGTCCCTCTTTGAGCCTGCGGGGGCCTTCTGCTCCGCGGGGGCTTGTCTGTGCCCTAAAATTAACTGAGATCCCGTCTGATCCCCCGACGAGGACTTGTCCGGAGCTAGAGCTGCGTGTTTCTTATTCCTCCCAGAGGCGCTTGGGAGGAATAGCAAGGGTACTTCGGGAAGAGGTCGGGAAGCCGTGCAGGTTGCCCTCTGTGTTTGTTTTAAATCAGCGTTACAGGAAGAGGGAGGGGAAGGAGCTCCCTCCCCGCCCTCTGCATGGGAGAGCAGGATGTGACTCTCCTTGAGCCATGCAGGTCTCAGGCAGAGAGCAATGCAGATAATCTGCAGGGTTGTCGTTTTAGGAATGCATTGTGCCCAAAGAAAAGATTGGATGACTGATTGTTTTTTCATTTCTCTCCACGTGAAAACTGATATGCATAGTGACAGTAGAGCTGCCTTTTTTGTGGAAAGCAGGCAGACAATCCCCATGAAGGAACCGAGTAATAAAACATTTCAGATTAAACTAAGAACCCTTCCATCTGTGCAAAGTTGGAAGGTACGTTTGTGTAAGGATGTGCTAGGTATTGTAAACTGACATCTTCAGCAAGCTGAGGAAGGAGAAATATTAAGGACTGGCAAAGTGTTTAGTTCAGGTGATACAGGGCAATGCAGAAGTGGCATAGTGCCTGGCCATTGCTTGTGCTCTCTGCTGGAGGTCAGTATGCCTTTCTGTTGGCTCTGGCCCTAGCAGAGCTCTATGGAGTGGTGGGGGAACAGCCTGTCCCGTTGGAGAGGGTCAGCAGGCATTAAGGAAGCTCTCTTTTCTGGCCCTACTTGGAAATACCATCATCTGGCTGCCTTTTCAGAAGCCAGAGGACTTCTTTGGCTCCATTCAAAAGTGTCACTGTTGTCAGTAATTTCAGCTTTATTGTTGGTAGTGAAGGATTCGATTCATAACAGAAAAAGAAAGCTCTTTCCTTGTATAGGTATTTCAAAGGCAGATGGATCCAAGTGACTCTCCTAGGGAATGGAAAACATGGGGGAAAGATTCAAAGCATCAGGTCAGTAGAATAAACAAATAAAAACTGTTTCCTTGTACCTGAGATGCGCATTACTTCAGCCCAAAAGAATTTCTCAGGCCAAGCTTTTTTCGATCCAAGATAAAAGTGAAATTGGGGTTTGCAGACTGCAGTCCTAACCTATAGTACAAATCCTGTTTCACCTCTGCAGTGGAAGCTAGACGTCCCTTTCTGAAGGGGAAAAAATATTGGAAGGTTTTGAGCTGGAAGCTGCCCCGTGACATGTCCATGAGAAAGGTCTTGATACCATCTCATTCAAGTAGTTTCTGTACCTTCATATGTTGGTTCTAGTAACCTTTCCTGACTCTTGTTCTTGAAATGCTGAATAAAATTCAATTTTACTAATGACATCGCAAGCCTTTAGGAAGACTCTAGCATTTCTCAGAAAGGTACTGTCTTTACCTAAATCTCTTCCCATTTTCTCTAATGATATTAAACTAGTTAAATTCATCTTCCTGAACGCATCTGGAGTATAATTGTACTTGCTCTTGAAATTGCCAAGTATAATTGGTAATTTACATTGGAAAATCTTGAAGTATAGATTAGCTCTTTAGAAAGTTGTTATGTGTATGTACTGTAAGAGAAATGGTACTACGGTATCTTCAGTCTTGTCTTTTAAGTATGTGTTCCTGCATGTTCAGGTACAAGGGTAAGCCCTCTTGTCCCAGAAAATATGCTGAAGCATGTAATTCCCCTTAGTACCTCTGCAGAAAATTGGTATGCTGTACTGTTTGCTTGTTTTGACTTGCTCAGTGCCACGCATGTGTGTGGCAGTATTTTAGTTCTGCTAAAACTAAAGGCGAAGGTGCCCTGTGAAGCCAAGTAGAGAAGGACAATGGTTTCAGGATTTTGAAATCAACTATTTATGAATTGTATTCCTATATTTTAAAATTTACTGCAAAAGGGGATAGCCCACTTGTAGACCCTGGTAATCAAGACTGCAAGGAAGAGCACAGACAGAGATTTTAGGCTTTTGGATTCCTTTCAGCCCACAAAGTGGGCTGCTGAGGAGCTAGGAAGGGGAACCAGCAGGAAATCTGCCAGTCTCTACCATGTAGACTAAGTTCCATAGGAACTTCATCAGACTGGGTCTCTGACTTTTTCTTGGGTTTGACAAATAATTAAAAAAAAAAAAAAAGGAAGTATTTCTTTCCAGGCTGCAACTTAGCTGTACTCATGAGTAGTTCCATTACCTTTAACATACTCACATATGTAGAAATAGTTGAGAGCTAAATAACCATAAATAGCTGGGGCCCAGAGAAAAACAGGTTTTAATCTTGTGATTGAACCTCTAGTAAAACTTTTATGCAACTCTGGTGCCTTACAGGCTTAATTGGTGTTCTCTGTAAGCAAGTGTCCACTTTTTATGTATTTATTTGTGGTATTCTGTGCTATGTGATCTGATTTGTGGTATTGGTGCCTTAGGCTGAGTTAACGCAGTATTTATCACTAAGTAGGTGACACTTCTCTAATCTCGGTTTCATTCAAAGCCTGAATCCCAACTCAGAGGGAAATCGGGACCACGTTACCACTATGTCCACGTCGGAGTTGCCTGTGGCTCTTGCAGCGTTCTGGGTGAGGCTTCTCTGCTCATCAACTCCACCAAGCTACGGGCAGCAGGGCTATGCTAGCATAAAGCCTGCTGTACTCGCAGTAAGTGCTGTGCATCTTGTAGCCCTCAGCTACGGAAAAGCCTATATCAGAGACGGCAGACCTTCTGTGACGCTTCAGGTGACTGTTGCATATAGCCTGAACTTTTGTGGAAGAACTTTAAGAACTGTATTTGTGGTTCAGCCAAGAAAACACTTCCAAAGAGTAGGGAAGCAAAGGTTTGAGGACAGAAGTATACCTGGAAGATGAAAGGAAGTGGAAGAGGTAACACATTAGATAAAGGGATACCAGCATGAAGCAAACATGGGGCTGAGGCTGGAAAAAGAGAAGCTAGTAACTGAAAGATAGGGAATAAGCAGATGTGAGCTGGAGAACTGCAAAGTAGTGAGTTGAAGAGAGTGGCAGTAGGGGAAGCAGTTACCCTGAGGGGAGCTGAAAGTGGAAGAAAGGAGCCAGAGAAGATGGAGTGAAGGCTTAGAGAGAACGCAAATCCACAGAATTTCAGAGAGGGAAATGGAGTACACACAGAGCCCTGTGCATAGGTGGCAAAGAAGCTGGGAGAGATTTCAAAGGCTGTCTGAAATAAGAAAATTTGGGAGGAAGGCACCTGTAGAGCTTGGTGGAAGGAAGGATGCAAGATCTGTTAGCGTATCATGTTAAAAGTGAAGACCTCCTGGTCTAACAGAATCTCTGCAAGTAAATGTGTTTAAATTTGGGTGTATTGAGCACTCTTAGGCTGCTTCTGCCTAGGCTGTGCTGATAGTGTTTATGATACATGCTGACTTAAGAACTGTCTGAAAATGATGTGTTTCTGTCACAGTTCAAACACAGTTCAAAAGATACAACACTGCAAGTTGTCAAAGGAAGAATGTGATTGTTCATTCTTTTCTTTTCCTTTTTTTTTTTCTTTGTGTTTAATACACCTAGGACTTCTTCAACTATAAGTATCTATGCTTTAGAAGCCCTAAGATTTTTGAAAAAATACTCTGCTTGTTTTGGCTTAGTGGGAAATAACTCTGCTCTGTTCCAATTCAAGTTTGTAAAGGAAAGACTGCTGAACAAATTAATTCTTCTATTACCATTTGTACAAAACGTATGTTAAGTTTCTCTGATCATAAAGCTGAAATGCTTACACATCTCCCTGATTTGCACAACTGGTAAGTAGGTAAATTGGCTTGCAACAAAGCCAAAAGTAGATGGAGGCCTGACTTACGCAATTGCTGTGTCTTCAGATCTGTGAAACCATCTGTGCAAAAGAGCTGTACTGGTTATACTAGTGGGACCTGCTGTGCTTTGTCTGCCCTCTGTGGGGAGAATACAGCTTATGTTTTAGGAGCTGGTACCTTAAGCATGACATGCCCCCCCCCTTTTTTTTTTTTAACCAAGTATTTCCAGTAAATCTTTGTGGGGAGAAGATACCGTTGCTTCTAGATTTCAAAACACTTTCTTATGCAGCCAACCTGATGACAAATTTATGATTTGGTGGAGGCACAAAGCAGGCCTATGGATCTTGCCCTAAAGAAATGCTTAAAACTAGTTTTTCTTGCTTGAAACCACAAATATCTACTGGGTAAGCATAATTGCAGTTGAGTTTCTCATTGTACTTAGGATTATTAGCCAAGGTTTTTAGCATTAGTAACAATCAGTCTATCCAATCTTTCCTCAGGTTTCTTTACAGTCAGTTTCAGAAAATAAAGCAATTATCTGTGATCTGGAACTTGTTCTTTTGTACTTGTAAGCTCACTTTAGAGAACCAACATCTCACTTTCCCTCCTGAACGTCCAGCGCCTGCTTCATGGCATTTCTGAGCCTTATTGTGGTGAGGTTTGCATTTTGATACCTAAAAGGAAGTGGGAAATGATACAATCTGGGTCTAGCACTGTTACTCCCTTTCCATGTTCAAATAAATGGCATGTTTTTATAACTGGGAGGGGAAAAAGCTGGCTCTTATGAGGGAAACGGTCAGTATAGCTAGTTCTTACCATGGCAACTTTTGATAAGGATTTGTTGGGTTAGTGTATACTTCTTTGCAGACACTAATCTATAATTATGTGAGTAAAAATGTTTAACTCTTTCAGTTTAACTACATTGTACTTCAGAAGCTATGAATGGGCAGTCAGGGTATAAGTTTTGAGAACTGTGCTATTCCATAATCACACAGCAGCTTGTTTCTGATTTTGCATGGTGAGTGGCTCTCTGGCTAATGCTTAACCCAAACATACAGTGCAAGTAGATGGAAAAGCTCTCTTTTGAAAGTGTTGACCACTGCAGACGGGAAAGGTCAAAGAGATACAGCTTCGGTCCTCTATTTGAATGTTCATATAGTATTTCTTGTTAGAAATACAACTTAAGCTGACTATGCCAATGTCTTTAATTTTCCAGGATAGAATTATTTGACAGCACGTCCTTCATTTTTCCTGCATAGTCTGGACTGAAACCTTGTTCCAATTTTGTGTCAAAGGCTGCATCTTCCTTCTGACGTCGGAGTGGACTTGGGGCTCAGTCACCCCAGTCACAGATTCTGCATCCTATTGCCTGTAAGTTTAGTGTAGCAGTGTGTGTCAGCCAGGCCACTTCCAGTACCTCATGTAAGATTAACCTGTTGAGAAAAGTATTTTCACAAACAGTCCATTAGAAAGACACAAGGGCATGACTTGTTTCATACACAGACTTCCCCAACTATGGGTCCACCAGTATTTCTTGGAAACTAGCTTTTATTTCTGCTCTCTTATATATGTGGTGTAGTTTCATAGTGATTTGAAAAGCACTTATGCACCTATACAAAGAAATGAGACTGCTGCTTTCTCAGTTAAGTTATTGTCCCATTTTTGAGGGGCTGTTATTTCGATACAAGTCCTCACAGTAAGAAGTCAAATGAGTCTAAGCCCTCTTTAGTCATCACAAATGTTTGATTTAGCTTTGAATATTTTACTAAAATTTGATAAGGAACTTATCTGTGTGTTAAAGCAAATGCTTTTTACATCTTTTTTTTTCTTAGACAGTTTTCTCATTTGAAGGTGTTTCAGAATAGTGTGCTTTTCAGTGACTTAAGATCAGCATGTTTCAAATGTTTCAATGACATTAGTTAAACTTCTATGCATTCTATTCATGCATTGATTTGACAAGATTTCTCTTGTAATTGCTTAATATGTGGCAATGTCATTAAACTAAAGCAAACCATCAAAGTTGTAAGAGGCATGGATTTTTGTACTTTTTTAATTTTTCAAGGTAGAATTTATATTCTGTAGCAAAGTAGGAAAATGAAATTGGGTTATGAATTCTTAATAATAGCTTTTCTTTTCTTTTTTTTTTTTTTTTTTTAGTGGGAAAGAATTGTGTCAGATTAACACAAGTTGTTTTTAACTCTAAGGTTGAAAGTCCATTCAGAAGAGTCCTAACACAGCAGCGTGGTCACAAATGGGACTATAAACTAGTACAGCTTCCAAGCTTGCCACACTGCTTGGTAATTGCATGTTTAATTTGTTGCTTCTTTATCTTTTCATATGTTGCAGCACAGCTGATGAGTAAAAGCTTGTCTTAGTGGCACCTCTGGGAATGACTTCAGATTCAGTTGTTGGTATTGATTTCTTTTGGGTGCAAGACTTTTCCTCAGTAACAAGGGTTATAATTTCCACTTCCTTGAGCTGGTGAAGTGAAACTTTGCACTTCTATTTCCCTACATTTCCCCACATTTTTATGAGTGTTACATTGCTATAGTAGGTGTTACTGCTTCAAGTCACAGTTCTTGTTTGTAGAGAGTAAGGAATGTGACTCAAGGAGATCATCAGTAGTACGTAATTTCTGTGTATGCCTATATATTACCTAAATTATATAATATACAGACCCCCTCCCTCCCGAAATCATGTATTAGTTGTAATAGCAGAGAGGGAACATCTGCATAATATCTCAGAGGGTTTCATACTGTTTCAACAAGTAATCAGCTCTTCATGATAAAAATTTGGGTTCTCTGATGCTGAAGTTAAAATTTTAAGTACCTGTGTGAACCTCACTTTAAAGTTATAACCATTTCCCCAACACACAATACATAACTTTTTTTTTTTTAACCATGCTAAGTTGTCTTATATTCCATCAAAATCAAACTAGCTGATAGTAATTAACACTGCTCTTTGAGACGAGATTTCTGAATGGAGAGAGCTCGTAAGTGGTTTTACTGTGATTGTCGCTATTGCCAGTGGCACCAGTGGAGGGTAGTTCTTTCTCAGACCATGTGCCTTTTTCAAGTATAGTGGATACCACAGGTTGTAGACATATCAGAGTTTGGCAACTTCTTGCCTAGCGTGTTTTGTAGGAGTTCAGTAACGTGGAAGAATCTAGAATGCCCACATGAAGAGGTGAAAACTAACCTTTCATTTAAGGAATTATTTAAAGTGTTCATAAGATTTCTATGGTATTCTCTTCTCAGTTCAGAAGACTTTTTCCTGTCCTTTCACATACCCTACACAAATATTTTTTTAATATTTTTGATAGCGTCCTAATCAGGTGTATTGTTAACTGAAGGCACTAGAGGGCTGTCTTTTCAGGTGAGATTGTGTTGAACAGGAGTACGTTTGGAAAGTCAGAACAGCTCTAGCTGTACCTTACGGAGAAAGAAACAAGCAGTGAAAGTCTGGGGTGCCACTTTTGTGAATGTACAAACTGCAGTAGCCATGAAATGCTTTCCACCTTTCTTGAAGGTATGCGCCAAGTGCTGCTTGTTTTGGTAACAGATACTCAGCTTCTTCTGCCTTTGAAAGAAGGGACAGTGGGAAGCTTGGGTTGCAAGTCTTCCATAAACAGTTTGATCAGATGTTAGGTTCTCAATTTAATTCGGCAGGACACGTACTGATTAAAAGGTAGGGTAGAACACTGTGCATATCGATTCTGGTTCATTCTGGTATATAATCATGTACAAAAGGTTAGAGAATTGTTAAGACAAGTGATCTTAGGGCTGTTTTTTGGCTGTGGTCCATCCTTTTGGTATGCATTTGTCTTTCAGTTAAAGTTAGCAGATCTAGTTTTAATATATGATTTGAATGACAGGAATAATCAGCATTAGTTTTGTTCTTTTTCTGAGTTTCCATTCATTACATTAAGACGGCAAAGCTAAATTACAATCTAATTCAGTATTGTTTGGACATCAGTAGCTACAACAGATTTTTCATCTTTGTTTTGTTTTCTTTCAGTGTTGCTCACTGAAGGTAATTTCAGGTTTTAGTTTGTTAAAGGAAATTTAATAGGTAACTACTTCAGTAGTTTTCTGTATTGTTGAAATGTCTATGTTAGAGGTGTTGTGTGAGAGAAACTTTCTCGCCTGCTTCTTATCTTTTAATGCATTGCTTAAAAAAAAATCCATCCTGCTTTAGGCTACTACTGATTTTCATATGAATTCTATTTTTAAATCCTCACATAGATTGTCAAAGTGTGGACAACACACAACTTACTGAGACACTTCA
Source organism: Anseranas semipalmata (assembly GCA_013399115.1). NCBI lineage: Eukaryota > Metazoa > Chordata > Aves > Anseriformes > Anseranatidae > Anseranas > Anseranas semipalmata. Next base: position 108,278 of record VXAA01003042.1, read on the forward strand.
CTTACGACTATTTCTGCATGAAATGCATATAACATTTTTGGAGGAAGGCTTATAAGGCAGATCTGAAAACCTGATCTTTCCAAGAGTGCATGTTCTTGAAGATAAATAGCTCTTCATTTTCATTTCACTTAAGTTAAACAGCTATGGCTGCTTGCCACTGATCACTAAAACTCAGGTGTCAGCTTAAGGGGACAGTGAGTTGAAGGTAGTGAAAGTAACTTCATGTAACAGTAAATTGTCATTTTGGTAATAGAGGAGTTATATAGTATTTTCTCCTTCTCAGCAAGTACAAACTGATGAAAATGTTTTGCTCTCGTATTACACCTTAATAGATATAACTGCTGTGAGTTTATGCTCCTTGTTTAATTTTTTTCATATCCAGTTGGATTTTAATTCATTGTCTCATTTTCCCAATAGCTAGGCTTTTTTCGAAGTAACTATCATATTCCCTTTTCAGTGTTCTTTTTGTTGTTTTGGTTTGCTTTTCTCCCTCATTATTGGCATTTTAAACATTCATGTAATTCTGGAAGATGGCAGTAGAAGTACCTAAATGCTCATACAAAATAAATCAAGTTACATCTCTTTTCTGATTTACAGTTCTGCATTTCTGTTGTCAGTATTTGATCTATAAATTTTCTGAAGATTAATGAATTTTCCTTTCTTTTTTCTACGTTGTGCACTCTTTGATTAGATTTGCTTACGCAGAAGGTGAAGGTTGGATTTCAAATACAGCTGAAATCTGGAATTAGTTATTTAAAAGTGAAACATAAATTTGGAAAGTGCTTAGTGCCAAGCTTCTCAAAGCTGTTGATGCCATTGAGGAACAAATTTACTGAAGAGTATGTTTATTGGCCAGTTTGTTCAAAGTGATACAATTTATTCTGGATTTTGGAGGATTGACTGCATAAAAATAAATGTAGTTGGATTATTAATTTGAAGTTGGAAGTTGTTAAGAGTTTTCAAGAACAATGCCAAAATTTTACTTGTCTCAAAATGCATAACTTGCTTGAGATGCCTTTTGCTAAACTCCTGTTTTTGAAGAGAGACTAAGTGGCTTATTATTCAGCAACTCAAAAACCAGTAAGGCTTTTTCGAATGCTGTCACTTTAATGGACCAGAATTTGTTACTGCATGAAGAAATGATAACATGGCTTTGAACAGAAATACGAGATTCACCCAACTTTAGTTTAATTTCCCTTACACCATTAAGTTAAAATTAACTAGAGAAGTTCCAGAAACCAGACTAAGACATGCTTGGAAGCACAGATTCAGTTAGTCTTTCTTGCTTTAGGACATCACAGTGTTCAAAACTACTAGAGAATTTTCAGGAGAAACAGTTAATAAAGGGAAGTAAATGCTGCAGAAACGCAAACGTTAGTTTCAGAAATTCCTGTTAAAACTGTACTACAAGAAGTTCATTTAGTGAACTAATTAATTCATTTAGTGAATTTTGTGTTGTGAAGTAGATGAGCAACTCTATTCTAGCTAGTCCCAAAGTGAAATGTCAAAACCTGCAAACTATCAGGCTTTTGGACTTTTTATAAGAGAAGAGGGTTTCTCAGTCAGCCTCAAAACGTGTAGTATGCATTGTTAGGGACTTGTTTCTAACAGCGGGATGTGGAAAGGAAAAGAAACAGGTCTTGGCTTTACTAAAACTGTGGAGCAAATTCAGCATTGTCATTTATGGCCTATTCTTCTCTTTTTGTCTTCGTTGTATGCATGCATTTCAAGTGTTTTCCGTTGTTGTTCAGTACAGTAAACAGTAGGGTAAAAGTTAAGGGAAAATGTTTCAGTAATTAGGATCTGTAGTACATTCTGGGAGGAGAGTGTGGCTTTTTTCTTTTAATTGAAAGTCCAGAACCTGGAGGAACACATTTTTAAATAACAGTTGTTGCAAGACTAATGGTAATTAAATCTTATTTTCTGAACATAACAAAAATGAACTGAAAAATTTGAAAAATTCCCTCAAATAAATGAGAACACTAGAAGTATAACTATATATGTGGGTTTCAACATGAGATTAAAAAATAAAGCATACGTTCTTCCTTAATTATACCCATTTCTAGGTCTAGTACCGGTCATTTAAAATCCCTTACCTTTATAAAATATTTTTAAATAAAGTCTACTACCAGGGAGGTATTGCACAGTACCTAGTTTTACTATTTTCTGGGATACTTTCTTAAACTTATAAAATCAGACAAACTGTAGAATTATGGAGTTTGCTTTCATTACAAATGCAGAAATGTTAACCTGCAGGCTGATCTGAAGGTTTCCACCAGATAACCATTTATATTGCATTTCATGCCTGACTTAGAAAGATGTCCTAGATGTACTAGCATAAGACGCACAGGATTTGCTATTAAGTGAGAAATACAGAGGCGCCTTTTAAAGAGTAATAGTTTAAAAAAAAAAAAAAGTGGGAAAGAAATGTGGAAGTTTTAATTTAGGCCTGCTCCATAGATTCAGCCTAGTATTTCCTCCTTTTTTAGTCCTTGAAATGTTTAATTCCAGCCAAAAGGGGAGGGGGGAGGACAGGAGAGGATCAAAGCAGATCTCTTGTTCCCAGACGGTGACAGAGTTGATTTCTCTCAAGAGAACTTCGGATGCAGCTGAAGTAAGGACGCCTTTCAGGCCTGGCCTAGAGGTTGGTTTCACAAGTGAAATATTGCCAAGTGGTTCAGTTCCAGCTCATGGGAGTGAAGAAAATTGTAGTAACTATGATAGTAAAGCATACTTGCCTGTATCAAGGATTAACTTCACAAAAAATAGCCTTAAAAGACCATTGTTGTGTTTTTCAGCACTTCCTGGAAAAACAGGGCTTTGGTCTCCTATCTCAACTTACTTAATTGCCTATTGATAAACAAGGAGTTTACCAGCAAGCCTGGGCACACATCTCTGTGGAACAAGTGACAGTTAGGAGATATTTGAATAAATGAAAAAAAAAAAATACTGGACTGATTTCCTTTAATTGTCTGTGATATTTTTCAGGACTTTTTTATTTGCTGCATTTTTTTTTCCACATTTGATTTTAATTGTTTGCTTGCTTAGATGGAATTGATTTGTGGGGCTACCATGAACACCAGCATACCTCTAATGTCTTTTGATCTGTTTGCAAGTTCTCAGTATGTTTTACACTAGAAGCCTTGCTTTTAGTGATAAAATCAATTTGTGAAGCACTGAAATGGAATGTCATACAGTGGAATATCATCTTGGCTTTTAATTATGTTAATTGCTGAATATGCAAAACTAGAAAAAGATCCAGACAAGATAGCTGTTCCCTACCACCCCAAACACTAGTGGCATTTGTGCGTCGTGGTGAAAAAACCTCCAGATAACTAACTAGCTTAACATGTCAAATGCAATTTTTGTTAGCAACTTTTTCACACATCAGCTAGATTTCGTGCTGTACTTGTCAGTGATAAAAGTTGCTTTTCAGTTAATGTTGTTACATAGATGTGCATGCCTCTCTTTGCTTATGGGGGAGAGAACAGCATGCTGTCCTGTGGATCACTATAGGTAGTTTGCTCTGTGTGTAATGCCTTGCGAACCTTAAGGTGGTAGTTAGCAAATGGAATAGTCTGCTGATACTTGCATAGTAACTCACACCTCCCAGATTAGGTAATGTTTTCCTTTACCTTTTTAAGTAGATGCATCATATGCAAATTACACAAGATCACTTTTGTAAAGAGGATAATTTTATAAGATAAATGTTTGCATTTTGTGAACAGTAAAATAACTCCCCCCAAAAATAGACAGGTCTGAATTTCTTGCTCCTAGATGAACTATTAAAAAAACAGAAAAAACATACTGCAGTAGAAGTCTCATGAGACAAACTGTGGGCAACAAGTGCCTTGTACTTTTAAGCTTAACTTGTGCAGCTGAATCTTGAGTTGATGTTGAGTTTGGTATGGACTTGATACAAGGGGACCAAAGGCTTGCTTGCAAAGAACGGTTCCCCATGAATGTGTTCTGTGGTGCAAAAAAAAAACAAAGTGGTGATCTCCAACGTAATGCTTCCTGTTGTGTTCTTAATGTCTCTATCATAGTAAGCTGTTTATTTAACCTAGTCTTCTAAGGAGAAACTGGAATGCTACAGATCATATGGTATTGCAGAATTCAGTTCTGTGCTGATCATATATATTAACTTTATTATGTACTTCAAATTGAGTCAGCTGTGTACTGTGCTGTTCATAACAATTCACTGTAAAAGTCACGTAATGCTGATTGTCGCACACATTTCCCTTCTTATAATTGTTAAAACAAACAGCTGTATTTCTACATTGTCCAAACCAACCACTTTTTTTTTTTTAAGGTAAGGATCCATAGAAAAGGAATTGCTGCATAAAATGTGCTCAGGCATTAGGACAGCACTTGAAAATAACCTCTGTTTCCCAGATTTCTGCCTCCCGTGAACTTAGTAACAAAGAGATTTTATGTGTTACACGGGAAAAAGAAGGGGTTTTTCTCAGTCAAGAGAAACTGAATGCATGCAGCTGACTTCTGCACAGCGGGTTTTCATTTCCCACTTCTGCAAGGGAAGGATTCCTTCTGAAGTCTTCTTTACTTCCACCAGTAACTATCTTCGTCTTCATGCTATCTGTGTTGTCAGATACAACTTTCATAAGTGTATTGAAACTTACGTATTTGTTCTTTTTATTTGTTTCAGAGAGAATAAAATGCATCTTTGATGAATGTCTAATTCTCTTCTGTTCAGGCCTGGGGAAGAGATTGCCTTTTGTTATTAATGCCTTCAGGATTTGGGTTTGTTTTATGTTTTTTTAATCTTTAATTCTGATGTAAGCTTTCCTTCATAGCTGAGGTACCATTTTCAGTGTGATAATGAAACAGTATCAACATCCAGGTACATTAATCTATTCCTGTCCGCCTATTAAATGTTGAGAAAGTGACTTAATAGTTTAGATAGTTTTGCAAAGCAGGAAATTACAGACTTCTTACACTTTGTCAGTAACTTCAATGCCTAGAGCAGGAAGAACTGCTAAGATCCCTAAGAACGTGTTCCAAGATAAAAACACGTGGTGTTTCTGATTTAGTTTCAAAACTTGTAAGAAAGCTGGTTTAAGTGGCTTAAAAATGCAGAAAAGTTACCTTTGAGAGTTTATAGTAGTTGATATTCATCTTCTGATTAGTTTAGCTATGATTTACAGGTCATTTTTTCACAAGCCGTGGAGCAGTCAGACCTTATTCCTGAGAATTCATTCTATAGTATAGTTACCATAGAGAAAGCCTTCGTGAAATAAAAGTTGCCTTGCTTTCTCAGCTGTTTGGGCTGTATGTTTTGTGATACATTGACAGTTCTGCCTTTTTTTTTTCCTTGTTTGTTTTTTAAACATCTACTTGTATGTACAGCTTCTTTTGGAGTTTTACGATAAAGCATAGTTGCATAGGTTCTCCCTCTTCCCTCCCCAGAAAGTGAAGTAGGTAATTCAGAATTCTGCATCTGCCAACAGTTTGGTCTGCTGAGTGAAACATTCACTGAATTCTGAAAGTATTTTACAGCTCTGTCAGGTGTCCTAACCTTAAGTAGTATTCTCTGGCTTCATCCACCTCTCCTCCTAAAGTGGAATAAAGTTTTAAGGAAAGCTAAGGTGGTAGATTACATATATTGCTAGCAAATGCTATCTGTATAGCTCCTGGTGGTATACTGGAGCCTGTAGTTCTAAACATTGAGAGAACTTTTTTCGTAGTTTAAATGTATTTGTATATAATGGCTTTTCTGGCATAAGTTTGTCTGAGCATTGAAACAGTGGGATTTCTTGTATCAGTCTTCTTGTATGTTCATGCTGGTAGTATTATGTGTAATCAAGGAGAAGCAAACACTTTTACCTAGAGTAGCTAAATACCTTCTCAAGAAACTTATTCATAGCAAATAATGAGGAAAGCAAAGCCTGTGCTCTTATGTACCAATTAGTTTTTCTCAATAGTCAGGGAGAGCTCGAGATGCATGTGTCTTTATGGGAATGCTTTAAATTACTGTATCCCCAGACCTTCCTTTTTCTGTTTTCTATCTGTGGGGTTGTTCTCCAACCTTCATTTGTACACAAAAACAGTGTATAAAGTGATTGGAATAAACAGTATGTGTTTACTTCTAACATGTATCTAACATACCTTTCTGTAACTACAGTGAATCCCGGTTAACAGTAATTTTTGCTTTTTTCTGGTACTGTGGTATGCTAAGTAAACTTCTTCCCCTGAGGTCTGCTTAACTTCTTTAAACATCTTGGGTCACTTCATGTGACATGCCTTGGGTCTTTAGCACACAATCTACGTACAAACCAAAAAGGTGAAAGTTTACACCAGATCAAAAACTGATCGGGCAAACTCATGCAGAGACATCCTCCTCCGATTCCCTCCTGAGCCCACAGATTGTTGGTGATTGTGAGGAAGAATTTGAGGGGAGGAGTTGCTCCAAAGCTGTTCTAGTAGTTTTACCATGCTGTCCACTGGTAGTTGTTGTTTGGTGTAGGATACTGGGCTAGATGGACTTTCAGTTTGATCTTATAGAAATGATCTTAATAAAGATGCTCTCATGGGAGGTTCTGTGGAGTCACAGACTGCAGCTGGAAGCCTTGTGAATGTGCAGTAGCTGCAGTTGCCTGTAAGCCGATTCCTATGTTTGTCTTCAAACAGTGCTATCACACTTCCTTTCTGTCCTGAAAATGTTTTCTTCCTACCATAAGTAGTGAACAAAGGAAGTGGTTGTTTTGGAGAGTAACCTCTTGAACAGAAAAATCAAAAAAGTAGTATTAATTGCTTTTGGACTGTGAAGTCTTCCAATACAAATAACCTCATCGTTGCCGGTCCTAACCCTGCTATCTTGCCGAGTAAATTCAGGTTGAAAGAAAAACTTCAGATTTTGGTAGGGGCTGTAATTCCTACTTTATAGCTTCATTTTAGTAGTAAAGTTTTCTCCATCCTGTGAAATAGTGTTCTCGAGTTTGGTATATTCCATTGCTGTATTACACTGCCCAGAGAAGCTGTGGAGTCTCCTTCTCTGGAGATACTCAGAACCCGCCTGGATGCCATCCTGTGCAACGTGCTCTAGGTGACCCTGCTTGGCAGGGTGGTTGGGCTAGGTGATCTCCAGAGGTCCCTGCCAACCTCAACCACTCTGTGATTCTGTGTATTTGGGGCATCTTCTCTACTGGAAAGTGTATCACAGTGTATATATGCTGTGTGCAAATGGAAGACCTGACTATTGTGTCTGAAGAGAATGACTGAAGCTTGTTGATCAGAAATGCCATCCTGTCTGTTTTCCTGCAAAATTGTTGCAGGACTGTGTTATGAATTGCATTGGAGAGCAGATCCAGTTCAATGCTTTTCCATTTTTCCTTCTTCCTCTCCATTGTAAAGTTTCAAAAGGTTTTTTAAAGTCAGATCCACAGGAGTGGGAAGGAATAGAAACGAATAACTGAGGTGGGGAGGAGGAACTCCTTGAACTGACATTGCTGCTGAGAAGGTGATGTATGGAACTGTTTCAGCGAGTTACCCACCCAGGTTAGGATAGCTTCTGGCCCTTTCTTCCTCTGTGGTGGGATTTGTACCTGTTTATTCAGAGCCTAGTATTTAAATTACCTAATGTGTTTCCATGCTTGTTATCGCTCTAGTTCTAATGTTAGTACTTGATCTAAGAGTATTCTAGCAATATTTTAGCAGCAAATTCAAGATCCTACTTGCATATAATATGGTATAGACTCTTTGCTGTTTGATTTTTTTAAATATTTGTGTAGTTTACCATGTTTAAAAGCATCTTAAACACTTCAGTTTTATAGATTATGGCTGAGACTTAGATCTCTAACTAAGCTGAAAAACTTGGAGTACCCACAGCAGCAGTAACTCTGCTTTTCTTTAATGGATATGGAATGGCAGATATGGGTTAAGGTATTGAATCGAGATGAAATAAAATCAAATCTTTGCTAGGCTCAGTCTGTAGTGATGCATGTAACCACTAAGTGCACATTTTATTTAAGCCAATTCTCTTTAAAGATCATAGTTGACTGTTACTTTGTTCAAGTACTGAAATACGAATGGTGTTTACATTTCCTTAGTTGGAATATTAGAAATAATGTCTTATTTTATTTTATTCAAGTTAAAATTCAATATTTCTATTTAATTGATTGTGTGTTTCCTAATGAGCCGACTAGGGAAAACATTACATTGTGGGTCTAACTATGCACGACAGGTTTCTTAAAACATAGATTACACAGGGATTTTTCTTAATAGCTTAACATTAATATTTTTTAATAAGTTGAACTTTATGAAGTCAAACTTCAAAACTGTCATTAGGAAGTAGTTTGTTTAGAAAAGAAAATTTTCAATTGAAGTTTCAAATTGAAAACTGCTTTTTTCAGGTAGTAGTAAGCTCTCTGCCTCTAACGTATCATCTCTAACAGAGCCCATGACCTCTAAAGGAGAACAGGGCAGCCAGTCCTCATGAGTCTGCAGGCCTGTTTGACACTGCTGTAACTGCGTTTTGTCACTAATACTTGAACTAAATGTCATGAAGGCATTTTACAGTAGCATGAACTCAGAGCCTGGGCTGACCTCTCTAAAAGCAGGTCGTGCAGACAAGGGCTGCAGTGTTGTATCCCTCCAGAGCACGTAAGTGTGGCTGTAAGCAAGACCAGATTTTCCTATCTTTTGTTGTGCTGTAAATAGGATTTCTAATGTTGATTGTGAATTAATTGTGTTTAAACTATCTGAAATTCTACACAGTTGAGGTGGAGCATTACAGCTTAATATGTTGGCAGATACAGTTAATGCATAAAACACATCTGTGTATTAAAGCAGTATTCATGTTAAAGTCCACTTGTCAAGAGGGACGCATGCAAGATGCTCGCAGCAGCATCTCAAGTTCTTCCGTCTTGCTTGGGGAACTTGGCAGAGCTAAGAAAATACTGTCTTTTGCATAGGACTTTATGTAGCAGGTGCTCTGCTTACATGTGGATTTTTGAAGTGCTTAATGCATTGATGGCAAAAAAAAAAATCACAAAATGCATCTGCTTCATGATTCCTGGGTAAATGAGACATGCCTCATACAGAGACTGACACAGTTTACATACTTTTTGCATATAACTTTAACTAGCCCTGTAAGATTCTTCTTTAAAAAAAATAAAAAAGACAATGGTAATGCATGTGAAACTGAAAGTCAGAGCTGATACTTGCTTTACTGTATAAAAATTAAAGCATGCAGGGATAATTTGAATAAAATCTCTGTAATGCAGGATCCAAGTTTCTCTAGAGCTGTTTTAAATAAAATGGAAAAAGCTGTTTAATTCCACTGCTGCATGAATCACTCTTACTAATTCCGAATAATGGTTATTCTTGATTAATCAGGCAGTAGTGGCATTAACATCTAAGAAGCTGAGGAACATAAACAATATATCTATACTTTGGCTTTACATTTCAGGTGACTTCAGGAAGGTAGCACTTGAAGTTTTTATTTTTTAGGGAGGCATGCTGAGAAATGTAGAGAAGTAATAGCTGGGTCAAGAAAGTGTTCCCAGTTGAGTATAGCTGTTGGCAGTGAACTTCTGTGCTAAAGGTTTCAAGGGTCAAATACAAATGAATAAAATGCAGCCACAGAAGCAAAAGTCATGCTATTGGTCTCCAAATCTACTTACTGATGGAAGACACCGTTTTTTTCCTTTTTTAAAAAGGTGGGGCAGGGGGGGGAGCTGGTGGGAGCTATGTGGGAGAGCAATTTAAAAATCTGAAAGGACACTTATGTATTCATACTTTTTGTTTGAAGTTGTAAACTTCACCAGATGCTGCTATCAGCAATCAGCCAAAGCAATATTTGAGGATACTGTGCAAATGGTTAATAACCACTTCCTATCTATACCTTTCTGGGTCCTGTAGCATTCCCCCTGTACTCGGCTCTGGTGAGGCCGCACCTCGAGTCCTGTGTTCAGTTTTGGGCCCCTCACTCCAGGAAGGACATCGAGGTGCTGGAGCGGGTCCAAAGAAGGGCAGCGAAGCTGGTGAGGGGTCTGGAGAACAAGTCCTATGAGGAGCGGCTGAGGGAGCTGGGGTTGTTTAGCCTGGAGAAGAGGAGGCTCAGGGGCGACCTTATCGCTCTCTACAGGTACCTTAAAGGAGGCTGTAGCGAGGTGGGGATTGGTCTCTTCTCCCACGTGTCCGGTGATAGGACGAGGGGGAATGGGCTAAAGTTGTGCCAGGCGAGGAGGTTTAGGTTGGATATTAGGAAAAGCTTCTTTACTGAAAGGGTTGTGAGGTGTTGGAACAGGCTGCCCAGGGAAGTGGTCGAGTCACCATCCCTGGAGGTATTCAAAAGACATTTAGATGTAGAGCTTAGTGACATGGTTTAGTGGAGGGCTTGTTAGTGTTAGGTCATAGGTTGGACTGGATGATCTTGGAGGTCTTTTTCCAGCCTAAATGATTCTGTGATTCTATGGGTTGACTGCATGTCCATTCTTAAAACCAGGTTTTCCCCGATGATATCACTGGTCTTAAATGGTAAGTAATAACTGATCGACAACATAAAAGAAATTGGAACCTATTAGCTGGAATGCTGACAGTCAATTTTTGACAAATTCTTAATAATTTTGAAATATATTCTTTCAACATGAACATTTTTCTTAATTCAGTGTGAAGCCTGGAGAGTATGTTCACGGAAGTGAACTGTTGGACCATATGCATAAAGCCTGGGACATAATAAATCCACTGGATAGCTCTCAATATTTCAGAATGAGCAAAGAAAATAGGTTTTGGAAGGATGACATATACTATAAAGATGTAAACAATGTTTTGAGAAACTCTGAAGAGGGAGGCTTTGTTTCATTGCTGTATCAGCAGTCTGGGGCTTGCTCCTTTACAGTTCTCTGAGGGTTTGTATTGTTTGACTGTGGGCTCCGGTAGGCAAATTCTTCTAGAGTTTGGCTGCAGCATCTTAAGAGGGTACTCACGCCATGCGTGTGTTCTAGTGCCAGAAACTGTCATCAGCCACGCCAGTGTGGATGGAAAGGAAAGCGTGTTCGTTTGGGTTGTCTCAGTTTATCCCAGTCTAAATAATACCCCAGTCTAAACCTCTACCTGCCAGTTAAAATTGATTCAGTATTGTTACTTGTCCAAAACCAAATAGTTGTTCTTTTGAAGTTGCGACAGTGTCATTCATATATTCACGTGTATATATATACATGAATATACGTATAAATAGCAAATGCTAAGAGGAGGGAAGGTAGATGTAATAAAAAGCTGACAAAGACAATTATAAATAACGTTTTGATGTATTTCTAGTGGAAACCAAAGACAAGTACTAGGATAGCAGCAAAATGGAAAACAAGTAATGCTAGAGATAGTATATGCAGTCACCACTTTCCCTGAGCACCTTTTCCAGCGCTAATGAATAAGGATCTCCTGTGACTTAAAAGATGACGTTTCATTCCAAGGTGGAGTTCATTCTATTGCGGTATGAACCCTTTAAAATGTGGGGTTGTTTACAAAATGGTTGAAAATAGTCTGGTATATTCTATATAAGAATTTTATTTACGAGAAGAATCTGATGTCATGCACTTTTAAATATTTAATACTGACAAACATCCAAGTGGTACTAACAGGCCAATTCCCGTTCTTACCCCTGCCATCAGAGTGGTTCCAAAGAGTGTTTATCAATATGGTGACAGGCGCTTTATATATATAAATATATCCCATCCAAGATGGAATAAATACCAATATTTAGTATTTTAAAACAAGCCCCAGAGAAAACCAAACTTGAATTTTAAGTGAATCACAATATTTCTATATAAGTTCCTTTTTTTTTTTTTTAAGGGAACATTATGATAGAGAGATCACTGTCATTGAAAATATGTCTCCTCTGCATGAAGTACACAAATATCTGTATGCCAGTGCTCCTGATAATTCTTATACGCTTGGCATGCATCTCACTGAAAATAGCTTAGGTGCTTATCTTATAACCAATGCTGTTTAATACAGTTCTCTCAATAAGCAAGTAAATGCTTTTTTTTGTAATAATACTTCTAGTTTCAGCTGTGTAAAGACTACTTCCTTTTCTAATACAGAGAGGTCATTTCTTTGTGTGCTTGTGGGTTAGGATGAACGAAAAAGCTTTCTTATAAGTCACTGGTATGGATAGGTATCAAATTAAAGAAAATTTCCTGAGTGCTGCAGTTGAAATAAGTGTTTTTGAGGTTCCTATCAAATATTAGTTTAAATTGTTTGACTTTTTTCCAGGTTTATAGCTTACTGAACACCCTTGTGTGTCTACAAAACTTTGGTTGTCTGTTCTTATTCCTGTTTACAAATTTCATGTTTTTCACAACTTTATTTTTCTCAGTAACTGATTCTTTTGGATCAATAAAAAGACGACATTGGTAAATTCAGCTACTCTGATTTTGTTTAACAATAGTGTATCTGAAAGTTTGAGTTAGTGTTGTAAGTTCATCCTGATCAAAACCAGTGCTGTTACTTTGGGGAGGAGATTTCATAGTGGAGTTACGAACTGGAATTACTCCTTTCAGTTGTTCTCCTGATAAGCAAGCACAACAAAAGACTAACTCTCCAGTTCTGGAAGACTTTCCTGCATTCTCTTCAAAGAGTTTTTTTGGGTAGTTCATAGTTTTGCCAGACATAGCTGCAGTTGGCATGATCTAAAGTTTATTACTTATTTTAAAATAATATTACTACTTATTTTCAATGTGTTTTATGGCCTTAAAGTCCCAGATTAAGTTAGAGGCAGATTTGGTCCAACTACCATGTAAGTACATACACCAGAATATTTGTGTAATGTAATAGTGGGAAGCAGCTGAAAATCAGCAGAGATTTTTTGTTCCACGCTGTGGTTTTCTGTTGTCATGTTGGTCATGTCTTTCTGTACTTCCTTAGATACAGAATTGCCTTGTGTTCAAAATAGCATGGTGGCTTACTCAGCAGAGCGATGATACGTCACAAAATCTTGCAAAATGATCGCTTTACACAGCCCTGATGGAAGGAAAAGATTTCTTGCAGTTGGGAAGCATGGCAGTCCTGAAAAGTGCTATGCTTAAATCAGAAATTGCTGTTAATTTCAGAAAGAAATTCAAGAAGTGAGAAACAGCCAAAGTATTTTCCGGTCGACTGCTGAAAGGCAGAAGTGAAGGCACCACCCCTCAGCTCAGATCATTTACTTGATTTGAATCCAAAATGTTATCTGACTTTTTGCAACACATGACTTTTATGTCAAGTACTGATGCTTTGTCATGAATCTGGACTTAGTAGGACCACAAACATTTTGCTAGATAAAAAAAAGAAATTCTGCTTGCTGCGTTCATTAGTATTGTTTCATAGCTAGGAAGAAAATGATATCCAGCTGACTGAATAGCTCTTCTTGCATCTTCCCTCAAATACTATGTAAATGTTTAATACTGTTTCTAGTTGCTGTTGGACAGTATGTCTTGAGGTAATTAGACTATTCTTAATATATTAGTGTGTTTTGCGTGAGTGTAATACATAAGTCTGAGCTCATGCATCTTTCTAGAAATATGTAATGTTATTTTTTATCTTTTATGGTGGGGTGCCCATCATGTGTGAAACTTTTTTTTCCCAGGTGCCTGCTTGCAGGAGAATGTATTGTTTGGAGTCCTGGGAGGGAATGGCTCTCCTGAGGCCTTTCTGATCAAATTCTGTTTGTCTGGTGGATCATTGTCATTGATGGATCTGGATGGATCCATTGATGGATCACCTCAAATTGCTGGTGACAAGCTGGAGCTGTTGTGAAATGATGTTTCTCTAGTGGTATGCTTTCACGCTACTATATGAATGTGTTTGCAATTTTTAAGCAAATGCTGAAGACACATCCCCTTTCCTTTATCCAGGCCCATATGAAAGAGGTGTGAGAGGTCGTTGCATTTTTTTTTGTCTGATAGTATGTAATTTAGTATCAAGAATTACATTTCTAAAGAAGTAGGCATACTATAAATTAAAAGCTTAAGTATGTTGTTCAAAGTGGCACAGGAATGTAGCAAAGTTCCTAAATTAAAACCTCCGTAATGAATACACTGGGGATGATATAAAAATGATATGCTTTTTTAAGGAGTAGCCCATATACTTGCTGTCCTATAGTTGGCCTTGTTGCTTTGTTGTCACAGGTGTATTCGGTTATTACTCAATTTTTTTATTGAATTGCTTGAGTTACCTTACTAAATATTTTCTTCCTCATCAGATAAGATTCATGCAGTTATTTTCTCTTTATATTCTGTGGATTTTAAAGAAACTGAGATAGGAGTTGTTGAGAGCATAACCATTTTTAGCCATATGCTTGCAGAAGTTTTGAATGCCTTTTCCTGCCATTTTTTTTGTCATACTGGCTTGTTATCTCACAAAAATAAACATTTTTAATAGCAGCAGCCATTGTTAGAGTGGGTGTAGTTACTGCATGCTTGGCCTGTGTCTAGACTAGTAGACAGAGATTCCCAGATAGTCCCTCCCAGTTAAACAGCGAGGTAGTGCTCTCCCCATACAGCACATAGCATTTCGTTTGGCGTGCAAGAGCATTATACCTGCCAGAGTTTAGGAACTGAAGATCCTCGGTCTGCTTTCATGGCAGGAGCACAATTTACCTGTGACTTTCTGCTGGTCAAAAATAAGCTGTCCACGATGGATCTACCATGAGTGTGTGAAGGTGTTTAGTATGTTGGCATAGGGTGGTGTTTCTTCACCTAGCAGATACTCAAGATAGGTTGGCAAGGAATTTTTTACTTTATTTCTGCACCCTAGGAAAGCTCTTCATGCCAGAGTCAGAAATATATGTGAAACTGTCCGGTGCTCTTGGGCTATTGGAGCAAAGTTCAGCGTATTGCATGAGTCTTTGCAGGACAAGGGCATTTGAATAGTGTCTGAGTGTCAAAGAGTGAGACAGACATTTCTTTAGCAAGGTTTAGTGCTTATTTAATACAGTTTATTATTGAATTTCTGTATCATAAGGAATCAAATCAATTAATTAATTCCAGTCTAACTCAGATTTTTTTTCTTCTATTTTTATATAGCGTGTCCGTATAGTTAACAAATTAGAGCATAAGCTTCCAGAAGATGACAAATAACAAAACCAGACACAGGCAAGATACATAAGTAAGAAAATAAATTGGGGTGATTAGTATACTGGGGTCCTGCTTCATGCAGGAATCCTGAATGCTGCTTTAGTCCAACTAGTAGATGGCAAGTTGTTACAACTCTATGAAACATAACTCTGGGGCGAAGTCTGATTTTTACTGTTGATGCATGGCATTCAAATCATTCCTCAAACAACAAGAACAAACTTGGTAAACGTCTTTCTGGGTCTCTGGTCTCCTTCTATAAGGCTGTGGATTGTTAGGTTTTATAACTTTTTGAACTTAGCTTTAAGTCATTTAAAGATTTACTATTTATTTTCAAAAGAATAAGTTTGGTTCTCCATTTGCCTTGCATACCATTCACAGCCTAACCAGTTATTAGGACTTAAAAATTTTAGACTGTTATGTTTCTTTGCTAGAAATAACATGCTTATAAACTTTTATTTTTTTATTTGCTGTCTTATGTGGTTTATTTTTATGATCTTCTTCTGCTGAGAGTTCTTTAAAATTCTCATTCTAGCAGCAATCTGGGAACAACTGGTATCTGCTGATAATTCTGCAGTTTTGAGCAGTGCCAGAATGATCCAAATTCCCTTACTTGTTTGTGAGTCCTCCACAAATGATTTAATAAATTGTAGCTTTGGAAAACATACATAGCTGGTCCTGTCCAAGTTACTTGTTTGTATACTTTCTTATTTCCCCCACTCATTCGGAGGTGGGAACGTATTATGCATGGTTTTATCTTCTTATCCCTATTATCTTAAGCTGATGTGAAGTGTAACTTTTATTTTAAATATCTGATGTTCTTTTCTGTTGCGGCTAGGGAAGTCAAATTGTCCAAGAAACTCTCTTTATCCCATGCATTATGAGTGGAGACAGTCATCCAACATGCAGTAGGCAATTTCAGCTTTGAAGTAGGACAGACATAAACTCAAAACAGTATGAATGTTTTTATACACTTAATATATGAGTATATAATAAATCATCTGCATTGGAAAATTGCTTTATGACTTCTGTTTTGGGTTTTATCATACCTTTTATCCCGTTCTTCTGCTAATGATTTCGGACTTCTATGTCAGCAAGGATGCACATGTTCTGACCTGACCTCTTCTAAATCTAGGCCAATTACATTTCACCTAATGCTTTTGTTTTGGGGTATGACAGCCTGAAGCCGAGGCTCAGTTTGGTGCTTAGGAGATTAAACTGTGTAACACAAGTGAAGAATTTGATTGTTAAAAGGGGAGTTGAGTTAGGTGACGCATGACCAAGCAAATACTTGGTCTTGTACTTCAGCAAGAGGGAGAGAGGAGGGCTGGTGGACTAACCTGTGGAAAAATCCCTTTCTGATTCCCTGTGCTTGCAATCCTGTGACCTTATGTAGGTGAATTAATTGCATAGCTGACTGTCACTGAACGTTCATATTCCAATCTTCGTTTTTAATGACATTACTGCAGTTCTTGGAGTAATGCCCAGTAGTGTGTCACACGGGGATGGGCGCAGGACACGCGCGTTCTCTTCTGTTGCCCCAGCATGAACTGGGCATGAACTGGATTCTGCTTTCTGGGTATCTGGAGTTTGTCATATAGTAATAAACTTATTGAATCTTTGTGTAAGCTGTATTATCACACTTCAGATATATCCAAATACATAGTTTTAAGAAAAGAATTAAGCTGCACAACTGTTAGTGGCCTTGGGTCTCCATCAGTATAAACAATTACATATTTCCCATGAGACTGTACTTTCTAGAAGTTCTGCTCAATAATGGAATAAACTTTTAGCTACATAGAGATAAAATACCAGTCTCCCTCTGCAAATCTTCTGATATAAAAGCAAAGAGTTTGAGAGATCATGTAAAGGAACTGCTGCTTTTACATCTTGAAAATAGCATAGCATAGCACATGCATACCTTGATGCATCTGAGTTGGTATTGGGAGATCAGATAACAGCAGGAAGGATTAGAGAGACCTAGGAGCTTCTGTCATATGTGCTTCAGATGTCTGACTGCTTTCCTGGGAAGCCTGAGGAAGAGAAGTGCTTGTCATTACCTTTGTGGCAAGCATCCATTGCAAATAGAGGCCAGTGTTTCTTGGCTTGCTTTGTAGGAGGTCTTATTTTCAGTGGTACTGAATAGTCCCTAGGTGGCTTCAGAGCAAGCAATCCAGCTAATTTTTTTAAATACTCTGAATAAGTAGATTTGACTTCCTAGGAGTTAGAAAACACAGGCAGCTACCTCTGTAACTTTAGGCGTCTATCTTCTGAAGATCTGAGTCTTCGTCACTGAGTGATGCTTCTTGACCATGGTTTGTGAGGTTCCACTGGAGCTGATGGCCGAGTTTGTAGAGTTCTTCTGTTGTGAATAGTGTCCTGTTATTGGTGAAATGTTTTCTTTTGACAAATGTACCTTTTGACATGTTAGTCAGATATGCTTGGCTGTAGTGGATTTTGAGGGCAAATGACTTTATAAGGAGAGAGGTTAAGGCACTTACCAAACTGAGTAAATAATGAATATTACCAAACTAGTGGAGGCTCAGTAGCTTTGGGTTTAGAGTCAAATAACAGAAAAGTTTTTCTGCCATGTTTTCATATTCTGTGCAGGTTTGTTTCTCTTTTACAGAAAAAAATGCTGGAATAAATAGGATGGGCTATAGCTTCTAAAACTACTTCGATGTGAAACACAGTGGCTGTCACCTAATAGTGTTTTCCACCATGGTTTCTCACACTGTTGTCTGGGAGCCAAAAATCAGTGGAGGTTCCACAGAAACCTTCCTGGTGTTAAGTTTCATCTGTTTTGATTCTTCCATGCCCCATTTATTCATTCTGTGTTTTTCTAACATGTAAACATATATATATAGTTAGTATGTTTCAAAATATATGTAGGAGATGCATGTTAATTTGCTTGAGGTAAATTGAAAAGTGTTTCTAATGCAAAATGTTTGTCAGCGATTCATCTAACTGACGTAAGAAAAGTGACAATCTAATTAAGGTGAGTGAAAGGCAAGCAGTAGATGCAGAGCACCACTCAATACGTTCTCCGTGTGAGCTTCAGGGGACAGTGTGTTGGCCAAATGGAGAGAGTCTGTGCTGTTCTCGAGGGAAGATGATGAAGAGCTATTGGAGAAGCCAAAGGATCTAGAAAAAAGGAATACTATTTATTGTTTTCCCTTTTGTGTTTGTCAGCTACTCCAACAGAAGAATAGAACTTAATTTCACACTTACATAACATTTGGCTGAAATCCCTGTAACTATTTTAGGAAGCCAGCTTCATTAGTCTCCATGCAGTAATATGTTTAGTGCTGTCTTGTCGTGGCAGTTGTTGCCATTTAGTGTTAGTTTGAGAAAGTTCCCTGTTAAGCTTTTCACTGTAATGGAAGGTGTTGTACTTTACCTTTGGCTTTGTTAGGATGCTTAGATGATGGATGCCAGCAGTAGTTGATCAGGAGGAAAAGGAAGTGGAGACTGGCAGGAGGACAGTCTGTGTCTTGCCCGTCATGATCTGGTTTTACTGATCTTGGTAACAGTAAAAATATTTAATGAAAAAAAAAAAAAAAAAAAAAGAAACTTTTAGCACTGCTGCAGCTGCTAGTGGCCAGAAGTTATCTAAAACACTAGTAGCTGACCTTCTCAGTCCAGGGAGTCGCTTACACTTGTCCCTGCTCCCCATGCTGCGCTCTGTTCCTCGTGTGCCTCCAGGCCAGCTGGAGTAGCTCAGCATCCTTGTGACCTGCTGAGGGTTGGGTTGTGTGTAGCTGGTGCCAATATTCATAGTTCTTGCTTAATGTCCCCTAAATGAGCTATGCAGATCCTGTCTAACCTCACCCCCAGTACTCACTGTCATCACGTATGGCATTTCCACTGAGAAGAATGTATGGTTTCTCCCATATTCTTTCCTTCTTATTCACTGCTTTTCCTATCTAACCCCTCACAACCTGCTGTTAAACGCATCAGTTGCTCTCCTGTAGAGCTGCTGTGTGACCACTTCTGTTCATCAGTGTTTTACTGTAGCTGGGGTCATCCATGGTTTGACTGCTGCTGGTGTGCAGGCCACCTTTGCTAACTTGTTTCAGATAACTATTTAAAAAAAAAAAATGTTACTCAGCAGTTAATAACATTTTTGCCTCCCTACAATTGGGTATTTGTGGATATGGCAGACAGAGCTTCCCTTTTACTGGTGATTTGACTTGCCTATTTCAGAACTTGCCAGACTGCTTTCCTGTTTTCCTACTGCTGGTAAGAAAATCTAGTCCAATGTGGTTATTGGATAAAGCTGTTCACCCAAATAAGATAGCAGGGAAGCCAAGACATCTAACTAACAGTTTCTAAGCATGGAGAAGCTCATGAAAATGTATTAGAGCTACCATTCAGCTTTTTTTTATGCTGTTATATGCCCTTTGTAAGAAAAACACTTGCAAAGAATTAGTATTAAATTCACTGAGCCATTCAGAAGTAAAACTTGCTTGTGTTTTTCAAAACAGTTTGCTGAATAACATGTGTATTGCATACCTTGTGCTAAAATATTGAATCATCAATCCATAGACAACCAGTTGTTAATAATCTAACTATTCAATTACTGTTTGCAAGCCTTCAAAATTAGGACAGAAGCAAAGGACAAAGTTTTGCCTTCTATATTGCACAAGATGTGCATTAGACTGTTCCCGTACAATGCATTAATCTTATTGTATTTAGCTTTATAGTTCATGAAGCAACTAATTCACAGTGAAAAATGCGGTTATTAAATGTGCATACCACTGAACTTCATTAAAAAACAGTAGTTATCACACTTGAGCCTGCTCAGTACTCTAGAGTTGCAGTTTCTATCCATTTCTTTGGAATTTCTACATTAATAGTACAGAAGCTGATGTCTTGGTTTAAAACTTCTGTAAGAATTTAAAAGATGCTCAGTGCTGTCTTTCTGGTTTGGTGGGCTAATGACTTTAAAAGTCAGTTGTTGTTTTTTTTTCCTAGAAAAAGCCTTGTATTCTTTTTGGTTGATACATGAAAAGCTGAAACATTTAAGAGGAAAATCCTTAATTCCTGATGAAGCAGGGGGTGGGATGTCAATAAATGTCAGGCACCCTAGCCCAAGCTAGCACGTTCACTGAGATTTGTTTTTTGAACTGTTCTTTAGCTTTGTCATTGCTATTCAAATCAAGTGTCACCTGACAGTCATTTATATCATCACTGTGCCTCAAGAATAGTTTTTGCTTTATCACGATAGGGATGCCCTGTACCTTTCACGATCAAGTCCTCTGTGGCATACATTGTGGGTCCTTTACTGTTTTTATTTGGTACTAAGGTACAGTGATACGGGCACTGACAGCCTGTGACAGTTTATTGTCACATGGGCAAACTTCAGCTCAACTAGAATAAACAAATTTCTTTTGCTTTAGAATTTAAAAAAAAATGAACAAAAATAAAGAAACAAAACCTTCGTAGGTTCAAGCCACAAAATGAGGATGTCATGCAGTATGCAGGAGTTTAAAAAAAAAAAAGTATTTTTCCTGTGAATGTACAGACCCAACAGCATAAGAATATGTAATAAATTTTAATTTTGGCCACGCTTGAGTTAAAATGTGAAGCTTTCTGGAACATTTTGGAAACTGTTCTATAAAAATACACACAATTCTTAAAATCTGCAAAAAGATAATCTCAGTTTGCTTAAGCAAAAGCTTTCAGACTTGGTCAGTCTTTCCCACCTGCATGGAAGAAAAACACAAGAGTTCTTTGTGCAGGCAAGAGCAGATTGGTTGGACCGTTACATGAGAGGAAGATAGTTGGTTCTACTTTTTAGAGAACAAGTACAAATTGTGAAGCCTTCGCTGTTGTATTACATTGTTCATGAATTTGAGTCCAAGGGCCTCTAAAAGACTTTTTTTATATCTGGTGGGAAGTTAATCATGGTTATGTGAAGAAATGAAATACTGTGTCATTCTTTCACTGCTGGGATAGTGTTTTCTCTCTTGTATCCAAAGTATTCATGCAACTGAAGTGGTTTATGTCATGGAATAGCTAATACAAAAAACAAACTAACCTATATTTTTAATTTGCACTTTTTTTTTTTTTTTTTGAGTTATTCTTTTCTTATGCACATTAAGGTTTTTATCTTTGGACTGATTTTTTTGACTGAGGGACAAAGTGTAAAATCAACCCTGTATGAGACTAGACAACAGGTCCTGGTTGTCCATCCCCCCTATCCCCCCATATTAAGCTGTTAGACATGTTTGGACTCTTCCTGCTGCTGTAATGTCTCTTCTGTTAATGCAGAATCACTGGTTCTTATGTCTCTTTCTAGAAAGCAATAGTATAATTTCAGTGCAGGAACAAAAATAATTTGCATGTCACTTGCTTTAGTTTTGAAGTTAAGGCTTATCACTTAACATCTGAAAAAAACATTCTTTCTTTGGTGGACTGTTTTTCTGTTTATAAACTTTTTTTAAGTCTTTAATCATTAGACACAGTTCTGTGTGTATAAAATTGGTTATTAATGGTAGGTTTAGAATTTGGTTGAAAGAAAATGCATTTTGTTCACAGTATCCATCTGCTTATTACGTTTCAGCATTGAACAGGAAGAGTTATTTCCTGTCTCAGAATATTTTGTTTCCTTTGTCTCTACAATAAGAGAAGAAAAAATAACATGCATTGTCTTTCTGACCAGTGAAAATTTATCATTCTTCAATGTCCAGATTTGTAATTAATGAACATCAGTAATGCAGTGGTGATGAAGATGGGCATTGTAATTTTAATATCTTTTTATTCCAGGGAATATTGTAGGGAATGTTTTGTTGGTCATGCTATCATGCAGTCATACAGTACATAAATGCAGTTTTAACTGCGTAGCTAAACATTTTAGATGTTGAAGACTGCAGGCATGAAAGCAGCAACTGTAAATATGCAATTGCTTCTCATTGTAACTAATTTATTATCTAGCCACTTACTTACTATCTTCCACTTTGAGTTGTGACTTTATTTATTTTGAAATAAAAGTTCATCATGAGAGTTGGCTTAATCAAGCTTGCTTATTTTTAAAGACAGCCAACATCAAGAAGGTGGGTGGGGATCATGTGCTACTGCTTAAGAATGTGGTTTTCTCGGTGATTTAGCAGATAGCTCAAGAGAATGAGGAAATCTTCCAGACTGCTCATATTTGTTTTTCAGTGTCTGAGAGGGTTTCTTTTTTTTTT
>VXAA01003042.1:130545-157670 GCA_013399115.1 Anseranas semipalmata
TTTTTTGCTTTCCTGTTGTTGCCAGCAATCACAGGCAACTACATTGCTGTAGGTCAAAAAAGTACAAGCCAGATGGATTACACTTTCATTTTACAGATGTGAACTTGCTGTGAGTTTTGCTAAAATTATAGCTGACTAGGAGTGCTTTTGAGTCATCAGTCACTCAAAGCAGCTCTCAAGGACACTTGCATTACTTTCATGACTTCTGTGCCTGGTTTAAATATACTCTGTGTATTAGTTTACAAGCCCTCATTTTTTGAGGAGGAGTTCACATATGGGAAGAGGCACGCATGCTTGTGCATCTAATGAAGATGTAAACTTTTCACTGTTCATTCATACTCATTTTGCAAATTGTTTTTAAAATAGAGATGGCAAACTTTGAATTGCCAATACATGCATGAACCATCACAACACTTCCGAAACTTTTGGAGAATGACCTGACATACAGGGTAATTTTTGTATTGGTTTAATATTTACAAGATCTCCATTTTTAGTGGATGTCCAATATTACAAGCAATACTCCGATTTTAAAGAAATACCCCTCAAAACAGGTATGCTTCTTAAAAGGAGTGTTGCAATCAGTTGGAAGTAATGTTTTAGTAGCTGCACTGTAAGGAGAGGGGGAGAGTAGGATGGTACAAAGTTTAAGAATGCTATAGTATTATACTTTTAACTAAAAATAACGGTATGACTATATATATATATGTTTTTTTCTTTGCTGTAGTCGTGACATGGAGAATAAAGAAACCCTCAGGGGGTTGCAGAAGATGGATGACCGCCCAGAAGAGCGCATGATCAGGGAGAAACTCAAGGCAACGTGTATGCCAGCCTGGAAGCATGAATGGCTGGAAAGAAGAAGCAGGAGAGGCCCTGTGGTAAGTGGCATTGAAGAAAGGGCATTATCTGTAACAACTATTACAAATAAAAGTTTCATAAGTTTTTCTTTTAGAAATCTCTTTATCTTAACAATTTGCAGGCTCTTAATTGTGATCATCTTGTTCATCTTTTAGGCTGTTTAGCAGGAAACTGTGGCTGACTTTCTGAAACGTACACATTTATTTAGCTTTATAAAAAAAAAAAAAAACAACTGTGCTGCGGATTTATAGCATAGAGTACTGCTGTGGCAATACTGCCCTCTAATGTCAACAACAAAAGTAGCTGTTTTTCATTAGGTAAAAACTTGAGTGCAAAACTGCACTTTGTACTCCCTTCATTCTTAAAGGTTTCATGGCTTTTTATTTCCATAGTTGGAAAAAGTTAAATTGAATTTTTCTACATGTTTTAATGTAAGTGTATGGAATTTTTGTTAGATGGGGGAAAAAAAAAAAACACCTGCAAGTGTACAAGAAACAGAGAAAAGCAAATCTGAGTAACTTCTTCACATAAGTCTCAATTCTGCTAACCTTTGGATGCCAGAGCATCTTTATTAGCCTTTTTTGGTAAAGCTTTTTGTATAAATGGCTCAGAAGTAATTCCAGAATCACAGAATATCCTGAATTGGAAGGCACCCACAAGGATCACTGAGTCTAACTCCTGGCTCCACACAGGACCACCCAAAAGTCAGACCATGTGTCTGAGAGCTTCTTGAACTCCGACAGGCTCAGTGCCATGACCACTGCCCTGGGGAGCCTGTCCCAGTGCCCGACCACCCTCTCAGTGAAGAACCTTTTCCTGACACCCAGCCTGACCCGCCCCTGTCGCAGCTCCATGCTGTTCCCTTGGTTTCTTTTTTAAGGAATTTTATTTTTAAGAAATCGTAGATAGATCAAACCCAAAACTTACTAAACACAGTGACAATTCTAACACCAATATTCAGTATAATGCTGGTTGATCAATAGCAATCACTTCCATATAAGTGTAGCTGCACTGGTCAATGTGACTCCCAGTGTGTTTTGATGGAAGTGCTCATTTAAAGCTAAGATCATGTAATGCAGTACACAAGTGTTCTGAAATAAAAAGAATAAAAGTGGTCTATTGGTAACTTTCTGTAATAAGAAAGAATGCTGAAAATACTTAACAGTGTACAAAAAAAGCAATACCTCGAAATCTCTAATACAAAACAGTTTTTAGTTTAATTTTTTTTAAATGTATCTTGGCTACTGCATAACTTGAAATTATATTTCTCTGTTTAGCTCACTTCCTTTGAGATTTCTGGGTTTTTAGTGTAAATTTCTATGCTCCAGATTCTCAGTTACTGCCATTTTAATATTTAAATTTTTTTTAAGCAATAGCAACTGTTAACTTTTCTATATGCCCATGAATTTGCATTCTGACTTTCCAGGAAAGAAAAAGCATTGCAGTAATCTGTAGGGAAAAAAAATAATCTGCATTTTTATAGTCTTCCTTTATCCTGTTTACTTTCATAATCCAAGCAATATATTTAAAAACAACAAAAATGACGAAGGTTTCTGAGAAGTTCAGTTTTGC
The DNA here is from genome assembly GCA_013399115.1 of Anseranas semipalmata. Lineage (NCBI taxonomy): Eukaryota > Metazoa > Chordata > Aves > Anseriformes > Anseranatidae > Anseranas > Anseranas semipalmata. The sequence continues at coordinate 132,973 of VXAA01003042.1, forward strand.
AAGTAGTACATGTTCAATATGATGGCATTTTAAAGTAAAATCAGCAATGCTTGGGTGAAGGATATGAACGTAGGTCTTTTCTCTCTCAGGCACTGCCACAGCTGCTAGTTCACAGACTCTTCATTGCCCTATTTTCCCTCTAGCCTGCTGAAATTCAGTGCATTTCTGGATAGCAGCATAGGTTTACTTGGATGAGTTAAATCCTGTTCAAAATAGCATTTTACCTTGTTGATGCAGTCCAAACCATCAAGTAAAAAGGAACTGAGTCTGGATGTCTCTTCTTCCCTGCCCTGAGCAAGAAGAAGAGACCCCTTCCCTTCCTTCCCCCCCCCCCCCCCCCTCCGTTTTTTTTTTTTTTTAAATCAAAACACAACNNCCCCCCTTTTTTTTTTTGCCTAAACCAGAGACCTCTGCAACTTCATGGGAGAGGTCTGCTCTTCTAACCTAAAGCATCGCTTGGAGCTTCCCTCCAGCTTTGAGTCAAGCCTCTAAGTCATAGAGAAATGTAGAATTAAAACTGACCTTGCCTGGTGGGATTGCTTTTAATTATATTCTGAGGGGCCTTACTCTTCTCACACATTACATAGGTCTTAGGGCCAGGCAGCTGAAAGTTCTATTGAAACATTCTATATCTCACTGTCTAAATTCAGCGTTGATGCAGAAGAGCACTGCATTAGGAGTGTAAATGCTCACTCTGGTTGATCATGTATCTGTGCAGGTAATGCAGCACTGTGCACAATGATTAGCTTATGTTTCAGAAGCAGTGTAGCTGTTTCAGTTGTATTGCAGGCAGAAAAACAGGCCAGGGTTCTCATTGGGCACAGCACACCTTAACTTTGCTATGTTGGTTCCAGGTTTAAAGTAATTTTATTTTGCAACATGCAGTCCTATTGTGCTGTAGAAATAGTAAGGCTAATATTTCTCAACTGATACTTACAGCATATAATAGATAACTCTTATATGGGCAGACAATGCCTGGAAGAAAAAATTCTTTTTGATCCTACTGTCTGAATGGGGAAACTGCTGTTCTTTGAGATACCATTGATGACAGAGAAGCACTTTGAGAATAAACCAGTTGCTGCCACAACTAATATAAGTTTAGATTAATAGATTAATGAGATACACCTGTGAGGTGTTAATAATGGAACTTAGGAAATATGCAAACTTTGTATGTCTGAATAGTGGCTTCATTATATAATGCTAGCAAAACAAGTTTTGATGGATTTGTATTGCTTTAATGTAAAATAGGTAATTCATAATTCTAACGCTCATGGTTTAATTCCTGCAAGGTGGTGAAACCTATCCCTGTGAAGGGAGATGGATCTGAAATGAACAAGCTATCTCTAGAACCTCAAGCTGAAGGACAAAGTACTGCTTCGTCACCTACGCAGAAAGGAAGGCGCAGTCCTTCTCCTAGTAGCTCCTCTTCATCATCCTCTAGGACTGTTAAATCTGAATCACCGGGTGTTAGAAGAAAAAGGGTATCTCCAGTACCTGTAAGTTGCAAGTTGTGATGTAATTATTGATTTGGATATATTCTGCAATCTTTTGCTTAAATAGAGAGGCAGTTAGGATGTAATCCTCACTGGGTATGGCAAGATACTGATGTAAATAGGTTATGACACAGTATCACTTGAGAGTGAGATATGCAGAGCATCTCACATTGCATTTCTATCATGTGCAGAATTTCATTCTCTGCTCTTAGGTACGTTTCTTCTTTTTAATTCAGTCATGCTCTCAGTTTTTTTGGTAGGAAATAAATGAGGAAATACTGATATGTATGTTCTCTTAGCTTGATTTGCACAAAGGGATGCCAGGAGTTTGTTTTTTTCTGTAGTTTTGCATGTCAGTTCTCCAAGCAGGTATATTCCCTTGAGGACAGGGTTGTTGATTAGATTAAGATTCCTGTAGAAAAGAGTTACTGGTATGCTGTTTGTGATCCTTTGTTTCAAGACTGATCTTTACATACAGATTAGGGAAGTTCTAGGTACATGCATTTTTAGAAGATAAAATCTATACCATTACATTTGAGAAGATCAGGAATAGAATAGAATATTTTGAACATTAAGAACTGGGTTCATTAGGCAAGTTTGAGAATATAACATTTTGAGCGATAGTGTCTAACATATTTGTTATTGCAAACATACTCATCCACAGTTAAGCCTGAGTTGACTCATCTACATTTCACAGTGCTATTAGAGTAAGAATAAAATCTAATTGCTTTCACTGTCCCACTGCTCTAAACAAGGTTCCAAAATCAATGAAATATGTGCTGCCATTCCACTGAACTAAGGATGAATATCACACAGTACAGCACTGTGATTCCTTTCCTCTTGAGGAGAGAAATGAAAATGTTAAAAAATTGTTCATCTTAATATTATAATTGTTCATCTTTTTGTTTTATATTAACCTTTCCAATGATAAACCTTGAAGTTCAGACTATCCTTTACTTAGCTGACGGACAGTAAGTCAATTACAACTTTCTGTGTCATAACTTAGAAGTTCAAAGTGATGTAAATCAATGCAGAAGATCTGAAATTGGATAGAGCCATTAAAGTATTTCATAATGTAAGAAATGTGAAGAATTTAAGTTAAGACTATTTTAATAAAAGGTTTGGGCCATTGATTTTTGTTGTTGTTGTTGTTTCCCATTATCAAAACTAACATCCTGAGCCAATAGTTGCTCTAATTGTGTAAAGGAGGGGGGTCTGTATCCTTTTTCCTTTTGTTTGGAATTTCTTAAAGTCAATTCTTCATTGGTTATATATTTCCTTTTTTAAGCTGTAGTCATAGGATTTCTTCAGTTATGAAATATATTAGCATTACAAACTTATTTAATAACTTGATCTATTGAGCCATGAGCCTGTGATGATCTTCTGGTTGAATTATACCTGCTAATTCAGTATTAATGTGGTAAGGTTATCAAGGAAGACTTGAAAATTGAAGCAACTTAATACTCCTTTTCTGTCGCAATGCCAGACAAAATTTCAGTTACAAAATTGCAGTTTTTTCTTCTGTGCTCTAGTTCTGATCATAGAAGAAAATTAACCCCTTTAAATTCATGAAGTCTAAGCAGGTTGTAGTTTCTTCAGGTCTGGGGGGACTCTTATTCTATGTCATTCTGAACAAAATACATAGCTAAACTTTCTATTGTCCTGGAAATGATGGAACCACTTCTGTAGTTTCAGAGTGGACGAATAACACCGCCTCGAAGAGCCCCATCTCCAGATGGCTTCTCTCCATACAGCCCTGAGGAAACAAATCGTCGTGTCAACAAAGTTATGCGAGCCAGGCTGTACCTGCTGCAGCAGATAGGACCCAATTCTTTCTTAATTGGTGGAGACAGCCCCGATAATAAATACAGAGTCTTCATTGGGCCTCAGGTAACGAACATGTTTGTGTTATCTGTAGCTTTTATTAATTCATAGTTAATCTTGGAAAACTGTACAAAAACAAATTAGATTGTCAGTCACCAACCTATGCTAATGGTTCTGTAAAGTAAGGTTTAAAAGATGTAATTTGTGCTTATATAGCATAGTGATCAGCTTGTATTTTTGTCAGAATTGACAGAAATCTGTAGCGAATACTATTTTTGGCTGGAGTTTCTCTTATGACTTCTTTAACTAGAGTCTTTTTATTTACTAATGTCTTGTAAATTTCTTATTCCTACAAGTGGCTCCTAAGTATATGTCTTATTAAGCATTTTTGGCTGCAATTTGGCCGCTTTCCTAGTTTCTCACCCTGAAGTAGTTCATTTCCTTTTTTTAATGGAGTGTATGTATAAATGACAAGCAATGCCATAATTACTCTAATGGAGTGATAATATCATGAATACCCATAATGAGGTCCTTTTCAGAGACTTTCATATTAGTACTGTGATTCTGTATTGGAGGACATACAAGTTTTTGTGTAAACAGAAGCATCTCATTTAAGTTTGCTGTCATGGTAGAGATGTATATTATGATTATATGCATAAATTTCTTTTAGTATGGAGAATAGCTATAGCTTTGTTTTTTTTTTAAATAAAGGAGAAAACTGATGTTATAATTATCTAATTTTTTTCATACATATTCCTGAATAATGTTTTGGGAATTCACTTTCTGTAAGGACATGTAAGAAGATACTTACATGCATATATGAAATACTATTTTGCATTACTTTTTTTTTGTTGTTTTCTTTTGTTTTGTTTTGAAAATAGGAGGGCCTAGTATATACCTCCGTGGTGCACCTCAGTGAGGAAAACTGATCCATTTAATTATCCAGTCAGTAGAGCCCTAGCATATACTTTTCTTTGCAGACTTGTAGCTGTGGCCGTGGAACATTTTGTATTCATCTGCTGTTTGTTATGCTGCGAGTGTTCCAGCTTGAACCCTCAGACCCAATGTTATGGAGAAAGACACTGAAGAACTTTGAGGTAATCAATCTCATAAAGATCTAATGGCAGATCTAAAATACACTCCAGGTAAAAGTCTTTAGGGCACTATCTTAAATATGCTGAAAACTGCTGTATTTCAAAGCAACAAGAACGTTTTTTAAATTGTTTTTAATTTAGTCTTAAGAGCTATGTAGTTAGAAAAAATCTGCAAATAAATGGCACAACTAAAAGAATTAGTAGAGAGCTGTAGTTTAGTGAATGATTCTAATCTTGGATTTTCTAGTCAAACTGGTCTGAATCTCTAATTAATTGAAAGTTAAACAAAACAAGGATCTTCAGAAGTATGTGTGTATGCTTAAAGATGTTAGTTATTTTTAATAAATAGGTTTTTGCTGTAAATGATGTTTCTTGTGATCAATTTGTTAGTAAGACTTCTGAAATTCCTGCTACATCTGCTGCTAATGCATTATTGTGAAGGTCAATAGATCTCTTTTAGCAATAGCTAAGCTTCAGTAATGTCTTTAAATACAAGCTATTCATAGCATAAATACGACTGTTGCTATCTTTTTCTGATGTTAGGTTGAGAGTTTGTTCCAGAAATATCACAGTAGGCGTAGCTCGAGGATCAAAGCTCCATCTCGTAACACCATCCAGAAGTTTGTCTCACGCATGTCAAATTCTCATACATTGTCATCATCTAGTACTTCTACATCTAGTTCAGAACACAGGTTAGTATTTTTCTAAAGGAATTAAAAGCTTTATTTTGTAGTTTTCTTTAATGATTTTGGAGATTTAGAATCACCTACATTCTCTCTGTTCAAAGCTGCGTTCATTTCAAACCACGTTAATTCTCTATATTTGCAAACAATCGAGACTCAAACGTATGTTAGTCATTGTGGTAACGAGTGGGTATATTTGCTTTATACCTTCTGTTAGAAAGATGTTAACTAGAGTTGGGAAGAGAATTATTTTTACCCTTTATTAATTTGGGAAACAAACTTCAGAAATGTGATTATATGCAAGACTGAAGCATATATTAACTTTAGAAACATATTTATTTGTGTGCATTTGTTCAAATACAGCAGTTGTACAAATGTTAACAAATGAAGAAACAGGATTTCATTTTTTTTCTCTTGTCCTAGTAAATTTGTACTACTTTGGAGATATGCTTGTGCATATGAGAATACACTGAAAAATTTCTGGGTAAACACACTGCGTGCTTGCAAACATGTACTAAAACATGTGTATAAACATATGTGAGCATATGTTTAGATATATTTTTAAAAAACTCTTTTCATGTAAAATGAGTGATTAAATTATTTTGAAGGGAGTTATTAAACTAACGTGACTTTTCTAGTTTATACCATATTAAAAGATGTCTTTTTCAGTTTTAAGTGATGTTTGATTCTTTGATGGATTTTTTTTTTTTTTTTTTTACTAACCTCTACTACTTGAGTGCTCTTGCATGTTCTTTTCTTGATTTTGCAAAGATCTTGTTTCTTAAACAAGTGATTTGTGCATGAATTAGTGGGCTGAGTGAACTAGGCATCCTCTAGAGAGGCCAAACCACAGAAGGCAACCAGAACTGAGGCTTTCCTTTGTGTACAGTGAAACCCTAATATAAGGACTACCTTGATATGTTACTTTGTGATTATGATCATATGGCTAGATGATTATATTCAGACAGATTTATAATTCTGATATACAGATTGTGACCTTTATTTCCCACTGTCTTCCTATTGTCTGTTTTTTCCAAATTGTCAAACTGTTTCACTGGAAATAAATTACACAAATAAATAAATACATAATTCATTCTGGAACCACTTATGTGGCCAGTTCCTTCAATTAGATATCTTGACTAGAAGGATTTTTTTTCATCAGGATGGCTTCATTGGATTGTGAACTTCATTGTACTAGTTCTCATTTTTGGCAGGATAAAAGATGTTTCAGTTGTTTGCCAGTACACCTCGTGGTTGGTTTCTAGCATTACTCATTCAATGAGAGAGGTTACTATTCTGTGCAAGTCTGCATTTGCATTGTATAAGTATTGGAGAACACTGAGCATCAGATTCATTTGAGATAAAAGTTTACTCAGTTCTGATATTTACTGTGATTTGCAGTTATTTTTGATTTACTACTAATTCTTCAAAGATGAGTTTTAAATTAATACTTGTGTACTTAAACATGCTGTAGAGTTCATTTTTTTCCTTGAAAAATCCACAAAAACTTATAGTGGACTCAACAGTTTGCAGGGAAATAGAAATGAATATGTATGTATAGAAACAAATGTATATACAAAATATTTTTATTTTAAAAAGTACTGTTGCTGAAGAAATACAGGATTCCTGAAAACTTCTAGGCATAAGCCGACTATGACTTAATTTTTTGGTATGAACAGTTTAGTTTTGCACATTTAAGGAATAGTACAGAAGATTAGTTTTTCACTAAATGCTTAACTTTTAAATAATTTTTCTGTTGAAATCTCAAGTTACATTAATTTAAAACTTAAGGTCTGGGGTAAATAAAATGGAAGCAATATGCAACATAGGCAAATGGTGGTTTTTTTCTTTTTAAAGCTACATGATATGTAGGTATATTAGTGTTTGTGTGAATCCATTACATCTGTTTCTATCAGTGGGAGAAAACTTGATTGGCTGTTACCTTCTGTTAATTTTTGAGTTTTATATATGTTCATCAGATGGTATTTACAGTCTTCCATAATGGGCTGAAGACTTACTCATGACTCAGTACTCTGAAAGGAATGTGATGGGGAAAAAAAAGTATGTAGCTTTCAAAATCTGAAAAGCTCTTAGCTTTTCAAGACTAAACAATAAGTAAAAAAGCAAAGCTTTGTTTGTTTAAAGAAGCCTTAGGGGGGGGAAAGATGTAAGTGCCTAGGGCTGGGCCTTTCAGTCACTAATTGGTATCTGACCTAGTTTGAAAAGATGTCATGCATTTTGTGACTTTCATTTCAACGAAGTGTTGTCTATACTCAATGCTTCTAAAAATTTGGTTGCTTACTTATTCAGAACAAGTTTTAGGAAAATGATCCCTGAATAGCATACAGTCATTTAGAAGTGACTGTTCCAAACTGTAAGTTGATATTTTTTTTTTACTGTTAAAGCCTGTCCTGAATTCTGATATGACATTTTAACAATCACACTTATCTATTTTTTTGTAGTATGAAGGATGAGGAAGAACAGATGTGCCCTATTTGTTTGTTAGGCATGCTGGATGAAGAAAGCCTGACTGTGTGTGAAGATGGCTGCAGGAACAAATTACACCACCACTGCATGTCAATATGTAGGTTGTCATCTTTGTCTCATTAAATTTTGGTGACTCTTGTGTAGTGTGTTTTTCATTGTTTTTTGTTTATTTTAAAAGCTAAAAGTTTTTTTTAAAAAATGCTCTTACGTGGTGCAAACTCTTCGTGAGACTGTGGTACCATTCCAGGTGCTACTGATGCTTTTCTTTTTTTCAGTTATTCACAAATCAAGCTTGTAATTTGGTGCTTTAGGAAAGAAGTTAACTGCAATGCTAGAGATTTGAACCTCTTTTACTGTAATGAAAAGATTGTTTGATCAGAGGAGCAGACCTTTACTTCTCTGTGACCTGCCATTAGAATGCGTGAAAGTCATCCACTATCAGCTTGGATTACATAATGAATTATGGAATATTCTTACATACTACATTAAATAAAGTATACAAATAGTTTGCTTTAACAAATAAAATTCAGCCTCATGTATAGTTGTACCTTTAAAAAAATATTGCTTATGTTTGAAGTATAAAAAGAACCATATTTCAGCTCATTACTTGTAATACTATAGTGCTAAACCGAAGCATTTCTGCATGCAGAAATGTTTAAGTGCACATATTTACCAAGCTGCTGCAGATGGCTCAGTTCAGAAGTGTGTGTCCTGAAACTTATATTCTTCAGTAAAACTTAGACATACTAATGCCATCTTCCATTTATATACACTGTAAAACTGGAATACATACTATCTTGTTGCTTTGTTCCAGGGGCAGAAGAATGTAGAAGAAACAGAGAGCCACTTATATGTCCTCTTTGTAGATCTAAATGGAGATCTCATGATTTCTATAGGTAAGCATTCAGTCTGAGTAAAACTATCAGTTTCTGGATCTCTTAAATATGGTATTTACTTTGGTCAATGTTTCATTTGTTAATCCATGTTGTTTGTTGTTAATCTGTAGTCATGAATTGCCAAGCCCTGTGGATTCCTCTTCTGTTCTCCGTGTGGTTCAGCAGCAAACTCAACAGCAATCTACAGTTGGATCACAGAGAAGAATCCAAGACAGCAATTTTAACCTTACTCATTATGGGGTCCAGCAAATCCCTTCTGCTTATAAAGATTTAGCTGAGCCATGGATTCAGGTAATTTTACTTTGTAAAAGAAGCTTCAAATGTAAAAACATTTTGAACCGTTTCACTAGATTTGCTGTTCTTGGTGAATATTAAATTTGCACAGTTGGCACTTAATGTTACCTAAATTGGGCTGCAGGAGCCAAGTAGTCTAAATATTTTCTAACCTAGAGGTGGGTTAAGCTGAGTAGGGATCACTTAAAAGAATGGCAGAGCTTGTGTTGCCTATATTTCTGCTGTAACTTTTGTGTAGTTTAGCTAGATGTTGGCTTCAGGGTTGTTTATACCACTGTCTAAAAACAACCTGTCCTGAGTAATTGAAACACAGTGAATGAAACTACCCATGCCATCATCCCCCCACTTGTCCTTGTTTGTCCTTGTTTGGAGAACTGGTGACTCATTGTTTATGACAGTTAATTTCTATCATAGATTTTTTGGAGAATATCTAAGCTATTCTTGCTATCAGACTTATTGATTTTTCACCAGAAACATTTCTTTGCTGTTTTTTGATTGCTCTTCTTAAGTTGTGGTGTTATTCAATTTGACTCATGCAAGGTTGCTTTTTCCTTGGCAGGTATTTGGAATGGAGTTAGTTGGCTGCTTGTTTTCTCGAAACTGGAATATACGAGAGATGGCACTTAGACGTCTTTCCCATGATGTTAGTGGTGCTCTATTACTGGCTAATGGTGAAAGCACTGGAAATTCTGGAAGTAGCAATGGAAACAACACAAGTGCTGCAGCTCTGGGAGCAGCTAGTGGGTCATCTCAGACCAGTATCTCAGGAGATGTTGTGGTGGAATCCTGCTGCAGTGTGCTGTCCATGGTCTGTGCTGACCCTGTCTACAAAGTGTATGTTGCTGCTTTAGTAAGTAGTTGTTTACTTATCGTATTCTAGTAATTTCAAAGTTACTTCACTTTCAAAGGGGACAGAAAAGGAATAAATGTATGAAGCCAGGAATCCTAAGTATTGTTGTTAAGCATCATTGATGACTTGACTATTAACTATCATCTGAAAGTGGGATGAACAAAATCCGCAGCAACAGTGAGTTGGCATGACTCCGCTGGCCAAATATAAGGAAATGCTTGCTATACAGTGCTTAGTACTAACAATAATTGTATCACCAATTTCTTGCCAATCTCAAAGGATACGTGACTAATTCTAACAGTGAATACATATTAAGCTGTCTATCCTTTTAATATTTCACTGATATTTTTGATGCAATCTATATGAAACTATTCACAACTTTAATTAAAAAAAAAGCATACAAAAACAAAAAAATGTGTATAGCTAATCTAATTTCATATATATTGTTTTTTCTCCTTTCTCTTAGAAAACCTTAAGAGCCATGCTGGTATATACTCCTTGTCATACTTTGGCAGAAAGGACTAAACTACAGCGACTTCTCAAGCCAGTTGTAGAGACAATATTAGTTAAATGTGCAGATGCCAACAGGTATGGTCTCCCATGAACTTTCATACTTACTGTTATTGAAATGTCTTGAAGCTTCATTTTTTGCTTTTTTATGTGAAACTAGAAGACCATTTATTAGGTGGTGGTGAAGTAAAATATATGGATCATAGGTATAAGTATACCATGGTATGTTTTTGTTAGTCTAATTGCTACAACAAACTTCAGTCTTGAAAGACATAGGTTTTGAACATATCTGATAATATTTTTCTAGTGTTTACAGATCTTAAATGATGCTTTGCTTTCATAAAGACTTTCTCCCTTAAAATGAAAGAAGATCTGTCAGGTGCAGTCATCAGCAATCCCATCCCTCTCAGCTGGTTGGATTGCTTTACTCTGATTCTCATGACTCCCCTTTAAAACTCCTCAGCAAGTACCAATAATCAAATTTTATATCTTTAATATATTTGCATATGTTTCCTACTTCAACAAAAGCTGTTGTAGATCTATATCATTAAGTGTTAACATAATACTGTTACCTCTTCATAGCATAACGTTAGGAGATGGCTATTCTGAGTGAATGTCTTCTGGCAGTTCTGGCTTGAGTGGACTTTGTCTTCCTGTTCCAAGCTACCCTGTCTGCTCTGCCAGAGCATCCATTTCTTCAGCTGTATTTTGAATTAGATGCAGAAGACCATCAGCATGATTTTTGTCTCTTTCAGTTTAGTTCCTAATAAGCAGCATTGCTTCTAAAATCAGCTAGAGATGCTCACTGCCCCCATCAGCGTCAGATTGCTAGAGTCTAATGGAGTTCTAATAGTCTAGAACATCTAAAATTAAAGAAATGAGTGAAATAAAACTGTTGTTGGATTCCTGAATTTGTCCTGTTTGTACAAGAAGTGGTCCTAATGTGCTGTTGAATGATTTCTTTTATAAAAGAGATTATTGCCTAAAAGTGTCTCTCTAAGAATTTGAGAAATGGGGATGTACTGAGAAATGGGGAAGCTGATTCCTATTTGTTTTATTTATTTGTTTGTGATAGACATTAAGTTTCTGGAAATGTCCTTGTAAAAGTATCACAACTAGTGATAGCTTACAGATAGAGCATTATGCAAGTGGATTGGCATAAAATGATCTGAAGTTGATTTCCAAGCACAGTTCCAAGCTCATGATTACTGAAATGTTATAATTTTTTTCCCTTGAAATCATCAGCTAAAAGAGATAATTCTGGTTTGAATTTCTTGTAGTCGAACAAGTCAACTTTCAGTCTCAACGCTACTGGAGATGTGTAAAGGCCAAGCAGGAGAGCTGGCAGTTGGGAGAGAAATACTTAAATCTGGTAATAATAGCTCTTCATATGTAAATGAATTATAATTACAAGTAAATATACTGAAATGTTTCAATTTAAGTACAAAATTTATCCAAAATCAGCAAGAGTGTTGCTCTCTGGAGTTTGAAGATGGGATTAGTTTGGGCACCCATGTATTTCTATGTGACACAGTTCTGATCTCTATGGAATTTAGACTGTGAATATATCTAATCCTTATTTTTATCAACCTTTTTTTTTTTAGGGTCCATTGGTATTGGTGGTGTCGATTATGTCTTAAATTGTATTCTTGGAACCCAGACTGAATCTAGCAACTGGCAAGCATTACTGGGGCGACTTTGTCTTATAGACAGACTTCTGTTGGAATTTCCTAGTGAATTTTATCCCCACATTGTCTGCGGAGATGTTTTACAGGCCGATACTGTAGTAGACAGGTACTTGCTTACACTATTTGACTATTACTCTTTGTAGTTGGGCATGTTGTTGGTGATCTCTCCAAAAAATGGTGGGTGTAATTCCCATGGACAAATAATGTACATTTACAGGCAAAAGTGCACCTGCTTACTTCAGAGTAAATGGTTGCCATTTTTAACCTGTTAAACAATTCTGAAGCACCAGTGCAGCAGTCTTTTTGCTACTGCAGAACTGATAACTAAATACTTTGTCTTGAAATGACTTTCTTAGCCCAATTTAACTAGAGCATATCATTATATAATTTTTTTTTATTTTTTATTTATTTTTTTAATTTCAGGTATAAGAAACTTCTCTCCCTCTTAAATTTCGCCTTGCAGTCAATTGACAATTCCCACTCAATGGTGGGTAAACTATCACGGAGAGTATTTTTGAGTGCAGCAAGAATGGTGGCAAGAGTGCCTCATGTTTTTGTAAAGCTGTTAGAAATGTTGAGTGTGACAAGCTCAACTCATTATGCAAGGATGCGTCGACGTCTGATGGCAATAGCAGATGAAATGGAAATTGCAGAAGCCATCCAGCTAGGCATGGAAGAAATGCAGTCTCGGGAATGTCGACATGAAGACTTTCTGCAGCTACCTGTACCAGATAACTCTCCAGAAGCTACAGAAAGTAATACTCCTAACAATACTGTCCAGTTATCAGGGAAAAGTGGGAAAGGTTTAAACAACAAAAAAATGAGTGCCAGTCCAGAGGACATTTCTGAGACACTGGCTGGCCTTGCTGTGGGACTCCCTGTTTCATCAGTAACCACTGAGCAACCAAAGCCAGCTGTTCAAACAAAAGGAAAACCCCACACTCAGTGTTTGAACTCTTCTCCCTCATCTAGTCATTCACAGTCACTATTCCCAACACTTCTCTCTCCTTCAAGTCCATCTGTACCAGCTGGCACTGTAACAGATGTCTCTAAACTCAGACCTCAGGGATTCATTCCCTGCAAAATCCCCTCACCTTCTCCTCAAACACAGCGGAAACTTTCTCTCCAGTTTCAGAGAAACTGTTCTGAAAATAAAGAACCAGAGAAACTTTCTCCAGTTTTTACCCAAGCCAGGCCATTGCCATCCAGTCACATACACAGGCCAAAGCCATCACGACTCACTCCATGTGATATGAACAAGCAGGGAGAAACTTCGAAAAACAGTATGACGCTTGACCTGAATGATATTTCACAGTGTGATGGCAACAGTAGTAATAGCAATGCCGTTATACCAAGTGAAGAGACGGTATTCACACCAGTAGATGAGAAATGTCGGTTGGATGTTAACACAGAGCTCAACTCCAGTATTGAGGACCTACTCGAGGCCTCCATGCCAACAAGTGATGGCACAGTTACGTTCAAGTCCGAAGTTGCAGTTCTTTCTCCTGAACGGGCAGAAAATGATGATACTTACAAAGATGATGTAAATCATAATCAAAAATGCAAGGAAAAGATGGAAGCTGAAGAGGAGGAAGCATTAGCTATTGCTATGGCAATGTCAGCGTCTCAAGATGCCCTGCCAATAATTCCCCAACTACAGGTCGAAAATGGTGAAGATATCATAATTATTCAGCAGGATGTAAGTATACACATGGGAATTTAGCATAAGTCTCTAAATTGAGGTTCACTGCACTTAAAGCAGTGTTGGTGTGTTCTCAGAATTATACAAACACAAAGGGACTCAGTATCCTCTCCTAGAAGTTGGAATATAAACAGTATGAAAATTGAGGGTGCAAACAGAATCCTTCTATGGTTATTAACAAGTTTAGAGAAGGTATCTGGAAGAGAGACATTGTAACATGCCAACCTTTAAAAAAGCAAATAAGAAAGTGTAAAAGTGGGGGAACAGAATATGAGAACAAAGTTTTTAGGCAGGAGTAGAACTGGGTCTTAGTGCTAATTTACTTTGAAGGCTATCATACAATACCAAATTAGTTTCTGAAAGAAAAAGCAGAGTAGGAAGAGATTGTGCTCTCAGCACATATTGAGAGAGAAGCTGTGAGATGCTTAGAAGTCAGAAAAAAATGTTTGTTTGCAAGTGAACAAAAGCACAAGAAATAAGAATATGGAGAGAAAGAAGTATTTTTATGCAACTTCACAAAAATGGTCGAGTGTATTGACTTGAGGATGTAAGACGGGTGCTAGAAGCTTGTGAGGCTACATGCCTAAGAAAGGTGGCAGAATTGGTAGCGCTGCTGGAAAGAAGAAAGAAATCTTGTGCTGTTTTTTGTGATCATTTGCATGAGGTAACAACATGTAAAGCACAAAATGCCAGGAGTAAATTAAGTAGAAAACATGATTTTGGTTGTGTTTAGTATAGATGATAACTAAAAGTTTGACCAGATATGAGTTCAGGAATATAAAAAAGTCTTGCCCCTGTTTGTGTCTTTATATCTTGCCTTTCGCCTTCATTTAGTAACGTAGAGGAGGCACTCTGTTCTTACATACAGTAGGTATGTGTGGATTATGGAAGACGGGTGTTCTGGTCTCATCTGAAATATATATAACGTGCAATATAAATAACTGTAAGGGTGAGGAGAGGCGTATAAACTTGGATATTTCATAGCCTTCCAGAACATATACATTTTAGATACATGCTAGTAAACAAGTAATTGATTTAGAATTTAACTTGTAGACACCAGAAACCCTGCCTGGACATACCAAAGCAAAACACCATTACAGAGAAGATGCAGAATGGCTTAAAGGTCAGCAAATTGGTCTTGGAGCTTTCTCTTCCTGTTACCAAGCTCAGGATGTAGGAACAGGGACATTAATGGCTGTAAAACAGGTAAATATTTCACATTCTTGAATGTATTCCGTTTGTTCTTCAATATTTCTTTGGAACATTATATATAAAAACCTGCTCTCACAAATTGTTCCCTACTTCTTCTGCTCCCTGTCATACGTACTCACATAACATATAATACAAGCTCTTTATATGCATGGTATTAACATAATATTTTCAATTTCTTTCACTTTTTCTTAAAATGAAAAACCAAAATACTATACTTTCTAATACACATTTTGAAATATATATATTTTTATATGGTCCTTTTTATGGTTCTTCAAATGCATTTTTGCTTTTATTAAGTCTACAAATCAGTGACAGAGGTAGGAATGGAGCACCGATCTCTTTGTTCCAAAGTGATGCCCTATTTTCCTAGCTTGAGCAGAGGAAGGTAAAGAGGGAAGGTTCCCCACTCCAGAGATTCTATTAGTATTTTCCCCAGAAGATCGCTCTTACTTTTCTATGACTGTGTTGCATGGAGATGAATTCTCAGCTGAAGGTACTTTAGATTAAAAGAACACCTGCAATTTTTGGCTGGTGAATGGGGATGGAAAGCCATCCATTTTCATTGCTGTATGGTTGGTGGAGGGGGAGCAGTTACAGAACAGGTAATTATGTGAGGTAAATCTGAATACCATATTTCAAAACAGGTGACATATGTCAGGAACACATCATCTGAGCAAGAAGAGGTAGTTGAAGCACTGAGGGAGGAGATAAGGATGATGAGTCATCTGAACCATCCTAATATTATTCGCATGTTGGGTGCTACATGTGAGAAAAGCAACTACAACCTCTTTATTGAATGGATGGCAGGTAAGCAACTACATGCAGAAGAAAATGAAAGTATCGGGTGTCTTCAAACTATGTAGTTTCTGCAAAAATATACTGCAAAATATTCCGTGTATTGCTTCAGTGTGCCGATTTTGTTTTCACTGCTGATTTAAAGATTTGTGCCAATTAAAAGAATCAAGATTTACTTACAAAACAGTTTAACTGGTCATAAAAGTATTCTTAATGGGATTGGTTTTTTGATATAGAATTTTCCATGTCTAGTTTGTGATACAGTTAATGTAGCTGAAAGCCCCGAACAGAAATTTTATTACTTTCCTCAATTTCGGCATCTAAAGTAGGAGTTAAATTTTGAGAGACAGACACTTTAGCTTTGTATGTTTCCAATATTTTCCATGTAGCTCTGTAATTTTAAATGACGATTAAAGATAACTTTGCTAGAAAGTTTGCAATACCTGTCACTTGTTTTTGTCCCAAGCATTTTCTTAAAAATTGTGTGAGGGGACATGAAAAGATACTTGAGAACTTAAAGTAAATTTCTAATAATATGTAGTAAGTAGGATGCTTCAGGAAAAAATGTTCAAATATTAAATCTATTAAGTTGTAATTTAGTAGTAGGTTTTTTTTCATTATTGTATACAGTAGCAGGGACAGGAAAGTTTATATCATTTTTTAAGAAGGAGCTTTATTTTATGAATGGGATTATGTGTTGTTGCAGTCTGGTTATCAAGACTAGATTTGGTGTTTTATACATCTTTACTTCGTACGCAAGAAAGCATTGCACCTTAGCTTATGTTCTTTGACAGAAACCACTTAGCAATACCAGGGTGCTAACAAGCAAAGCCCAAGTATGTGTTATTACAATCAGTAGTGCAGAAAATGTTTTTTTTCTTTTAGTTTATTTTTCTGAAATAATATCACTTAGGTAATAAAACGTCAGGAGTTGTCTCTACATTGTTCAAGCCCAGATTATATTACAGTACTTTGAGAGGCACAGTGGAAAATCCAGATCCTTGAGGGTACTTGGTACACTAAAGTACTTGTACTGTTTTTTTTAAGGAAGGGTGAAATTTTTAGGAAGCATAAAGATCTATGCCGTTATAATGTGTACAATTCCAGGCAGAAAGTAATTAAGTAATCAAGTATATTTCATTTTACCAAGGGAACTCCAATTTTAGGAGGCTGTGCTGCATTCCAGTAATGCGAAATGTGAGTGTTGATAAATTCTGTTTTTATCTTCTAGGGGGTTCGGTTGCTCATTTGTTAAGTAAATATGGAGCTTTCAAAGAATCAGTTATTATTAATTACACAGAACAACTGTTACGTGGCCTTTCCTACCTCCATGAGAATCAGATAATCCATAGAGATGTTAAAGGTAAGAATTATTTAGAAGGTCTTTTAAAAAACAATATTTGGAAAACAGCATCTATTTTGGTTTGAGACCTGTTGCTTCCCTTGTATACCATCTCAAGAGTTGTGTCTCTATTGAGTTTGTCTGATCAACTTAAGAAGCTTTGCTTTACAGAAATTAATCAGAACATTCATAGCATGCTTGGGGATATTTCCTACCTCTGCCAATGATTTAGAGAAATTGGTTTTCTGAAAATATAAAGTTGCTGTATAGCTTTTCATGCTAGTTAGTTAAATTCATGTAAATATTTACTGTGAAGTGATGATAAAATCCGTGAACAAGCCAAAATAAAGAGGTCAAGTTTCTTATGTATAGCAATATTGTAACGGGTTTTCTTCCTTCATGGTAATCAAACATAAAACACAGTTGTGCTGCTTGACAAACAAAATTGGGACTTTACTGGGAAGTTCCAGTCTTATTAAACTTCTGCTTATAATATCGCTATAGCTGTCCACAAACAGGAGAGAGATCCAGATAAGTACCAGCCTAACAATGCCAAACACTTGCCTTTTAATATTTCTCCTTAAAATAGGAAAACTTTCATTTGCTATGTAATTCTCTTTAAGACATCTCAAAGCTACAGGATGAAATAAGTTCAAATTTTATAGGCAAGAAAAACCTCTGGGGTTTTAGGTCACCGTTTTCTTTCATTATTTGAGCTCCAGGCATTGTTCCAGAATGCTGTGTTTGCCCTACTTTGAAAGTTTGATAGCTGAGGCTATCTGAGAGATTTAGAGAAGCAGTCTGCAGTATCATTTGGGCATAACAAAAAAGTGACACTATTAAACTTGTCCTTGATTTTTAGATTTCCTTGATACTGGGGGTGGGGAACGTCAACCTGTTTATAGTTTTGAAATGGAGGGATTAAAATTGTCTGTTCATCCATTTGCCTTTAATGGAAAGCCAACTAGCAGTATTTTCATTATGCTGTTGACAGGTGCCAATTTGCTAATTGACAGCACAGGTCATAGATTAAGAATTGCTGATTTTGGAGCTGCAGCCAGGTTGGCATCAAAAGGAACTGGTGCTGGGGAGTTTCAGGGACAGTTGTTGGGAACTATTGCATTTATGGCACCGGAGGTAAGAAACCAGTTTTGGAAGTTACTTCAAAAAGTTTGTTTGAACTCTGTAAGCTAACTCATATAACTAAATAATAGAAAACTGCTATAAATGCTTCCAATGTATTTTAAATGTAGCTGTTCTAAAGAATAGGAATGATACCAGCATAGGAATAATGACATTTTTTTCTGGTTGTCAAAGTTGATACAAATAGTTTGTTGCAAGATATATCATAAGTATTGTTATGAAAGCCCAAATGGCCATTTGGTCAAAAACTTGCAAGATTATTTGATTTGTCCCTTGATCAGGCACTTTACTAGCTCTCTACAGCTGTCTAATGGCATTTACATCACTGATCACTCTGTTAACCAGAAATGTTAATCAGAATGCACTTTTTTTTTTCAGAATCTAAATTACTTTGAGTTAAGAGAATTTTAAGTGGATAATCTGAGCTTTGATTTGTCTATCCGTTCAGGTTCTGAGAGGTCAGCAATATGGTAGAAGCTGTGATGTATGGAGCGTGGGCTGTGTTGTTATAGAAATGGCTTGTGCTAAACCTCCCTGGAATGCAGAGAAACACTCCAATCATCTTGCTCTGATATTTAAGGTAAGGTACTTTGTTGTTACAAATACACTACAAAAGACACTAACCAATTTCATATAGCACTGTGAATTTTAGAAAAGTATACACGCCATTGGAGTTGTTGCAGTGACCTTTCTTTATACTGGAGCTGTTAGTACAATAAAAAAGGCAATACTGATACCAACATACTAATCATGCTGACTTTTAAAAAAAAAAAAAAAAGCTGCCAACAAGAATGTACAGAAAAAGCTCAGTTCTAAGATACATAATGTAACAGACCAAAAAAGAAATTAGGAATAGAGTTGATCCAATCATCTTCTTAGAGTCAAGGATTTGAACTCTTTCTTACAATTCTGTAAAATACTGGAGCAAAATAAAAGTGTTTCTACCATAAAACATTTTTGTGTGTTCATATTTCATAGTGGGGAATGTCCTTAGGTAAAACCTGATGCTCTGCGACCAGATTTCAGTGAAAGATATCTACCATTATGCTATGCTATATATGAATATTGTTCCTCCCTTTTCAAGGTCATCTATTTCAGCATTCATGTTTCTTACTAAAATCAATTAGATATATTTAATTATAAAAATCTAGTTGAACTGTAGGCATAAATGAAGAAAATACTGCCACAGGTAAAGAAAGTGATTAGCATCTTCACTAGCATGAGTGAAGAAGGTGTTTCCACAAAACAGAACTAGCACAGTAGTATTCAAATAAGAGATATAATTGTCTTAATGATCACCCTAGTGTCATCCTAGTGTTCTCAGTCACCTTGCTCAATTTGACCTAGTGAAGGTCAAAATGAATTTGGGGAGTGACCTGCTTCCATCTGAGAAAGATTGCCTCGTGGGGTGGTAGTGGAAACACAGTAAAGACAAAGCAAGAGAGCATACCTAAATTTAACTGAGTGATGTTACATAATGATATGTTAAGCTATCTCCATGATTTCTTCTACTATGCCGGTTAACAACAATGGCAAGTCGTAGACTAAAGAAAACCCACAAGTGTGATATATGAGCTTTTCTTATGGCATGTCCTACAGTTGATCACTGCAGAATTTTGCTTTGAGAAGAAAAATGAGAGAAAAGTGTAAGGAGAGAGGCCCTGAAAAGCAAGAGAACATATGTTATTGAGGAAAGAGGCATGAAGGGAACTTAAGACCCATTTTATAAAATGGAATAAATTAATGTCATCCTCAAACTGTGGTGGGAAATATGCTAAATGGATAAAAGTGCAGAGTGTAACTCATAAGCTAAAAATGATCAGCTTGTTGAAGGTTTTTGGGGTAGGAGAGGGGACTTACGAGTCACTGACTTCTAAAAAAAAAAAAAGTTATTTTCTCTTTGTTCAGATCGCTAGTGCAACTACTGCTCCATCAATCCCTTCACATCTGTCTCCTGGTTTGAGGGATGTGACTCTTCGGTGTTTAGAACTTCAACCTCAGGACAGACCCCCATCAAGGGAGCTGCTGAAACACCCAGTCTTCCGTACTACGTGGTAGCTAAATATGTATAAGGCTGATATACTGAAGATGCTACTGAATATACAATAACTGTCTTTCAGTGCAAGTTAAACACAGCAGCTTGTGTTACTCTGCTGGCCTTAATGACAGAAACATCAAGGACTTAAGGCCAGTGGAGGACCTTACCTAAGTATGTGATTGACAAATCGAGATCTTTACCTAAGCTCAGTATGCAACATTTCACAACTTTTGCAGAGATTTGTAAACTGTGCCTTTTCAAACATCTGGCTCTACATCAACACAAAAGCATTTTGCTTTAAATCTGCATGATTATTTAGCAGATAAGTGATTTTTATTTTATTTGGAGCACTTTTTCAGCAATATTAGCAGCTGAGGGGCTCAGGATCTATTTTAATATAACAATCACTGTTCCATTTCACATCATGTAGATGTAAGCAGGGGATTCTGCAATTACAGTCAGTTTTCAGCACTGGTTAAAAGGAAGTTCTGTGTCTGTCTCTTTTGATTATACAAAGTTATCTGTGTAAAAAATCCAAATGTTGATGGATACTTTAAAAAAAAAAAAAAAAAAATTGCCTTCCTTAAAGTAAGAGCAGGCAGTTGAGGTTCACTGTGCATTTACTGCTGGCTGTGTAATTTCTTTTGAAATTAAAGTTTTGTGTTTTCATTGTATTTTTAACTTTCAGGGAAAGGGGATCTTTTAAAATAGTCTTTAGAAAAAGATGCAAACTGTGTCACTGAATATCTTGCCGACACAAGTT
This sequence comes from Anseranas semipalmata, assembly GCA_013399115.1. Classification (NCBI taxonomy): domain Eukaryota; kingdom Metazoa; phylum Chordata; class Aves; order Anseriformes; family Anseranatidae; genus Anseranas; species Anseranas semipalmata. The sequence continues at coordinate 153,787 of VXAA01003042.1, forward strand.
TTAAAAACAGATTTGCTGGAAATCTGGAATGAAATAAAATACCACCTTCAACAAGTCAGTGTTTCAGGCTCTGATAGTAGAGTTTATTTAAAAAAAAAATGTTCTGCATAAAACAATTTAGAGCCTGAATCATGCAGAAAGTTTTTGAGCCTTCTTTTCATATAGCTTTTCATACAGTTTCTTCTGGCAAATTATGTAGAACAATTTCACATCAAGGGCACCAAACCAAGGGCACCACTGAAGTTTATGGGAGACTTTGTCCTGTACTTCAGTGGGAGCAGGTGTCAACTATGAGTAAATCTCATTCTTTCTGTAGCAAAACTGAGGTCACATTCTCCACTGATAACAAGTTTTACCTGCTGTTTTCCTTCTGCCATACATCATCTATTTACTGTAGCTGTTAGTGATAATTTAATTTGAAAATGTTAAAAATATATATATATTACCATAAGAAAGGTATTTATTTTAACAAGAAATGAACTTGGACTTGAAAAGCAAGATAGAGTAAAATGTGAAGTAAAGCTTCACCTATAGTGCAAAACTTGTGTTTTTAGCAGGTGTGTTTTTAAAACAGTTTTTTTAAATGATTTTAAAGGCAGGTTTTTAGATTCTGATGCATGTAATTCTGAAGGAAAATGGCAGCTTTTCTTTTGCTTTTTTAAAAGGGGGATATTTTTAAATCAAATACTGATTGTGTTTAATCGATTTGAAACAAATACTGTTTGTGTTTTAACTCTTCAGAAGCCAGTTGAATTGTTGGACTGAAATAGAATTGGTTATTTTCAAAGACTCAGGACAAACTAAATAAGCTATAGTACATTTAAAAATGTACAATACAAATTGGAAGTAAAACATCTTAAAGATAAGTTTACAGGAATGATAGTGCTCATACTAATAAAAAAGCAGTGTCATTAGTTGTGAATGTGTTTCTTTTGGAAATTTTACATTCCTTTGTTTTGGAAGATTGGCAGACTTTGAAGAGTTAAAAATATAATACTGAAATGTGAAGTTTGGTAGCTCTAACTGTTTTGTACTTGACTTTGTTTTTTTGACCACTTTAGAATTTCTCATTCTAATAAGATTGTTTCCAAGTCTTTCTTATGTGCAAGCTTTAAAGGATGCACTCTTGCCAATTCATGTACTGGAAGATCAGTTGTCAGATTAATACTGTTTCTGACAAAAATGTAAACTGTATAAACTGATGAACCTCAGCTAATCAGTATTACTTTGTAGATCACTATGCCTACCACATTTCAAACTCAAACTGCCTCTAGGTGTCCAAATGCATTTTGTTTGAGTTTGTTTGCATTTCCCTCAGCTTGCTGGTAATTGTGGTGTTTTTAAAATGCAGATGTGATGTACTATTCTTATTTTCTTTGGATCAAAGCTGGACTGAAAATTGTATTGTGTAATTATTTTTTGTGTTCTTAATGTTATTTGGTACTTAAGTTGTAAATAACGTCTACTGCTGTTTATTCCAGTTTCTACTACCTCAGGTGTCCTATAGATTTTCTTCTACCAAAGTTCACTTTCACAATGAAATTATATTTGCTATGTGACTGATTCCTAAGACTTCCAGGGCTTAAGGGCTAACTTCTATTAGCACCTTACTGTGCAAGCAAATTTTACAGAAATCTCTGGGTTAAGAAATTTGGCTTCATTGTATCCTTTGTTATTTTAAATATATCAAGATATTTTAATTAAAAGTTTTTACCCCATTGAACCAATTTTATATAGTATAATTTGTACCTATTTTGGTGTTTTTGTCTTTATAGTAAATAAAAGTTTTTGAACAAATTTTGTCCTTTGCTTATTGTAAATACGTTCAGTTTACCAATGTGAATAAAATACTTCTGGTATGCCTCACTGTCTATACACACATTTCACGTGCAACACTTGGTATAGAAAGACTTAGTTTCTAGTATTAAATCATGCATATGAAGGAACGCGTATATGAATGGCTGGTGTGTGTGTACTTTAGGTTCATCAATGAAGAACTCTGGGGTAAAAGGCAGCAACAAACACTAAATATTTTTAATTGGTAGTAAAGGTAGGAACTGCTCTTAAGACAGTTTTGTATCTATAAACGTCACTTTACGTATGCCCTTAGAACAAAGGATGGCAGAGAGATCACCTGTCCCCAGCAGCTGGCAGTAGTTGTCACGACACCTACTTAAGGAAATGTCTTCATCTGCAAAAGGTATATTCAGTTCTTCCACAGGCAACTAATAAGTTATGTTCATTTTGATTTCCTTTGGTGATAATAGTATTAAATTTGGTGTTCTATATGATGGTCGTAGGTTAGGGTTTGACAGTGTTTTGGCTTTGCAAGGTCTCACTGAAAGTTAACGACTGCTTTCAGACCATGCTGGAATGTCAGGAAGATTGTGTATTATCTTTGTTATCTGAGTGGCTCTTCTGTCCTTACTGTGCCTACCTTCCAGTATAACCCCTCATATACGTTTATATCCATCCCCTTATTAACTTTTCTCTCATGGCTTAGTGTTCCTTGCTGAGTTGAATCATGAATCTGACAGCCTTCCTTTTCAGAGCCACAATATACTTTGGCAAACGCGTATGTTTGTTTTCTCATGAAGGCACACTGCTGTTTAAATTCCGCATTTCAGTTGTGATCTTTTTTCCATGTTTTTCCATGATTTCCTTTTTTCCATCTTTTTTCAGATGGTGATCTTTTTTCCATGTCATTACCTAGAAAGTCCAGAAGATGGCAGGAAAGCACTTTGACCCAGCCAAAGACTGAGGCTTGCCCTGACATACTGTGCTGTTTCCCTTTATTTCCCTAGGTTATTTCAGTTTGCAGTATTATCATCACACAGTTCCCGCTCTCTGATGAGATGTGCAAGGCCAACAATAGAATTAAAGCGAATGTAGAATAAATCAAGAGGCAACTTGTATGCACTTGCAATGCTCTGAGGTGGGAAGTGAATTCTGTTCATCTCATTGGATTGGCGGGCCTGGCTCAAAATCCTGGACTCTTGTCTAGAGTTCAGATGTGCAGTGAGGAGTATAAGCCTTAACAGTTTCCTTTCTCAGCTCTACCCAAAAGCAATTCCCAAACACTAGCCCTTTATGATTATTTTTTGAACTGGTTTCCTAAGAAAGATCTATGCTGTCATGTCTGCCTTGTTTTCCCAATAACTTTTGACTTTGTTGGCAGACTTTAACTAAAACTGCAGGTCAGGAGCAGCATCCAAAGATGCAAGCTTTGCAAAAGTGGGTACTGAAGGAGAGAAGGGAGACCGAGTCAGTGCTCCCACTGAAACGGAGAGCTGCCTTGTGAGGTCAGATCCTTGGGCGTAAGAGAATCCAAGAGAAGTAAGTTAGTAGGAGTGCCCCTGATTATAGGAAGAGTACTTTTTAGGGAAGGCCTTCATGCTTTATGAGGTGTCAAAGAACTCGGGGATAACACATCTGCAGAATATGAAACTGAACTGATTGTGCAGCTTACAGGGGTGTGTTTTTAATACACACAACTTGGTTTTCCCATAGCTTGTTTGCATGCTCCTTCCTTCAGTGAGGATATAGACTGTTTCATCCTCAATATAAGCAATGCACTTCAATCAATCACTCGAGGAGAAACAGAATCTTTCCTTTTTAGGTCTTCCGAGGAACTCAGTATGGATCAAAATGCCTTCAAAGTGACGCGTGGCATAAGCACAGCTGCTTGGGTACCCGTGCCTCTGCTGCCGGAACACGGGCCAAATACCCTGCGCTGACACCCGCCAGCTTCGTTTCTGAACATCAACGGCCGAGTGATTTTTTTTGTTTCTCTGCTGGATTTCTTCGGCTCGCCCTACAGGCGCTTGGAGGTGGTAACGCGGCGCCACGCGGCCCCGCGCCCCCTCCCCAGCCGCCCCCGTCCG
>VXAA01003042.1:157679-182955 GCA_013399115.1 Anseranas semipalmata
TCCTCTCCTCACGGCGCAGACGCGCCCTGCTCGCCTCGCCCGCCAATGGCAGCCCCGCATGCAAATACCGCCGCTCTGCCCGAGCGCGGATTGGCTGCGGCGCCTGCGAGGGCGCCGCCCGGGGGAGAGCGGACGGCGCCATGCTGGGCCATGCTGCGCGCCCTGCGGCGGCGCTGGGACTCGTACAAGTACCGCTTCGTGCCCTGGCTGGCGCTCAACCTCCGCCGCAAGCGCAGGTGAGGCGGCGGGGCACGCCCGGCCCGGGCCCGCTCACCGCGGCCTGACCAGCGGCGAGGCTGCCCGGGGCGGGGGGGCGAGAACGTCGTCATCCCCCTCTCTACGCTTCACCGGGGTGAGGCGGCGGCCGGGCCGATGTTTCCCGGCGGGGGCTGCAGGGGGGGCCCGGTCCCGTCCCGTCCCGTCCCCGGGTGCCCGCGGGCCGCTTGAAGGCAGCAGCGGTGCCTGAGCTGACGTGGGTAGCGCGCTGGTATCCGTGCGTAAGCTAACAGGCCGGTAGTCAGCGTGGTGTTTCTCCTCGCTAGGAGTGTGGTGAAACGTGTGTTTTTGATAAATGTTTTTGATTTTTGGTATGTTGCTCAGAGTTCGGTGGCATTTAACCCACGTGTCTTTTCCTATAAATACTTCACATCATCATTTTATAGCTGGGCAGCTGTCAGGGAATATTTAGAGTTCGGGTTTGTTTAACAGCTACAGGTAACTTTTTGCTGCTGTGAGATGGTTCTCCTATATGTTATTTAGGAAAAAATGTAATATTAAAATGCTTTTTTTTTTTTTTTCCTTTACAGGACCCTTCGATATGTTCCTGAAAGCTCCCAAGACAAAATTATCTCTGATGAAGATGTCTTTGAAACACTACTGAAAATATTTACAGCTTTGTTCATAAATGACTTCAGTAGACAAACACATATTTTGGCCTTGCTTCCAGAAATTAAATGTAAATACCTGGAATTAGCAACTGTTGAGCTGAAGCAATCAAAAGTGAATTTGTGTAGCCATCAGAGCCAACACGTGCTTAGTCCAGAGGAAGTTCTGTTTAATACCCTAGGGTTCAGTATTACTCGGGACCGAAGTTCCCTGGTTTCTGCTGGAACTGGAGTCTTTGTTAACAAAGGCTTTGTGCCAGAAGGGAGAGTCATATCTATGTATCCTGGTAATGAAATGTTCTCATTTCTGACTAAGTTTAGGTGATTTCTAACCATCTGATTATAGAATACCAAAGTTTTATACTAATTTTTATTTTACAGGTGTTATTTCTGTCATTCCTTAACAACATCACAAGTTACAATGAGTGTGAATATTTCTGTTTATAAACCAACCAGAGTTATTTTGGAAATAAGCAAAGCAATACTGGGGGAAGGAGAGAATTTTGTTCAAACAACAAACAACCTTTCAGTATTCAAGGTCTGCTTTTTCAGCTGCTAGAAAAGTTGTTCCAGATTATTTAGACACAGATGAGTGGGAGCAACTTCAAGCGGGTGAACAATACACTTTAATTCTATGGCATCTCTGTTTTGGATATGTCTGAAAACATAAGGTTTTGAGGTGTCCACACAGATAAGCAGACATGACTATGGATTTCTTTTCTTTCAAAGCACAAAAATACATACTGGAGAATGAAACTAAAACCCTTATTTAGTGGAACTCTGTTCCATAAAGCATGTTTGGAGACATGCACTTCCCCATTCCTCTTCCTCGTTTCTTTGAACTGTATTTGCTTACATTTCTTAAAAAGATTGATAATGCTATCAGTGTGGTCAAGCTAGGACAGCTCGGTTGAAATGTTTGGATTTGTTTCTGTTTCATCTGTCAACAGAACCATCCCCTGCATGTGGTCTCTGTAGCTTGTGCCAGTGGCACAGGATTGGGTCCAGCCCAAGAACTGGGTAGTGCAGCATATTTTGCCATGCCAAAGTAGGAGTATCTGGCCATTGCCATTGGCTTGTAAACTGAGCAAATGTCACGTGAAAATAAAGGGGAACAAGCCCGCAACCTTGCAGCCCTCTTTGGATTTCAGGCACATGTTAAACGTGAACGTGGGCTCATTGAGAGTCTTGTGTAGCAGCTCACGCAGCAAAATGAGGATGAGCTGCTGAAACGTCTCCTTTTTCACGGGTAGCAGGGAAGCTGGCGGGCTGCTGGCTGGGGAGGGGGCCCTGCGGAGGCAGCGGGTCGGTCGGTGTCCCTGCCCGTCGGGCAGCGAGCACAGCCTGCCGAGGGGGCCCTCGCCGATCGCCTTGCAAGATCTCGTCGGAGGGAGGTTTCCTGCAGAGGGCTGCTGAAGGTGTAGTGGCCGCGAGGGGTGCACGACTGCAGTGTCGGGAGGAATCACAAGCCAGTCTGCTCTCACTTGTCTGTGGTTGAAGCCCAGGGCACAGATTTGGGGAAGGTACTGCTGAAATGACTTGTCTGTTCTAGGTGTGGTGTTCTCCCCACTCGTACCAAACAAAACTTCTGATCAGGGTGGTGGAGGGGGGCATCGGGTCCTTTGCTTCTGTGTGCGCTTTTCAGAGTCCTGACACAGTACTAACAAAGCAGCTGAGTATCTTCAGCTGCGCTTTCCTGAGCAAGCATCACGTTTTCCTTTCTGAGGCGGGCCAGTTGGCTGTGACGTTTTATCGACCTCTTTATCAGCCTTATGGGTGCTGGCCACAGACCTTCTCTTTAATGATTTCCTTCAATGGCTTCTCTTTGGAGTATCTCAGCTGATGTAGATTTGTTGCATCCCACAAAGATGTGTCTAAAAGCTTGCAGGCATTTTCAAGAGCTAAGGTCATGAGCTGAGAGAAGAGATCTCGCCTACTCCTGTCTCTTCAGTTTTTGTGTAGAGCAGACTGGATGATGTTGTAAGCCCATTCTCAAAGTTAACTTATTTTCTTCTGAAATAATCATATCTGTCTTGCAACAGGTACAGTATACAGAAAGCATGAGCCCATCTTTTTCCAGTCCCTTGGCAATCCCTTTATTTTTAGGTGCATAGATGGCGTCCTTATTGATGGGAGTGATAAAGGACTATCAAGATCAGTGTACAGGTAAGCATTAGTAAGAAATAGGGGAATGGCACTCAACTGGTATTTTAAAAGGTAGTACTAATAATGTCAGGTCTCTCTTGCCTTATCCTAATTTGAGTTTTATTTGAAATATCCTCTTCTGTGTATCTCATCTCGTAAAACAAACAGCACAAGGGTAAGAGCTGCTGGGTATGATCTGCCATGTACTTGTGTCTCCATCTGTAACACCAGTGAGAAGCATTTTGTTGAAAGTGATGTGCAGAGACTGTTTCTTGTAAAGAAAATAGTTTTAGTAGGAACAGGACACAGCATAAATATTTTTAAATGCTTTAGGACTCTTTAATCAAATCTGCTTAGCGGTTGGGGGGGGAAAAAGGCTCCATATGTCGCTAACACCAAAAGGGTGAATGTGACAACGTTGTCTGGTCTGCAGATGGGCAGCACATGAGAAGGGAGCGGTAGCCCCTACCAGTAAGTACAAAGCTGACGTGAACCGGACTGTTCTAGCTTACCTTAAAATACATTTTGTAGCAATTTTTTGTAGAGCAGTTTCTGTGTTTAAATATGGCGTGAAAATAAATGAGTAACAAGCAAAAAGGATCTAAAATAAGGGTCAACTAATATCAGGTTTGAATTCTGGGATGAGTTTGGCAGTGATACTGTAATGAGCCTTCACATCTTTAGAGGTAAACAAGGCACTTTGGTGATCATAAAGTCTGATGTAGATTTCTGGCATTGTACATAGTGTTTCTGGCACTGTACGTAGTGTTTTCATGCTGGTTCTTCTGTTGGAGTGTGAGAGACAGCACACGCTGGTGGGAGGTTTAAATGTAGTTTTTAAGGAATCATCAAGGTATTGTTCCTTCCACCTTTCCAGGTGTAGCCCTGGCTATTTCTGCCGGTAGTACATACCACCTGCTAGGCGAGGGAGCGGCGATACGTGTTAACACTGTGGGTCATTTCAGGTCTTGCAGCAGGAGAGATCAGCTTGGCCCGTTTCAAATGAGCGATGTGAGCTGGCTCACGGCTGCCCCACAAAACCCTCTGGCTGTGGGACAGTATGTTAACAACTGCTCATACGGTAAGTTGCCGGGTAAATTTTCAAGGGTTGAGTTTGTGTGTATGGATATAAATGATTTTGCAAGTGACACGGAGAATCAGTTACTGATGGGTGGTGAGAGGCAAAACTGCTGTTTAAGGCAAGATAAACACGTGGAAGTTTCTGAGTTTTTTTTGTGAGAACTTGGTGTTAAAATCCTTCGGTGCAGCAACTCTTCAAACATCCCTGTGCTTTGCTCACTGACTGCCCCAGATGTCTCCTTGCTGGTATGTAGAATGAAAGGCACACATCCCAAAACGCAGGTCAGCAGGAAGGGATATCTAGCAAATAAGTTCTGGACTGAGGCAGCACCCAGAGTTGCAGATGGAGATCCCTGATATGGTTCCAGCACACTTCTTGAGAAAACCATACACAAAGTGACATGTACCATAAGATTCTGTAGCTGTTCATTTTGGGCTACAATACTTGTTTAGACTTACTTAAGAAATAAAAGTGTACAAAAACTAGGAAGTTGTTAGTGTGATGGCTGTGGGACATGAAGAGGAGCACTATTTCTTTCGCCTCACAGTATGTGTTGGTCTTAAGGTTTGGGGGAATAGCTGACCCGTGCAGATGGTTGTGAGGTACAGAAAGTTTAATGGTTACCATACCTAGCCTGTGAGTGGCTTTCAGAGCCTGCATTACACCAATACTGTCCTGCTTCCAGGTGGCATCCAGAGAGTAGCGAACCACATATTGACTGGCATGAAGACAAAGCTCTGTCCCATTAAACTGCTTCTTCCAGGTCCAATACCCCTGTAAAGAAAATTCCCTTTTTCCTGCTGGACAGATGGTGGTTTTCTCTTTGGCTGTCTTTGTAACGTGTTTTGCCAAAATGGAAATTGACACCGAGATATTTTTTTTTTGAACTGTACAAGTAAATGTTGTTGTCCTAGATATTAGCAGTGCTGTGGACTGTCTCTAGTTCTAAGCAAGTTCTGCCCCTTCATATCCATGCTGATAATCAGGTCATCTTGTTTAATGCAATAAGGATAAATTAACCCCTGATAGGTTGTTGCGTATCTCTTGTGTAAATTCAAAATAGGACTTCGGAGGAGTGTAGTAGCTCTCAGCAGAGGCATGGTTTTCAGGCTTGATGAAGCATCTGCTGCTTTTGCAGCAGTACATTTGATATTTTTACACATTTCTAATCCCTATCTAAGAATTTCTCTGCATCACAGAATTTTTTTTTTCTTATTTCTAGAAAAAGCAGCCAATGTGTGTTATCAGGAATTTGATGTGCCAAGATGTTTTCCACTAGAACTGAAACAGTATCTTCCAAACATCGTCTACAGCCACGACATACAGAGGTTAGTAGTGAGTCAAAGAGCTCATAAATCTGTGTGACACAAAGCATACTGCATGTGTGAAAAAGACAAACAGGGTTGAAGAGAATATTATTCCATGTGAAGATGAGTTACATGGAAGTGTGTACCTGTAAGGTTAGCTCTTTGAATAGATCCATTTTAAGTGACTTACAGGACTATTTCTTTTTGGTCCTTGTCCCACATATTTGCATATGAGATCAGCATAGCTCTGAAGGCACGGTTTTACAAGCAGTGGTTACACTACAGTGGTATTTTTCTGAATCCTGTGAAGCACTAGTTATATTTTGCTTGTATTACAGTTATGAGACTTTGCAGTATGTGTTTAAAATGTAGTTAGTAATCTGTAACCAGTCAAAGCCCTTCTAAGGTAGTTGAGACTTAGGCTTCTCACTCCCCTGTTCTCCATGTCTTCTGCTTGTGGAGCATGTGAGGAATATGCAGATGAACTTGCAAGGAGAAACCTAAAAGGAGGTTATATTGAGACAAATTAAATACTATGCAGCATAAAGGCATGTGACTTCTGGTTACACTACACAATTAAAGCATACTTGATACGAACTGAAATTGTACCTCCTTTAGAACTTAAAACATTTGGAAAGCTTCTTCAGGTTTTTCGTTGGAGATGTGAGGAAAGTGACAACTAGATCAATATTTATATGGAGTTGTCTGGACATGGGTGTCCTGTACTGTGACGTAGTCAAGAATACCTTTCAAGATGTGAAGAAATAAGTTGTAATATCAGTCTTGAATTTAATACACCAAAGAATTTGCACTTCTGGTCCAGTTGCTACCTCAGGAACCAAGTAATTCTCTTAATCTAGAGGATGCATAACGATTTTAGAGAAGACCATATAGACTTTGAATCTATTTCTGGAGCTATTCTAAAGCTCTGAAATTTGGCTGGAGAGAGTTATGGTGCATATTGGAGAAATGGCTTTTCTGACTGACCTTAGACTTTATAGAGGCAAGGTTAAAGATGCACGTGTAAACTGCAGATAAATAAAGAAGTGCTAGTTAAAGAAAAGGTAAGACTGAACTTTAAGAAAACCTGGATGCCGTACCTGAAGTGAAAGCACAGTGAGGCCTGAGCTATGGAGCTATTTCAGGAATGGGGAAATTTGTTGTCTCCTTAGAATCTGTCCAAGAAAATACACTTTCTCAGTCATCAGTTCTCCCAGTGCCCAGCCACTAGACAAATGGTCCCACCTGCTTCTAGCTGCTTGTTTATTTACAGTTCTAATAACATTGCTAATCTAATTTCTAAATCTCTTTCTGTCCTGTAGAAGAGTTCTTAGTACTTACCATTTGTTGTTGTTGTTGTTTGATTTGTTTCAAAATGGTCTCTCACTAAATTTCTTAATAGTGGGAGCAGTTTGGGACGATGCTGTTCTTCACTTTCACATTCCTGAGCATCAGAAGAATGTGCCCTCCTTCCTAGAATAGATTTTCCAGCTTTAGGACATGATCATTTACTTACAAATCCTGAAGGAGGTTTAAGGGAGAGATTCCTAAATCTCTCTGTAAGAAGACTGTTTGCCAACCACTAATTTTATCTTGGCGTTTATGGAAAATTCATCCATTGTCGTACATTCCAGCAGGTCCCTGGTTGCAGTTCAGAGCTGTATTTCTGGATGTTGTTTGGATGAGTGTGGGTTTAGCCAACTGGCACCTAGGGGTAGGCGTGCCTAGAAGAATGTTTTCTGCTCAATTAACTTTGCTGTAGCTTCTTACTGTGTCTGCATTAGTGTCTTTTCCTCTGTCTTGACTAGTCCATTGCATTTCTGAGTAATTATGTGAATGGAAACACTATTTGCCTGCCCACGTAGGCTGCACCTTTTTTGGTAATAATACCATTTTTGATTCTGTTTGCTATCTGTATTTCAGTGTTCTTTTCACAGGCTTCCTGGAATCTTAATTGTTCACCTCCACATGTTTTGCTTCTCGTTTTTTTTTACAGCCACCTGAGATGTGTAGTGCTTGTCACTCTCAGAGACATCAAGCAAGGAGAAGAACTTTTTTCTAATTACTACACTGTTGTCAGTTGAATTAATAGATTTGGGACTGAAGAAATGTGTGTCATTAAAATACTTACTGTGTGAGTACTTCAAGCTTCGTGAGCATTTTTACACAATAAAGAGCTGTAACTTCAACCTTTAGAAAGCAAGCTGCAGGCTTCTATTTCCCTGAGATTACTCTGCATTTGATGCCGTGGTGAAGGTTTAACTGTTTACATCATTAGGTTTTCAACTACGTACTATCATTGATATTATTGTTTATTGCTTTTCCGCTGTCCATACAGTAGCTCATAAAATAAAAATGTAAGTTCTGGACATGTCATTTAATCTTCTGGTTTGCACAGTTGTCTGTAACTATGGCTCAGTTTTAATATTTTGCTATTTCATTTATTATGCTTACAATGGACACAGTTTGTAAAAACTATTCCTCTCATGAAGTGTTTCTCAGGTAATCCTCAGTAGTTTATGGTAATTACTAGTTCTTATTCTGGTTTTCTTGGAGTTGGTTCTACTCCCTTTAGTATCTGCTTCCTTTTAGAAAGTATTTCATTGTAGGCAGTAATCCAAATCTTTTATTGAAGCCTTTCAGAACAGCGTTATTATGCACTGATGATGTGCTTGCACGGTGTGCTGTCACAAAAAGTACAACTTCAGCCACTCACTTTTAGGGTAGGAGGAAGGCCAGTCTGATATATCGAGGTACTGTCCAACTTCATTTTCCTGCCATGTGGCATGTGCTTTCATAGCTCTTGTTCTCAAAGAGAGGACTTCATGTCGTGGAGTAGCTGGAGGAAGTGACGCCAACTGAGTGTGCTGTGTATTTTTTTTTAACGAGTTACTGGCATAAACAGAACCAGTCATTCCCACATTAATTCTTGATGCTGTCTGCAAACTGCTTTCACAAAGTAAACAAGAGACAGCTTGTATGTCTATGGATCTGGCTAAACAGCTTTCTTGGGAAAAAAAAAAAATCATCCCAGTACTTACTCAAAAGGTCCAAGCAAGCCTCCCAGTGAATTTGTGGTTGGCATGAGCTCATGAGAAATGAGGAGCCAGGAAACGATGTGCTCTACCAAATCCGGTAGTGGCTGGGGCAGCCAAGGTGCCTTGCTTAGCTGCAGAAGCATCTAGTCTCTTTTTCAGAATTCATAGCTTTTCAGCGTCTGTTTTACTTGGTCTCCTTCCAAGCCTGAAGCTTGTCTTTCATACCCATCTGGAAGTCCACAGCCAGAAAAGGCTGGCTCTTTCAGGAATACATTAACAGCAGAGCTACAAGACAGGGGCGTGTGGCTCAGCATGGGTCATGCAAGGTTTGTGAAGTTGCTGGGAACAACTAGTGACAGTCCTTACTGTGTCTTACTGTGCGGTAACAGATAGAGCAGGTGGTGCCCTCCAGGCTACTGAAGAGAACAGTTCATCCTCCATCGCTGTGAAGATCCCTTCTCTGCTGAGCTGGGCCGTTTCCCCCAGCTCTCGTGGGAGGAAGTCAGTGGGCACCTCTTGGTCTCTGAAGAGGAGGCTAGTTGTCAGGGTGCCTGCATGGCTGAACAGGCCGGGGTTTATGGTTAGGTGGAGAACACTAGTCTGAGCCTGCCGGAAAGGCAGGTGCTCTTCAGGTTTCTCTAGGCTGAGATGCTGTCGTGGAAGGGCACTTTAGCTGTCCCACTATACACTTGTTAATAATTTTTAAATGACCAGATTTGAAAGTGTTCTCCTGTCTGACAACTGTGGAACTTAGTTTTACAACTGTTTTCTTAAGAATGCTTTTCTGTACCGCAGTGGCTCCCTCCTGGATCTGAATGTTGCACGGTAGTGCAGTGCTGAGGTGCAGGCTGCATATCATCTAACAAGACAGGGGGCACTGGTTGCTCCTTGCTCAAATACTGAAGCCTGACAGCCTGCTTTAGTGGCTGGTCATACAAGAAGGAAAGTGAGAGCTGGCCTGCAGCTGGCAGCAGCACTTGATACTTGTCTGCTGGTGGCAATAGAATAGAACGGTTCAGTTGGAAGGGACCTTCAGAGGTCCTTTACTCCAGTTTTGGGACTTGTCCCACCAAGTCTCAATAATGCCAGTGACACCATAGCTCTGGGAAAGGACCAAAGCTTCTCATTCATCCCACTTGTTCCTCATGCTGTGTGTGTTGGTATACAAGCATTGCAGATGTGCTTCTGAATCCGCAGCACTCCCTGGAGCAACATAGATGCTCCCCTTAGCCTTGCCACCCTCAGATGGTGCTGTACCATCCCTTGGCTTAATCTCAGTGTTCTGAATGGTATCCACCTCCCACACTGACCCTAGTTTAAAGCTCTCTCAGTCTCAGCAGGTTATAGGCTAAGAAACATTTCCCCCATTGAGACAGGCGGGTCTGGTCTATAGAAAACAACAAAAAAAAATAGCAGGAGGAAGAGGTGCAGTTAGGTGGTACTTGGAAATAGGAAGAACCAAGACAACATGGGGACTGAGCAGGAGAGAAGAAAATGGAAGGGCTGACATAATGGTTCAGTGCTACAGTCTATGGAATGGCATCAGGTATATCAGCCTTTTCCTTGTCTTCTTAGGATCCACTTCTTTGTCAAAGAAAGGTGAAAGTCATTCCAATTCCCTGTGTGTCAATTCATTACTACCAAACAGACACCAATGGTCCCTAAGAGGAGGATGCATTTTGACATTACTTCAGATGTAATGTGTGATCTGATAATACCCCTGTAGCTCTTAATGCAATCTATTTATTCTTTGTTAGTAATAATAAATTATTTATAGAATAGACTAGAACAGAACAGTTCAGTTGGAAGAGACCTTCAAAGACCATCTAGTCTGACTGCCTGACCACTTCAGGGCTAACCAAAAGGTAAAGCATATTGGTGAGGGCATTATCCAAATGCCCCATGAACATTGACAGGCGTGGGGCATTAACCATCACTAGGAAGCCTGTTCCGGTGTCTGACCACCCTCACGGTAAAGACATTTTTCCTCATGTCCAGTCTGAACGTCCCCTGGCACCGCTTTATGCCACTCCTGCGCATCCTGTCACCGGTGACCAGGGAGCAGAGACCGGCACCTCCCTCCCCACGTCCCCTCCTCAGGAAGTTGCAGAGAGCAGTGAGGCCGCCTCTCAGCCTCCTTTTCTCCAGACTGGACAACCCAAGTGTCCTCAGCCTCTCCTCACAGGACGTGCCTTCCAGCCCTGTTACCAGCTTTGTTGCCCTCCTCTGGACGCTCCCAAGCACCTTAACATCCTGTTTGTATTGTGGAGCCCAGAGCTGCACCCAGCACTCAAGGTGAGGCCGCACAGCACTAAATACCCTGGGAGAATCACCTCTTTTGTCCGGCTGGCCATGCTGTGCTCAATGTACCCCATGATGCGGTTTGCCCCCTTGGCTGCCAGGGCACGCTGCTGGCTCATGCTGAGCCTGCTGTCACCAGCACCCCAGGGCCCTTCCTGCTGAGCTGCTCCCCAGCCACTCGTCCCCCAGGCTGTGCCCGTGTCCAGCACTGCTCCCTCCCAGGTGCAGCACCCGGCATTCTCCCGTGTTGGACCTCATGCCATTGATTGTCCAGTTCTCCAAGGCACCTAGATCCCTCTAGAAGGGATCTCTCTCATCCCTCCATGGACCCAACAGCACCTCCCAGTTTAGCACCATCAGCAGACTTGCTGATGATGCATTCAACTCCTGCATCCAGATCACTGATAAAAATGTTGAACAGGAGGGGCCCTAGAACTGAGCTCTGGGGTCACCGCTGGTGACCATCTGCCAGCCAGATGTAGCCCAATTATTACAGTAAGTACAATCTCTCTTGAAAGAAGATTTGGATTTCATTGGAATTCCCATTTGGGTATTCCCAACCAGGTAATTTTCTTTGGAATTCCCTAAAATAGGAGCTTAATTGTCTGACTCTACCTCCATATGCCTGTACACTACATGGTAGAAAAAGGAAAGGAAACTCGAAAATGTCAGGTAGTTTCAATTACTTATATGCCAGATTTGTAAAGTCCATCTCCCAAGACCTATAGTCTACACGTGTTAAAATACTGTTCTAATTCAGGAGATGATCTCTATGTTTAAATCTGTTGCCAGTTGTGGTGTGCTGGCTTGAATCCTCAGTGAGGATCACCAGCATAAGAGCAAAACCAAGAGTGTGTGGGAAAAGGGAAAGGGCACCACTGCATGGAGAGGTTTAGGCTTATTTTTCCTGTATTTATCCAAAATCACTCCTTGCCTCTGTGGTAAGCGTCCTGGTGCTGCATGGGGGAGCGCCCTGATTGCATCCACTGGGGCTGGAGCACAACTTGCCAATTTGCGGGTGTATGAGAAGCGTAGTAGGTTGGGCTGACTCTGTGTGCCGTCCTCAGCAGGAGCCAAAGGATGGAGCCCGTAATGCTTAACATTGATCTGGAAAATGTGAGGCAAGAAAGAGCCAGCAGCTGCTGTTCAGATGGTGAAATCAGATTTTGGAATAAATGAGATTGCATCAAGAGACACCCAGCTGGTCTCACCAGGATGTTCTGAAGAAGATCAGTCAACAAGGCTCTGACTTTTGACTTCTTAGCTCAGAAGGTGAAGCTTGTGGTAACAGTTGACTGCAATGCTCCAGGAGGTTAAGTTGTTAACTGGAATCCCTGTTGATTCAGAATGGCAGAAAAACAGAGGTGCTTGGAAGATCAAGAGAGATGAGCCAACAAACTTAGCAGCAGAGCTGCAGGTGCCCAGAAGGAACTGAAGGATGACCCGCGGTAGGAGAGGGACACGTCTGCTGGGGCAAGGAGCTGCAAAAGGTCAGCGTAAGAATCAGAAACTCAATCAAAACAACAACAACAACATTCTTAACCAAGTTACTGAAGTCAGTGAAGGGAGCAGCAGTACAACTGTCCAGCACCAAAAGGCTTACTTGGACCAAGGGAAACTGAAGTCTGAAGACTGGTCAGCCCGCTGACACTGCTGAGGCACAGGATGCACCACCTCTGTAAAGGAGCATGGATCCCAAAAGAGCTCAGCCCCATTGTGGAGAGGCAGAACAGCTGAAGATCTTGCACAAGGTTACACCTTTGCAGTTTCTGCACTCCCTCACAGCCTGCTTGGGTACAGGGAGAAAACTGTTGTGTCAGCAAGGTGAGGAGAACAGGGAGTAGTGTGCAAGCTGGGAGAGGTGGTTTAGTTAAACACAGACACTGGAAGAACTGCTGACAAAAAGGATGATAGCCAAAGGCAAGCCAGAGCAATACCTCACTGTGTCTGAAGACGGTACCTCAAGGAGCTGGGAAAATGAAGGGATGTCATTTTGGAGAGCCAAAGCAGAGAAGTACAGGTCAGCCCAGTACTAGGACTGTTTAATCTAGGCTGAAGAATGGTGGCAGGAATTTTGCTTTCCGATATACAACTGTGAGTATGGTTTAGAGTTGCTGGACACGAAGAACCTGTGTGACTTTGCATGGTAAGTGCTCTTGGGTTTGAAATCCCTGCCCCTAAGGGGAGTTCCCGCTATGATGTCCCATCACGAAGGACTGGGCTTGGAGGTGACTGGTTGCAGCTCAGAGTCCACTTTCCTCCAGGGAGTCGTTCTTAGAGCCGGTTTATGCATCACCAGGGCATGTGGCCATGGAGAGTGTGTGACCAGCACAAACCATGGCTCCCTGCCATGGTACTGCAGGTGAAGAAGGACTGACTGCCTTCTGTTGCACTACTGAAGAGTGTGTATATATATATGTGTGTGTGTGTAAATTAATTAATATATGTATATATTTACACGTGTATGTGTGTGTTTATATACAAATACACATACCTCTAACTGGGGCTTGTATAGGGGCTACAGTTCCTTGGGCATCTGAGCAGCTCCTGTGGCACTCTGATACCAGGAGAGGGGAAAGGTGTCAGTGAGGGTAAATGCTGTAACGCATCCTTCCCACCTCCCTTGCTCTCAAAGCCATCATTCCTTCCTGCCCCTGCTGATCAGACCCTACCATGAGCTAATCTGACTTGCTAAAGGTGGTAACAACAACAAAAACCCTGGGCTTTTTCCCTTGTTTTGTTTTCTGTTATTGTGGTGAGTTGAAACAGATCAGAGGGCTCAGAAAAGAGCGAGCAAGCAGGAAGCCTGTATTTGGTAGCTGCAAGTTGCAGGTTTGACTCACTGGATCTTGTGAAGCCATCCTGTAAGATGCTTTTTTTGCATATACCGGTGATGCCGTACTTACCCGACAGCTCCCAGCTGCCTGTGGGGTAGCTCTGCTTCCTGGCTGCTTGTTCCTTCCCCATGCTGGTTCTGGAGCTCAGCTAATGACACGGATGATAGCCAATTCAATAACCACGCCAAAAATAAGTGGTTTTCTTCTGCCAAGCTCATGAATTGAATCAAATCTGAGTGCATGGTAGGCAAGTGTGTGACAGAGCTCAGGTGAAGGAGAGGTGGGGACAAGCAGCCAGCTGCCTGGGGAGAAGAATCACACTGCAGGGCAGGAAGACTTCAGCTGAGCATGAAAGCAGCAGGAGAGCACGTTTGTGCCCAGGCATCCTGGCCTCAGCCGGGATGGAGACCCAAGATTTTCTGGACACTCTAAATTACTTTGCCGAGAGGGAAGAAAATCCAAGAAGCATTAAGAAGTGGTTTAGCAAACCAGTCACTGGGCTTTAGGTTTCTAGGCTTTGCCTCTCTCATTTTGTAGACAAAACAATGACTTAAACACCAAATAGCTAAGCACCATAAGGACTGCAGGGGCTGCTTATCTTTTTAGTGGCAGAAATGGATGTGTCCTGAGATTATTTTAATGGAAATAATGCAAGTTGTTAAAGTAACCACATTGGAGTTGACATTTTGAATTACAGGTAGTAAAACCGTTTTTAAGACTCCAGCATTGCATGGCTAAACATTAGTTGCTTCGAAACAAGAAAGGTCTAGATGGAGTCAGTCATTATGGTTTTTGTTTTGTTTCCTCCTACACAAGTATAATGACATTGATCTCTGTGCTAAACCACTAAAAAAAAGGGACATACAGCCTACCAGCAAAGAGTTTTGGATAGATACTTTGTTTTGCACCTTGTTTAAACCACCATTAAAAAAAAAAAAAAGTTTTCTCACATCTCATCTTAGCTCCTTGAAAAGGGGAAGCAAAACTCATTAAATTACTTGGCAGATTATTTCTTCGCTGGTTAGATTTGTATCAGCTTGCACTCCTAGGTAATTTAAATAATAATAATCTTTTCTTTACCTGAAGCTTTATCGTGCCAGTCATTGTGACAGAAATAAGCGTATTAGACCTAGGAAACCACAGCACTAATTCTGGTCTTTGATGGAATTGGTATGTGAGGTCTCAGAACTAATACAGTGCTTTTCAGGGTTCAAGATCAATAATCATTTTCTTGAGGGAAAGGAAAAATGTAAAAAGCATTTTAAATAGTCCAATTTAAGCACTAAGGTCTAAGCAGAGAATTTTTCCTGTCCATACCTGTAATCAAGCCTAATGTGTGGATCAGTGTTGTGGCTTTAAGGATTTGGACAAGTTTTCTTATACAAGAGAACAGGAACATATTACCCGCAGCTTACTATGTAGTTTGAATACTGAGTTATGCTGCTGTGCTGTGTTACTTGAAAGCTATGATTTTGCTGTGCTTAAGCCATAATGTTTGAGGGAAATCATTGCTTATTATTTTACCTGCATATCTGTACATTATATTTGTACATTCCCATTTTAATGGAATGTACAAAATTATAATTTTCTTCCCATTATAACATTAGGTAGAGTGGTAGCATGTACTTTAGTGTTACCCAGAGTATCTTAAAATGTGATCAGCTAGTGCTAAATAATTCTGAAAATGAAATAACACGATGCAGATGCATGAAGAGCTTTACGAGTAAAGAAGGGTTTCCAGACATTTATTTCTGGAACTGTACACCAGGTATTAAAATACAACAAATACAAAATAATGCTCAAAAAAATCAGTGTTTATGTACAAATATTAAAACCAATGCAATAGCGACTTCCTCTTGAACATCTGATACTAAAACATGTCCCGATTGTCACTAAATTTATTGTTATGCACAGGGTACTTACTTTGAACTGAGAATAACTGGAATCTCTGTTTTATTAAGAGGACTATAACCATACCTACCTATCTTACAGTTGATAGTATTTTCCTTCTTTCAGTTACAAATAGGAATAAAAGAAAAAAATAGTAACCTGGTCATTATTTTATAAATTACCGTTTTTAGTTTCCCCGTCTGTAGACAATGTGCTTATAATGCTGGGCAAAAAGTGTCCCTGTTGGTCAGTTTATCCATTAGTTTACAATCAAAGTTAAAATATTCACTAGAGACTTTGGTTAAATTACGTAGTATCACTATGTTCTACTGGATCTGATTTCTTCATAAATTTTTGCCCCTCGGTTTTAAAAATTAAAAACAGGAAACAATTGTACAATTCATTGACCTAATTGTATACAATTTAGTATTCTTTAAACAGTATTGTACATCCTTCAAGTAAATTCAGCAGTTTGACCATGACAAGAGGAAAACTAAACATCTAAAAAACTAGCATGAGAAGATGATGTATGACTAACAAAAGTAAAAGTATTGCTATAATCACAGCACCAGTTACACTTCTAAATGAATCAGCTATCCTCTTCAGATTCCCTGTACATAAAAAGGATACATTTACCAACACTGCAATTGCCCATTATGGATTTTTGGTTTGTTTGTATGAAGAAAAAGTGTGGCAAAGGACAAAGAATTCATCACAGTTTGTTATAAGAATTGTGCTTCACCATCTAAGAACCAAGGCAAGGTAATTTCTTCATATGCTTGCAATTCAGTTATCTTCATGCTGACTTTCAAAACGCAATTCTTTTAATAAACAGTAACAAGTTCTCCATTAAATGTTTAAACTGAGAGAAAAATAAGTAAGTCCAGCTTTTAAAAGAAAATTTCAATAAATAGCTATTTTACATGGATAAAGTCATAGTGGTACAAATTTATGAATGTCACATCAAGCATGCACAAAAATGTTCCTATACACAGAAGTAGTCAGAAAATATTGAAATAGATATCTAAAAAGATATGAAGAATTTACATATTTACAAAATCTTGCAAATTATTGCCTCATTTTAACAAGGAATTAAAAGTAAACGATACCAGCTAGCTAGCCAACAGGCTAAATAAGATCAGCATTTAAAAATCTATTATACTAGCCGGAATTCATTTTTCTCTCATATCATTTTCTGAATTTTGGTCAAAAGTCTTTATTAAATAACTAAAGTGTCCATTCAACTTGCTGACAACCCAAACCTTAGACAAGTCTCTGTCTACATTAAGATCTCAGCAATGCATAGATAAACTGAATATATTACTGCATCAGCTAATGAGAATGGGCATGTTCATTTAAGTGCAACTGGTATAAGCATTCAGTCATCTTTGTATAATGATTTTTATACACACACCAGCCACTCACTGTAAACCCATAGATAAACTTGAATGTATAACAATGAAGGATTATGGCCAGTATTTTACAAAATTACATAAAATGTGTTGATTCATAAACAAAAGAAACAAGATACAAAGTTCAGCACAAAACACAGCAACAAGAAGCTGACAACTTGGCTAAAAAATGTCAGAGTACAACACAGGGCCAAGGCTACCTGTTATTTACTGTGTACTTACCAGAATTACACATTTCAGATGTATAAGTTAAGAACTGATTAAAAATTATCTCTACTTTTGTCCACTGTGCTAAACTAATCTGCTTTTAATATGGTAAATGTGCTATTGTGTAAACAATTTAAAGCAATCTTCATTACAATGCTGTAAAGAAAACTCCGTACTCTGCATCCAAAAGTCAGGATGTCAATGCAGTTCACAGTATGCATAATAAATACCCTCTTCCCTTTCAAATATTAAAGTCACTACTTTCTAATTACTCAGAATGACCTTGAAGCAACTATTACAAATATCAACAACACAAACTTAATCACTTGAATAATGCAAACAAGTTAGTGGCAATTAAATTTATAATATGAACAGTGCAAAGAAAAGTAAGGAGGGAAAGCAGTAATCTTACTGAAATAAGGTTCTCATTAGATTCTCATTAAAAAAAACTGCAAGTTGTATGCTGCAACATGTTACAAGCCAATAGTATGTTTGTTTTGACTCTCCCACAAGAATTAGAACAAGCGTTTGCAAGACAAACTTTCTGGATGGCTGAATTGCACTCAATGTTCAGAATAAAAATTTACTGAAATAAAATAGTTACTTTTATGGGAAACATTTTTACTTGTCCTTTTTTATTTGACCAAGGTAGCCAAGTGCCATTTTTCAGCCAGTGACTTTGCCAAAACAAATAAATGCAATCCACACTAAAGAAAAGCTTTTAAATACATACTTCAAGGTTCTACTACTTCTGTATAACCTAGACAGCCCCTCAAAACTGTAACACTTTGAACTGCAGTGCTCCAAACAATTTAAGATGTCTTCCAAAATGTAGACTATTCAGTGGTAAATCCTAAGCTGTGCAGACTGTAGGTTTATGCAACATCAGCTGTCTTAGGAAAATTAAGTTACACAATTACATTACTCTTCAAGTTGTGGACAAAACCCATCAGAATACAACAGCCTAAAATGCATCTGTTTAAGCCAGTAAGTTTGAAGTACACAGACACCTCTGGCAGTATAATTACTTGTGTAAGGTAGCCATGGCCTATAATTTTGCAACAGCATCCAAATGTAGGTCTTCATACTTTACTCATGTTAAGTCCCTTGTGCTAGCTTCCACCAAGATGAACGTGCTGTTTTGTAAACTGAAGTGCTCTAGTTTAGTATCACATGAGAGAAGGTTCCATTTAAAAAACATCCTTGTATGTTTGTGCAGTTTAAATTAAAGCCTATCCCTGCCTTTATAAGAAAAAAAAAAATGCTACATTGCGCAGGGATCAGGATCAGTACCTGTAAACATTGTTATTCCACTGCATTTGTTACAGCAAAAGTAACTTAGACTAAAAAGCCACTCCAATCAGTTCAGAACTTCTGTGCTGGTTTTGAAATGGTGGCTTCTGTCTACAGGCTTTAAAAAAAAATTGAAGCAGAGCTTAAAGCTGCACCACAGAGTTCTCTTAGTCCCAAACTCTGCTAAACATCGTATGACATTTCCACATTTATGGACTGAAAAAAGAAATTACTCTTGATAAATCAAGATATAGTTCTATACATACAAAGACATCACTGATGTCATAAAGTTCAAACTTCCAGTGAAAGACTAAGCAAACCTGATAGCTCCCATCAAGTTTACTACTACTGCATAAAGTACCCACTGTTTGTTTCATTTTCCACAGTCACTCTGAGTGAAGGGCAGTATGCTGGTGAAGAGTGTGGGTGTTGATAAAACCGTTTGTTTCATTTGAAGATAGACTACTGAAGTCAGCCACTGAAACAGCCATTTTGGCACTGGTAATATGATGCGTATGGTTCTCAAAGTCCACACCAAGGTTATTTACAGAGACATCATTCATGAAAGATTCTGGAACAGCAATTCCCATTTTCAATCTCTTTGCAGGTCTTTCTGTATCCTCACTGCACATGTTCATTGGGTTTAGCTCTGAATGATAAAAGCCAGTCTCAAATAAATTAAAACAATCACTTTCACCATTGCTTGGCAAGTTAAGCAATTCTTCTGTTCCAACAGGCACATGATTAACTGGTGCTCGGGGTAAGCTGTCCATAGGAGGAAAGGCATCATCCAGGCAGTTCACATCTGAAGTGTGGCAGACTGTAGCTACACTATTTGTCAACGCTGGAAAAAAAAAGATGAACACAAATGTAAATGAAATAGTAGTTTAGGTAGTCACGACAGTAAGATTTTTTTTTTCCTTGATTTACCTGTCAACTCATTGGCAGTGATAGAGTTCAGAATGCTTAGCTGTTGATCAGGAATAGTTTCTGTTCGACTATTAGATGTTAAGGCTGAAGAATGCACTGCTCCACCAAGGGCTTCTGCTTCATCTACCAAACGATCCATGTAGTCCCTAAAAGAATATTACATCCATAATGGGTTGTTTAACATGAAATCAAGGTCTAAAATGATGATGGATTTAATTTTAGTTGCCATAGCCACAGCAGCATTACACTGCAATGATGGAAGGAACAAAAAAAAAGTCTTCTACATTCAGGATTTGCAATAGAAAACATATTCCAAGCACATTTTACTTACGTAACTCCTGGATGATGGTTATATCTCTTCTTTCCAAATCTTGTTTGCTGAGCAAAGTAATCGTAACGTTCTGACTTTTTCCACATGTAATAGAAAGCCACACACTCAGCAACTGTTCTGGTTCTTACCTAAAAGAAGGCAAGAAGAACTGACAAGATTAATGCAGAGACATTTTGTCATCTCCCCAGTTCCCATATCGCTGCAATATTGTTAGCTTTACTACTCTAGTATCTGGAACAAACCAGTTCAATTAAGAGATTTTAAAGAGATCTACAGTTTCAAATAACTATTATATCTGTTATACTGTATTACATTGTTGTGTGTTCTTTTTAATAGAATGAAACTGTATCTATACCTGAAACATTTCAGTTCATAAACAATGTAACAATTTTTAAACTGTAAGACAGACTCTTAAGATGGAAAAAGCTCATCAGATCAGTGACCTAAGAGAAGTGAAGCAGAAAAGACATTGGGTACTTATTTCTTTGTGGAAAGTCAGGAACTGTTCAGGCTTGACAACTGATATGCACAGCAGTAAAGAAAAAACAAAATTGTTGTCTTGTTGAGAAGGTATTAAGGACTCATAAGACTCATTTTGATCTATATTAACTGTTCTTTTTCCCCGAAATGGAGAAGTCCGATTCTCAGAGAAAAAGTTGTCACTTCTACCTAGATTCTTACAAAATATATCCGTTTCTGCATACAGAAACATTTCAAATCATCACCATCCCACAGTTCCAGTTTAAGTTTTACTATATGCTAGGATATACAACTTAATATGGCAGTAAACTGTTATTCAGCTTGATCAAACTTACAGAAGCATCAGAGGCAAATCCAAAATGCCTTGGATGTAGTAATAAGCCTCACTAGTTTAGACACCAACATACCAGGCAGGGGAGGAAATGAATTGATGTCTATATGCACTGCCTACTATCTGAAGTCTCAGCTAATGCTTTGTGGTACACTGATGAGGAAACATCTTTTGTCAAATTCTCCACGTCCTGTATCTTGACTAGCTGATAATTTCCATACACAAGCGACATCAGTTCATGCTCAGTCCCAGAACTTCTCCCAAACTTTCTGACATTTTACCTATTTAAATAAAAACTAGTGGATTTCTTCGACAAATTCTGGATCATAGTGACAGATACTTCAAAATGTGTGTTTTGCTGCATGTTGGAAAAAATATTTTAAAAAAACATTTTTAAATTATTTCTTTGAATCTCTGGTGAATTACTGTTTATTGGTAAGGTCCATTTAAAATATGAACTGCCCAAATGTTTATCAAAGGACAGGATAAGGCAGGTATAGAGCAGGACTAGCTGACTGTTGTTCAACAGCAACAAGAACACTGTAAAGGTTACCTGAAATACGACAAACACACCAGTCTCATAAAGAAAAAAAAACTCAAGATGGCATCAAAACATAAAAGAAGTACACAGAAAGTTTGTAAATATCCATATTGTCAACCGTACGAAATGATACATATTTTTGATCAAAAAATATCCAATCCTTATTCTTCAGGCACAAAAGAGTCAACCAGAAACAATCCAGATCAAGATTAGAATTCCTTCATTAGCCAGAAAACAGAATCCTGATGGATGACTACAGCACTTTCTTCTGAAAATGCAAAGGACTACACCTGTTTTTGTACAATTACACCTTTCTAGTGATAAAAAGAAAGTTAAGTAAAGATGCATTTTCTCTCCCACAGCCACGGTATGGAAGAGCTATACTTCTAGAAGAGGCAGACATTTTAACTAAGATATAATGCAACTGCGTAAATGGAAGTGACGTCAACATAAGTTGATTTCAGAGATAGTAAATCAACTCATTTGGCTTTTCCAATGACATCTGAGGTAAAGTTAGCAAAAAATGCCAAGCGGGTTGCAGTATGTTGGTTGTTATTTCACACTTCTGCATGACTTTGGACAATTGTATTGCTCTTACAGATTTTCAGCATCATATCACCTACCACTTCTTCCATTTAACTGTAAAGCACTAACCTTGTTTTTCTGTATGAGATGGAAGTCTTTTCCATAAATCAGAAGTGCATGTTCAAAACTTCTGCATTCTTCTTCTGTCCATGCTGTCATCTCTTCTAGACAATAACAAAAATAGCATGACAAACTTATTTTTGCTCAATAATTTTTTACAGAGAATAAAATAATTGTGTTGCTAATGCATGAATACGCAAATGCACTCTAAAACACAATAGGTCAGTTATTTAGACCCGGTTCTTTCCTCTACCATAGAGATATCCTACCCGAAATCTTAACATTCTTGTTTATAAAGACTCATAGAAGAGTTTGATTTCTAAAATCTTTTATCCTTGAGAGCAAAGCACATTCAAAACTTGGTTATTTCTTAAGAAATTTGTCACCAAAAAAACAAGTCTTAAAACATCACCAAAATACCAGAGCAGTGGTTGTTGGAAGAAAGAGCAAAGAATCAATCTGATTGTTTTAAAAACCTGCATCTTGTAAAACGGAATTTTAGTTTCACAAATAAAAATAAAACCACTAAAAAAGAAGCTGTGAACGAGGGGCAAATTTATTGCATGGTTTTCTACAGCCTTTCCTAATATATGTTTTAAACAAAGTATCTTAAACTATTTGAGTACGTCAGTTTTGTCAAGTACTGTTACTTTCCTATTTTGATTATGGCTTTGGATCTAAATATAATAAAGGAGGCATCATGCATTCGTAACAGTAATCTAAAAAGCTCCTCTTCAGCTGCCATTTAAAGTCAATAGGGAAAAAAAACACAACAACTCAACATGCTTCTGGAAGCAGACACTGGAACCAAGACCTTTCTGCTCCCAGATGAAGGTGATAAGTGTTTGACTACAAAGTCATTTTCTTTCTTTCTCACCCCATTAATTTTGCACTCCTTTCTACAGAGTTCTCAAGCTTCAAAGAGAAGAGATCTCCACGTAAAGTCTCATGGTCAAGACAGTATCTCGGGAGATGTAGATTTTAACTCTCATCCTGAGAACAGCAGTGAACTTCAGCAAGTGTAATAGATCATAGCATAATGGTTCCTCTAAAAGACAGGCACTGACGGCATAATCATTCCTTACCATTTTTAATGAGGGTATTATAGGTCCCATCTGACTTGGGTGAGTGGGGAGAGTGAGGACTAAGCCTTAGGACAGAATGTGGGGCTCTGAACCACAAAGGGGCAGAGGTATTTTTCAATCCCAGAACAGGAATCTAAATCCTAGAGAGATGTGGAATTTAGGACACAGCCCTGCCACTAGTACGTCCTTATTGTTTAGCTCTACACAATCTCTTCTTGTACATGAACTTTCTGAAGCACTGCTCCGATATTGCTTATTGTCCCATTTGTCTGTGCCTTAGATACTTAAGATTTCACAGCACCTAAATTGTAAACACTCAAGTTCCGTCTGGATCCAGTTCTGAGTAGGGAATATCCGCTAGAATCTCAGTTTATGGCAGTGTTCATAGTCCATTTCTGCTTTATGCAACATGTATGTTAAAACCCAAGAACTGTCTTTGCTAAATGATAAACTCTGATTTTCATGTAAGGGAGTAATAAAGTAAGGGGCAAGCCAGACAGAACTTCATTTTCCACTTAACTCAAGCAAAGCTTTCCACATTCTACCGAAGACATACAGAACAGTATGTTGGAACCAGATTAGGGCTGACATAGCACAGTGTTGATTAAGTGAGTAGGGCTCACTTATATAGCCAGCTATGTTTTTCCTCATTCTGGTATAAATGTCATCAGATTATTGTTGACCATGATCTCAAAAAGGTACTGTAACGTGGGTGAGAACTGCCTTATGGGAGCAAAATCACAGCTTCCTGCCCACCCCTCAGTCTGTGCCATTCTTACAACAGTAGTGGAGGAAAGAAGAGAAGAAAAGGTGTAAAAGCTGATCCTGCAAACTTGCATAAATTTTCAAACTTCTCTAGCAGAAATTTCCAGATGACCAGTCGGATTATACTGAATCTGTGCCAAAGACATTATGGAAAGGGAAATGCCTGTCAATCTGATTCTTACTCAAGGTTTTTCTGTAAAACTTTTTAATTTTTTTTTTTTCAAACACATGTTTCTGAAAAATCAGGTACTATTTCTTACCCTGAGACGCCTTTCCATTTGAACAGTATCTCTCAATTGCTTCTTTAACATTATGGCTACTCTTGAGAAGTTCATACAGCGCCTAAAAAATAAAGGAAGTCTTTACTAAAAGAGTTAAAGTTTGCCTTTATCCAATCTAAACTTCTGAAACTAGCCTTTCAGTAAGCACACCTCATGTCAAAAGAAGAGAATTTGCCTTTATACATGATAAAAATATTAAAATAAAAGCCAAAAGCAAAACCATCCAAAAGTTGAGGCACAGTTTAAATAAGCAAATGTAAAATACGCAATTATTAGAAAAAAAAATGGATTTCTCAATGGCATGGCAATCAGAGGATCACAACACTGCCAACATTCAAAAAATACTCATAGTTTGCATATATAAGCACATGCTTAAAATTACAAATAAGATCCTGACCCCACTAATATCTAAATTAAAAAAAAAGAAAGAAAGAGAAAGAAAGAGAAAGAAAGAGAAAGAAAAAGAAAGAGAAAGAGAAAGAAAAAGAAAGAGAAAGAAAGAAAGAGAAAGAAAGAAAGAGAAAGAGAAAGAAAGAGAAAGAGAAAGAAAGAGAAAGAGAAAGAAAGAGAAAGAGAAAGAAAGAGAAAGAAAGAGAAAAAGAGAAAGAGAGAAAGAGAAAGAGAAAGAGAAAGAGAAAGAGAAAGAGAAAGAGAAAGAGAAAGAGAAAGAGAAAGAAAGAGAAAGAAAGAAAGAGAAAGAAAGAAAGAAAGAAAGAAAGAGAAAGAAAGAAAGAAAGAGAAAGAAAGAAAGGAATTGAGTATTGCTGCCTTTATAATACAAGCAGAGAAAGAGAACACCTTAATTACAAAGCAAAGCGTCACAAACGGAACAGGATATAAAACATACCTGTTCATTGTCCCGAGTATGTAGTCCTTCAGGAATTCTGCCAATCACTTTTTCATTTCCTGTTCTTAAGGAGGTTTCAAAAAGGTATTCCTTAACTTTACTTTCTGAGATCACATCAGGTTTCCAAAGTAAATGGTCTTCATTTTCATAGGCTGTTAAAACAGAAATCTATTAATGCCAGGTGTGACATTTTAAAGACTATAACATAAAAAGCTATTTTACAAAGACAGAGAACAGGAACACAGAAGAAATCAAAAAAAAGCAACTTATAAATTACAGCTCACTTTTTGCACAAAAGCCTCGGTTAAAAGACGGACTCTCCAGTATGGTATGGTGGAGATTCACGTTCTATGACGGTGAGATAAGGGACTGAACTCCTCAGGCAGAGCCTTTACAGAGGAGTGGTTTGTAGACTGCTAGATGATTCAGGTAAAATTATGCAAATAATAGACATCATCTCCATACAACTGTATTCAGTTGTGTATCAGGTTTATATGGCAAGGGTTTGGTAGCAGGGGGCTACAGGGGTGGCCTCTGTGAGCAGAGCCCAGCAGCTGCCCCAGGTCAGATCAGAGCCAGCTCCAGCCGGCTCCAAAAGGGACCCGCCGCTGGCCAGAGCCGAGCCAGGGAGCGACGCTGGTTGTG
>VXAA01003043.1:0-14940 GCA_013399115.1 Anseranas semipalmata
CCTGTAGTAGACCCCAACCACAAAGTGTCCTCCTTTATTGGTTCGATGCTTAATTTTTACCCACAGGCTCTCAACCTGCTCGTGGCTGTTTCTCAGAGGCAACTCTTCACAATCTCTCTACTTCTTAAGATAGAGGGCAACACCCCCACCCTTCCTTCCCTGCCTATCTCTCCTGTAAAGCTTGTAGCCCTCCATTCCAGTGTTCCAGCTGTGTGACTTGTCCCACCACGTCTCAGTGACAGCATTTAGATCATAGTTTTCTAATTGTACCATGGCTTCCAACTCCTGCTTATTTCCCATGCTGTGTGCATTGGTGTAGAGGCACTGCAGCTGGGCTATGGGTCACATCACCTTTTTTAGAGGAGTCCTTCCTAATTCCTATGGGACGATTCACAGGTGTTTCCCCATTGTTTTAGAAAGTATTGGCATCCGCTGGTTCTTTTGCATCTCCTACAGGTACATGCTCTTCCCCCGCCGAATCTAGTTTAAAGCCCTTCTAATGAGTCCAGCCAGCTTGCTGCCCAGAACGCTCTTACCCCACTTCATCAGGTGTGCCCCATCTGGTGTCAGCATTACTGGTCTCTCAAAAGCATGCCTGAGACCATAGAACCCGAAACCCTGAGCATGGCACCAGCTACGTAGCCAGTCATTCACCTGATTTGTACATTGCCACCTCCTTGGATCCCAGTCTGCAACTGGGAGGATTGAGGAGAACACTACTTGCGCTCCCGATCCCTTCAACATCTTTCCAAGGGACATAAAGTCCCTTTTGATGTTTCGTAGTTTCCTTGTTGTGACCTCATTTGTCCCTACATGAAAGAGTAGGAATGGATGGTAGTCGTGTCATTTAACCAAGCTTGGTAGCATCTCTGTGCTGTCGTGAATGGGGGCCCCAGGCAGGCAGCAAACCTCTCTCGAGAGATTATCTGGGCGGCAGATGGGCACTTCAGTGCCTCTCAGGGAGGAATCTCCAATTACCAACACCCTTCGTGCTTTTTTTGTGGCACTGGTTCTTATACATAATAAGATGTGTATATATATAGTAGTATATATATAATAGTGTGTGTGTATATATATATATATATAATAGTCAGGTCAGAATTTCAGTGCTTAGCTGCGCAGAGTATCATGAAGAAGGCAAGAAGTGGCTGTCTTTTGTTATAGTTCTACCCATTTTCTGTAATTCTGTAATTTTGTACTGCTCCAGCAACTTATATTTCCAGTGAGAAGCCTGTCCAACGTGGAGTACTGAACTGGTTTGTCTCTAAATAGTACAATGAGATAGGAAAGTCCTCCCTTATAACCATCATGCTTAAGTTTCACATGGAAAAAAAAAAGTTACAAAAAGTTAAAATAACTGGTTAAACTGAGTATTGTTTTCTCTATAGAAATATATATTGAACCCTGGGCTTAAATCAAACCAATGGTTCGTCTGTGCTGTTGCCTTGCCTCTTCTTATGTGCAATCCCAGGTGATGTGAGAAATGCTAAAAATGAATAGTTATGGGATAAGCATTCTGAATAATTTTCTTCCTTTCTCAACCAAATAATTGTTGCTATGTGTATGGAGGAGATCACATACCTTATGAGACAGATGTTTAGATAGCAAAATATAACTGCTTATGAGAGAATACAGGGAAAGAAAGGACTTTGTGTAAGATCAGGACATCCCATCATAGGAAAAAAAAAAAAAAAAACAACAACCTCTGCTAGATCAAACAAGCCAAGCCATACCACCATTATGCTGTGATGTTATATCAACATTTTCTACCCCCTTTTCTCCCCTTTCATTTTATTTTACTTTGCTTTCCCCCTCTCTCTCCTTGCTTTCTCTTCTTTCTATTTTTGTTCTCTTTTTCCTTCTATGAAAGCCTGATTTTAATTGTATCCCCATGTAAAACACTTGTTAAAAGATGCGTGGTTTTGCAATCATTCAGAAATCAAGCTTGTGAACTCTGGAACAGTGAAAGTAAAAACATGCAGCTAATATATGCAAAAATGGTTTATATCTGCCCATCACATGGCAGTAGATATGTGTACTTCTACAGAATAATAAGGTAATTAGATAAAGAAAATATATCCCAAATTTGTCCTCTTTTCTGAGCTGGTCAAAAGAGTTGCTTAACTTTGTGATAAGTCTGTTTTTTTAAACTTTCAGATATGCAACATTACCATGGATGTATCTTGTATCCCGATTCTTCTCGAGTTCAGATGTAGCTTTTATTTCTTACATCTCCTTAAACTTTGTGTTTGGCCTTTGTACCATGCTGGTGACTCTTTTACCTCGTTTGTTAGCTATAATTTCCAAAGTGCAGGTCAGTATGAAACCTTAAATTTATACTACTTGTGAGATGTATACACACATCTATGTGTGTGTGTGTGTGTGTATGTGTATGTATACCTATGCACAGACAAGATCACTTCTAGCAGAAAAACTTAGGCATTTTAAACCTTCATGATTTTTCTGTCCCACTATATACTGTATTGCTTGTTACTGTCTTGAATTTTAACTTGTTTATAAGAAGAAAAAAAAAAAAGTTTGCACTGAAATAATGGAAAAATAGTGTTAATTGAAATCTTGACATTTTCCAGATCATTAAGTTGTAATTTGCTCATAATGGGAGCTGTTCTGGTCCATTGAATAGATTATATGCATTGTAAAATGTGCTTGAATAATATTGACATAAGAGATAATACGCTTATTTCTGAGATCTGTAATGCACTGTATGAATAGTAATATGCATTCTCACTCCCTGTATGTAATTTTCATTATTCTTTATGGTAATTAAGCAACTTGATGGAGAAGAAAACCAGAATGTGTGTATTTGCCTACCTATGCATGTACCAGATCAAAAACTTGATGTTTGAAGCCAAATGTGGATTACACATCACTCAAGTTTGGAGGCAGATTTGAGGCCTCCAAAATTTGATTTGTGTTTAAGTTGGTAATTTAGCATTCAAAAATAGCATTCAAATACTAAAATTTTAAGAAAATGGAATGACCGTGGCCACATGTCAGTTCTGTCACTGTCTGTGAACCTCAACTAACTAGGATCCCATGGCTGTAGGCACTCTAAAACACAGTAAGAGATGACCCCTGTCCCAAAATAGTTCACAATATGATCTGCCAAAATGTTTGCCTTGAGTAAGATTTGAATGCTGTATTCAGCTTAATGTAAGTGTGCTTAATGCTTTGTTTGAGAAAACTCATTTTCTTTCTTTCTTCTCTTCTTTTTTTTTTCTTGCTGAATTTTAAGAGTTTTCAGAACATCTACAATTTCCTCAAATGGGTGTTTATCATTTTCCCACAATTCTGCTTAGGCCAAGGTTTAATAGAACTTTCATACAACCAGATCAAGTTTGACCTGACCAGCAACTTTGGAATAGACTCATATGTGAGCCCTTTTGAGATGAATTTCCTGGGCTGGATTTTTCTGGAAATGGCCCTGCAGGGCACAGTTCTTCTTCTTTTACGGCTTTGTTTTCATTGGGATCTCCTCCAGAAGCCAAGGTGTGTGCATTATCATCTGTATTCTGCCATAGTGAACAGTTAACTGATTTTTAAAGAAAGAAAATGGTGGAATCCAGTTCATTTAGGGGTTTTGTTTGCTTCTAAGTTATTTGAACTGGATGATTTTATGTTCCCATGCTTCTATTTTGAATGAAGGACTTCCCCATTTCGTCATTTTTGTTTCTGACTTAAATAATGTTTCAATGTGGTGTTTATTCTCAGTCTAATATCTCCCATTGCTGTTTCTTATGAGGAGTAGAGTGCAATTGCATTTTAGGAAGGAGAAAAAACGAAACATGAACATGGTGTGTCTGTATTAGTTTAAGCTTCAGAAAAAAAAACACAAGTGCTTGCTGTTTAGCTTGGATTCTGCTGAGATTTGATGACCAAGCAAGGGATTGCAATCAGGAAAATAAAACAGAGTTATCCAGAGTACACCAATGTCCAATTTGCCATGTGTTATTTGTTGTAATCTTCTATTTTAGGGGTCAGTCTTCAGTTAACAGCACAGTCAGCCCTTCAGAAGATATTGATGTAGAAATGGAGCGACAGCGACTTTTTGGTAGAAGAACTGGTAATGATGTCCTTCTTCTGTACAACCTCAGGAAGTGTTATGGAGGTTTCAGTAAGAAGAATATAGCTGTGGAAAACATAAGCTTGGGAATACCAAGGGGAGAGGTAAAGAGGACTTTTTTTCTTCCAGGAAAGAAAACCACTTGATTCCTAGCAGTTGTTCAGAGCTGGATGTCTGCAATCAAAGATCTGTAGATAGAAGCAGAACAATCTCAATTGTAGTAATTTCTGAAAATTAGTAACTGGATAGAAGTAAAAGATGTGGTGGTCTTTAAGAAGCAACTGTTCACTTATTTTTTGGTTTAACACTGTATCAGAGTCTTAATTTTTTCATCTTGTTTATCTTTAGCAAGTTACTGTTTTATCGGCTAATAAAAAATACCAGCAGGTAACAGAGCAGTTCGGTGCCAAAGAGAAAGCAAAGAATATCTAGCTCAGTTGCAAAATGTGAATAGGATCCTGAATTTGTCTGCAAGGTAAAATTGTACTTCTCATACTGAAATCATCCCTGTATATTTTAATATAGTATGTAATATACCAATATACTATTTTAATAAACTGAAATCTAACACTGAAAAATGGTAATCCTAAAGATTTCAAAACAGCATTTATTTTTTTCAAGATTTAGAACCTTTTAGGAAGTGCAAATTTTCATTTAAAATACTGATGAGGAAAAGACTTCTCTTGGTTGACAAGAGCAAACTTGAATATATGAGAACTGTGCATGGTAGCATAGGTCCAGTGGTATACAGTTACAGATCTGTTGTTGGGTAACTGGAGTAACCTGGAGGATGTTGCTGATTAAAACCTATTTATCGATAAGAAAGTTCATGAAACAAGTATTTTGAAAGTTATGAAGTGCTATTTGTAAACTTAATACAAATACTGCCCTAGTTTAAGCATGTATTCATTGCAGTTGGGCTCTGAAATAACTGTTGAGAGTCCACGTCTTGGATGTTCACTGTTCATTTACTTGTACAAAGTGAAGCAGCTTATGAGAAACTGAGAAATATTGATTCTATAGACTGGCTTTCAAATTGGATGTAAAACCCTCAAGTTCAAATCTAGCACTTAATAATAATATGGATAACCAATGCATTAAATTATAGGACAGAGTTTTAAGTGGAGGGCTAAATAAATCACTTAGGAATGTTGGAGGTAATCAAAATATTTTATTTTATTGAAAGCTAATTTTCTGCTCAAAAGGGAATTGCACATACTGAATAACTATATACAGTATCTTGCAGACATGATAGGAGATTTGAAAAAGGGAGAAACTGTTGAAGAATTAATATTATTAATTTCCTTCAGCATAGCAGATTGATAGCAATTCTTCACTTTTGCTCTTTTTTTTTTTTTTCTTTTGGTTTGTTTGTTTCTTTTTTGATCTCTGTTAGTGTTTTGGACTCCTGGGAACAAATGGAGCCGGGAAAAGCACAACATTTAAGATGCTGACTGGAGATGTCATCCCATCTGGAGGGCGTGCTGTTATCCGGACTCCTACAGGGTAAATAACACAGGGTTAGGTCAAAATAGTGCTAATTGATAATGCCAGTGATCAAAGACTCAGCAGGCTTCAGTCCTTTATACTGTAGTATAAGGACCTGTTTTGTCCCTTTTAAAACTATATTGCATCATTGCTGTTAAGCCTTGTCAGGAAGGGCAGGGATTATGACAACATTTTAAAGCCTGACAGCTCTGTTAATTGAGAATAAAGTTGTCTGGTAGTAAAAGAGCAGGCTATAGGAAGCCTTAGTTGTAACAAAAATCTTAACATACAGTATGTTCAGATGCATGTACATAAATCTCCCATACTAGTGCTGCACTGAAAGGTTTCCAGGCTTAGGATGATGACCAGTGCTTAAAGTGGATAATTTTAAAATATTTTCTGATGCTTGTGTCCTTCAGAGTCATTGATTAGTTACTTGATTAATATGCTGTGTAATTAGGATAGGAGATAGTGTTGGTGGTATTGAGGCTAACTCTGATGGAACGATATAATGGCCTTTTTGGTTTAGATGTAACCAACATTTACAGCTGATACCAGCAACATTGGAGGGGAGCTAAAGTTATTTTTGAGTCAAGCCAAAGTAAAAGGTGTGTGTATATGTATATCACTATATATGAATGTATTGTGGGCGAGTTAACAATTTAAAAACTTATTTTTTTAGTTAGATCTATTTCAAAACATGTTTTGGAGAACGAGAGGTGAAGGGTTTAATTCAGAAAAATTTATAATGGAACATTTCAAATTTTTCAAAATGAGAAGTTACATGTCTGTTTCAGAATTTAAATGCTTTCACATGTCAGTATTTGCTCATTTCTTTATGAAAATAATGTTCAGTAGATTTAATTTCAAAATGCAAGTAGTTTCAGTCATTGCAAAATTCTGTTTTCTGGAAAGTTTACCCTTCTATTGAAATGGACACCATCACCACTACCAAACATCGTTCTACTTAATTGTTTTGTTTTGTTTTTTTAATTAGATGTCAGAACATTTTTTTTTTCCAATAGATTCAGCGTAAAAAGGACTTAATAACAAAGAACTCACCAAATAGCTATCAAATAATGTTAATCAGGAGGAAGGAATGAGTAAAGAGATTTTGGAAATATAATTCTTAAGAATATAAGAAGTGATATGAGAGTGCTGTACAATGGTTGTAGAGACATTTAGGTGGTTGTTTTCATTTATAATTTCCCAGAAAATAAAACATTTCCCAGAACAGAAGACAAACATTTTCAAACATTGAGCAACAATGACAAAAAAAAAAAAAAGTAATTTAAAATTAGGTAAAAAATAACATTTGTTGTTCTTTGGAACCTGTAGAATGTATTTACTAAGATATCATGGAGGCCAGAACTTTAGTATGTGTCTGAAAAGGATTTGAGATTTATAGTCGTACAATAATCTGTAATGATTTTCAATAAGATATTGTCCTCAAGATAGTATTTAAGCTCCCACGTTTGTTTAGATTTTGAGGGTTATTCTTCTATAGCTTTTAACAGGACTTGCCTTTGGTCCTTCCTGTGCATTCATGGATTTCATATGGGTTTCCCTATACAATGTGACAACAGATCTATATATGGGCAAATGATTTGATCTGGTGTGACAATTTCAATATTTTAATATCCATTTGAAAGCAAATATAAAGTTATAAGAATATTTTCAGGTGTCTTAGCAGTTACACTATGTTTATTAAATACATAATTTATTTTATCAGAACCCCTAAAGGTAACCCTTCAAAAAATCATAAAGCAATATAACAATGCCTGTATTCCTTTTACTAGAATGTTGCAATGTACCTGTGGCTAAATAGATAAAAATTGTTCTGTTAATGCTCCTGGCATTTAATAGGAGATTTGAGTAGGCAGTAATATAATACCTGATAATTCATGCTACATAATGACATAATACTTGATTATGCCTGCTACCCATCTTGTGTGTTACTTTAATTTACCCCATTCATTTAAAATATAATGTTATTTACTGTGTACTAAAATATAGATAATGAAATTTGACACATTTAGAAGACTAGAGAAGCCGAAGGAGAAAAATATCCAAAATATCCAAAATGTGCAAAATGTCCTTGACAACATTAATCATCACCCTGACCTGGATGTCAGTCCAGGTTAGGGGTTTTAATGTTTCTTGCATGGCTGAAGACAGAAGCCCACAAGTGAATATAAAGCCCATATTCCTATGTTTTCAAAACTTGCCAGTAGCTTGTTCTAATATTGTAAAGGAGGCAACCTGAAGCAGGAGCTGCAGTTGCACAGTAGCTAGCCCTGGGGAAGCAAATGACTTTGAGGCTGGGAGTAGAGATTTGTGTCATTCCTGATTTTGTTGCTTGACTCATATTTTGTCAACTGATGTAAAGCAAATCACAATGCACTGTGTTGCTGTGCTACTGTAAATCAGTAGAGGACAAAATTGTTGACTCTTCCATAGATAAGTTTATAACCATAGCAGGTCTGGAGAACCCTTCCTCAACACTTGAACTACTGCTAAAATTACTCATCCAAAGCAGAATACTTTTTTCTTAATAGAATTGATTTATAATCTTAAAACAAAAAAGATTAAGATCATGATCTGTGAACCACTTAAATTGATATTTTCTGTAGTCTAGTGAGAAGATACAAAGATGCTTGTGATAAGATTTGATGTTACTAACTTAGTTCAGTTGCAGGTATAGCCATTTCCTTTCCTGAGCAGCAGTCAGGTTTATTCTGCTTGAAAGGACAAGAACTGGGACAAACACCAAGTTCCCAAAGAGTGAAAAAAAAGAAAAGAAAAAAAAGAAAAAAAAAAAGTAAAATATTTTATGTAACAGTTGATGTACTTGTGAGTGTCCTGAACACTTTCCAGTTTCAGGTGTTTTTAAACTGTTAGTTACATCTTTGTTAGTTACAACTTCTGGGAACAATTGTTAAAAGTGAAACGAGTGGGCTCGAGTCCCAGTTCTTTAACTACAATGTGTAAATCGGTATTTGGAGGCAAACCCACGAAACCTCAGTATGATGGAAATATTTCTGTTCTTTTAATTTGCTATGCTGTGCAATATGTTCTATAAGGAAAATATGTGTTCCACATCAGGAAGACAATTGCAGCTTTCATCTTTCCTCTCTAAAGACTGATTTGCTGATGATAAATAAGTGTGTATGTCAACAAGCAAACGCAAAACTGTAAATATTTGGAGAACGTAGCTCTGTTTTGTGTATCAGGTGCCAAAGGGGTGTTAGGTGTATTGATTGTACTTGCTCCTGAGATAAATGAATGAAGGGGGATATAATGCTAAGAAGTCTTCTATCTCACCCCAGTAGTGTGCTGAAAAGTGTGGTATTTCTGGTACAGAGAAAGAGAGGAGAGTCCACCAAAGAAAGCAGTTGCTGGTCACAGATGCATAGCACTTGCTGGTCTAGAGACTTCTTTATTTAAAGCCTATGTCAGGAAGTAGCTTCCATAGAGACATTACCTCTGATAGTGATTCATGATTAATATTCTGGGCAGCAGCTTAGGCGTAGATCCTATCTCTGTTGTGTGTGACTGGAAAGAACACAACTTTTGTCCTCGTAACCTGTATGATCCCAAAGGACAAATTATCTTTTACAGTAAAACAGCCTGGATAAGATCTATTTAATTCAGAAAAAAAGTAAGAGTGCTACATGAAAGGACAGGATACTATAACTGTATTCTTCATGACGGATCCTTCATGATCAAATAATGAAATGAGTATGAAAAATTATTATTGTAAATATTTGAGAACATAACTGATATAACTTCGTGCACAAAATCCTTAATTGTTAACAGTTTCTGTTTCATTGAATAGCTATGCTTGAAAGTTCCTGGATAAAAAAATATGTACATTTTCCTGATCATTAGTGTAATAGTTTCACAGAGTATAGAACAAAGTCAGAAGTGTCTCTTTGAGGCAGCTGCACTGAAATGAGACTTGAATTTAACAGGACAGCTTTTGCACCTTTGGACAACACAGGGGACTAGAAATGGAAGATTTTCAAAAGTGCATATTGAATTGCAAAGTAGAATTTTTGGAACTTCAGCCTAAAACATGTTGGAGGTGCATGGGGTTATATAGAAAGAGCTGTGCTCCTCACACAATGATAATCAAGTTGTGTTCAGGGAACTCTTGCTAGACTCTCAAAGAAAATAGGAGAATGTACTTCTGGTCTACAGCTGCCTTTTAAAAAGGGCAGAAAATCAGATTCACAATACCTTTAAGTACTTCAAAAAGATTTCTTGGCCTCCAGGTTGTTTGTTTGTTGAATGTTTAATACCACAGAAAACGAGCTTATTTCTAAGAATCTGAGAGAAAACTTTTTTTTTTTTTTTTTTGGTGTAACAAAGCTTAGTAAAATGCATAAAAACTGGGGTTATATAACAGTTTTCAATATCACTCAGATTTGTAAGACTGGATGTTACTAAGCAGAGATTTGTATTAAATGCTAGATCAACTTCATCTCTTCTGCACATTAAGGTTTCTTGGCATTCTCTTTGATGGGGACATTCTTTTGGGGAAGGGAAGGCTTCTGATCTGTTTTTAAACTTTTTCTTTTTGATACATTACAAATCAAATAGATATTTTAAATAGAGTATGTGCCTAACTTTGATGTATCTTAGCATTTACATGGGGAATGCACATTTATAGTGTACAAGCTGAGCAGTCTACCAAGGAACTGTTTTTTTAAATTTTCATATTCTTCTGCAGAAAAGTCTTCCAGGCAACTTCTAACCTTTGCAATCCCATTCTGGTTGCAACTGTGACCTCATAAAGATACTCTAGAAAGAGAAATAATAGGAATTTATCACTAACCACAGCCAGTGAAGGTAATAGCAAAATGCTATTCATAGAGGATTTTGCCTTTTTTATTATTTTATGTACCTCATTAACATTGCCATTATCAGTGACATATCTGTCCAGATGAAACATAAAGATAATTATCATATAGAGAAAGTGTCTCCATGTTAGGGATATTTGCAACCCCAGTATTAAGAAGTGGCAAAGGAAGAAGCAGCTTTGGAAGATGTGGAAGTGAAATATTGATACTGCAGTACTCACAGTCCCCCTAGTGAAGGTCAGAAATATTAAAAGCAAAAAGGAAAATGTATAGAAAAGAAAGTATTTTAACAACATTAACTTGCCTGTATTTATCAAGAATGGTGCTATAAAACATTAGGAGACACTGACTGACTTTTGAGCAATGTCTGCAAAGGAGCTGTCTAGCTTAAACAAATACAATAGTTGACTGCATGGTCTGCTTGACATTTAGAGAGTTCTTTTGTGTTCTCTGTAATGCATGTGTTCCTCTTTAGGGGTACAAATGGACTCAGAGTAGTTTATGCTTAGATCTACTGCTATGACCAGATTGCCACAAGTGCATGAGCTGGCTAAATGAAAGCTAGTGTTGATATCCATAAACATTTTCATAGTTACTGTTTCTGTCAAATAGCTTGAAGAAATAATATCTGTATTATATATGTACTCAAAAAAGCTGACACTTACCAGAGTAGTAAAAGAAAGGAGAACAAAGTGAACCCAGTCAAAGTGAGCCCTCATAGTCTTTGAATCACTGCTGGGCTGATGCATCAGCAGATATACTGTATATCTGTTCCACTTTTTTTCTTTTTCTTTTTCTTTTCTTTTTTTTTTAAGTGTACATTGGCCACTCTGCAATGACTGTATCATAAAGCCTCCCTCGACTGAGAAGGGCTAAAGACAGCTGGGAAGAGAAAGTGTCAAAATCCTTTTAAGCGTCACATTAAGATTGGTGTAAAATAATGCGACTAGTATTTTGTTTGCCTTTTTGGCTCAAGCTATCTTGCAATCTTCTCCATTGTAGTTTGCTGAATGGAGTTGATTTTAAGTTCATACTCAGCGCAAAGTCTCAGTTGTAGTGGGGTGCATAGAGGAAGAAGTAGTTACGGTCGACCTCATCTTGTTCATA
Organism: Anseranas semipalmata; assembly: GCA_013399115.1. Classification (NCBI taxonomy): domain Eukaryota; kingdom Metazoa; phylum Chordata; class Aves; order Anseriformes; family Anseranatidae; genus Anseranas; species Anseranas semipalmata. The sequence goes on from VXAA01003043.1 coordinate 11,545, forward strand.
AGTGGCCTGAAGCATTTGGCAGCCTTCCTTATGTAATTAATTTATCTTCCATGAATTTCTATCCTCCTTCTGCACAGAGATCCTCCATGACAGCAACTCCCCATCCTATTTGAATTAAAAGTCAGTCATCTCAGCTGTTGGATTACAAAGTCATAGGACCAAAGAACTGCTTTCCAAAGAGGGGAAAGTAAAATATTTCTACAGAGCTACAACTTGGACTCTTGATAGTTATGATATTCAGCTTGATAAATAATTAAAAATGTAATTCAAATAGCTTTACTTGAAAGGCAGAATAAATTTGCATCAATATAATGGTTGAGATAGCCGTTGTTACACTGTATATCAGTATAATTAGTTTAATTATAACTAAGCTTTAGTTACATTAATTATATTTTAACCTTGATTTTTTTATAATGTTAATTGAGCATTAGTATGCACTGAATTGAATGTGCAGTTATGAGTACAATGGAATGTCTAACTACTTTTGCAATTTGTAAATTTATATTTCATTTTGACTAATTAATGGAATTTATCTCTCTGCAGAAGCCATTTTAAGTACCATATATATAATTGCCTTTATTTTAACTGCATTCAAACATCACAGAAAAAGCACACAAAAATGAACCAAAGTGCACAGCAGAGACAATATTGAAACATTTTTTCATAAACAGCCAAAAGGCTGATACTGGGGGCACTAGGCTGTCTTGAAATTGAGGTTGTACCTTGAATGTCAACCCAGAGCTGCCTAAGCTATATTGCCGGTAAGAAGGAAATCCAGTCTCTGCAATGACCAACCCAGCCTTCTGGAAGATACAGGTCCAGTTCACGTGACAGAAAGCAACAGGTTTTGTCCAAGGTTCTTCTCACACATTTTAGTGTTTTGTTCTCTTTTCAGTGTCAGCAAAGGCTTTCTGACAAGTCGCCCATGCCACTCCAGAGTAGCTTTCAGGGCTGGAATCAGATTTCAGGGGTACTGCAACACGCAAAAGAAAAGGATTGGGGTAAATTGGGGTAAACAATCAGTGGAGGAATAAATTTAGATGAAGGTTTCATCCACTCTGAGTTTAGTTTGCTAAGCTCCCCATTGCCTTGCAAGGCTGGCAAGTTTCTTTCATCATTAGAACAAAACTTTATCAGATGAGCACTCCAAACTTATGGAAGCCTCCTGGAGTCCTGGATTTTTTTTTTTTTTTTTTTTCAGGATGATTTACACGAAAGTTGTCATAATTCTCACTGTATAAATGAAGACCAAAGTATATAGAAAGGGATGGAATACAATATTTTCCAGGCTTCAAGTGCTACTCTGTACTATTTTTCTTAAAGATGCCGTACAGTCTGTTGACCTTTTCAAAAAGTGTACTAGAAATGTAGTTTTACAACTTTAAATTTTTATTTAACATGTAAAGTATTCTGGATATGTTCTGTTGGTTTCGTCTGTTGCAGCTGTTCCACTTTACATGAAAAAGCAAGTAGTATGCGGCAGTATTGACAGCATAACAATATAGTCTAAAAATGAATCTTCTCTAGGAAGAAGAGAACTTATGTTCCATGTCTGAGCTAGGTCAGACCAAAGTAACTAAAAGAATCTGAAGATAACCATTACTAAATGTTTTTATAATAATACAGAAATCCCTGTATTAGTGTAAATGTCTGGTTTCCAGCCTATAGTTTTTAGATATTACACTGGGATTCACTGTCTCTACTATAGGAAGTGATAGAAAGGCAGAGAGGGATTGGAATCTGTAGTTTTATGTTCTTTCTCTCTTTATTTCTAAAATGAACTTTTTTATTTTTTTTTCCTCTCTCATGTTGTTTACATGAATGGTCTAACAAGAAGTCTGAGCAAGCTGATAATAAAAGGGCAGCAAACAAATGCTTGTTCTTCTTTAGGTTGAGAAAAAAATCATCATTTTGCTGCATGCTAATCTATATTTGAGAAAATATAAAAATGTACATTTCCAATTTGATTCTGATAATGTCATACATGAAGATGCTTGTTAAAGAAAGATATAATTAGTGTTCCGAATAGCATCAGAGTTAAAAAACAAACAACAACAAAAAAAAAACATTTACAATATATCATTTAGTGAAAAAGGTTTCTGCTATCATGCCATAACTACTTGAAATGTTCATTTCATTTAAGCCCATGAAAATGAAATTTGAAAGATTAACTGAATTCCAAGGAAAATTAATTTCCAGAGATAAAGGCAGGTTTCTGTCATAAGATATGTACTATAATTAAAGATTATGCTGTGGTTTTCTTTCATCTGTTATTCTAGTATTCAGAAAAAGGTTAGGCTGGCTAAACAAAACTGACGGATGATCTCCAACCTTTCTGTTTTGGACATCTACCCAGTGATATTGCTGAGGAAAGAATAGGCATTGTACTATACATACCAAAAAGGTTTCAATAAAAAGCTAGAATCCACATATGGCTTTTTTTTTTTTTTTAATTCTGTTCAGTTTGCTTTCTGCTTTATGACTGATACAGGCATCTAGAGAGAGAAAAAAATTAGGTCCATGAGTTCATTAGTGGATACATTAGAATTTCTTTACTAATGGGAACGCTTTATGTGTTCAAGGTCAGCACTAATGGATGCAGTTGCAAGATAAGGACCAAGCTGAGTAAGAATATTAAATGATGTATTCTCACTGTATTCTTCCTTTATGAAAGCTAAAGGTCACTGGGTGGGTTCTTGTTCATCTAAGGCTGTGTGCGCTTCATAGGAAGCACAACACTGAAAGCGTATCTGTACAATTAGCACTGTGGACACTGAAGTGTTTTTATTTCCTGATGCAAACTGAGTAACTATTGTCTAATCAAGTTCTAGCTAAAGGACATCAGGAGTCTGTTCTATTTTGCAGCCATGCATACTTATTTGTTGTTCTTCGTGGTATGGACCCATTCCATCTATCCAGATAGAGAGTTCATGCTGTGTAAATGTCCCTGAATTTACCCCTGAGTGTGATTTGTTCTCTTGTGACTGAACTTGGCATGTTACCAAAACCCCAGACTCCAAGGAGAGTACCTGCACCAAAAAGAAGTCTTGTTAGCCTGCCTGAATCTTCTTAGTATAGCAAACCTTATGCACATCACTCTCTATTCAGCAGCATCTTGATAGCATTTCACTGTAGACAGTTTCACAATGTTAAAGTTCATTAAATAAAGAATCCACAGTTTCTGTCAGGTTATGCAAAAAGATCAACATTATTCAATCCATATTTTACGGTAAATATAACCTCAAAAAGTCATTTAATTTGACTTAGGTATGGCTAGAAACTGAGCTGGGAAAAATTCTATATATACCTTATTTAAAATAATCTTCAAGTAGATATAGATTAATGAGAAAGTGCACTTCTGGCATCCTCTTCCCTCTGCCCTTTTTTTTTTTTTTT
>VXAA01003043.1:21835-43898 GCA_013399115.1 Anseranas semipalmata
TGGCCAGCGGCGGGTCCCTTTTGGAGCCGGCTGGAGCTGGCTCTGACCTGACATGGGGCAGCTGCTGGGCTCTGCTCACAGAGGCCACCCCTGCAGCCTTCCCCCCACCGTCCCCCCAAACCCTTGCCACATAAACCCAATACACTTGCTGCCTCTTCTGAAATACATGTAGTCTTTAGGAAATGCATAAAGTATTCAAGGATTTGGCTTAGATTTTACAGATTCAAGGACTCATTCCAATGCATATTCCAAAAATGGGGGAACTATTAAATTAACCTTGAAAAAAAGAGAACTTTTTCTTTAGATATTAGACTTGGTTGGGGAAAAATAAATCATTTTGAGGAATGTTGGAAAATAGGGAAATTGATAGCTTAAAGACATAAAGTCTGTTATCTGGATGGGGGAAGGGAAAGGAAGGAAAGAGATTAAATACATTACTACAGGCATGACTAGATGTAAAACATCTTTATGGTTCAAATGCAGTCACAAAATACATATTTGCATATAACTGCGTCTTTTCATTTGGCCTCAATGTTACCAACTTGCTAAATAAATTGATGTATCTCCTCACTCTTCACTGCTGAAAGTAATTGAAACCAGAAATAGAACATCATGATGAATATGACAAGGAGGGAGAGAAGGTGATTGTGGATATATCTCACATTCACTAAAGGAAGGAAACCATTAGAATTGTAAATGTCTTGCATAATTGTGTGTATCTGAAGATTTGTCACATGTCCAATTCTGAATTTCACTTAAAGTAGTTTAAGAGGGATTTTAATTTTTACTTTATCGTATACTATGATGCAAACCACAAGACACCACTAGTTATACAGATAAATGAAGTTATAATGGAGATGTGCAGGCTCTTCCACACTATATCTAATATATAATATATCTAATTTCATGAATATGACATTTTCATTATTATCTAAGTCATATTGATGAAGCCAAGACTGTTACTACTGGAAATCTTATGTTATACTTCAAAGAAAAGAGAAAGAGGTTGGGGTCATCTCTTGAAAGAAGAATGAATTCTATATTCATATATTTGCTGATGTATACTCTGCGATGCTGCTTTGAAACGTAAGGGTTGAGGAGGATAACAGGAATGGGAGTCTTTCTAGGTGCATCTGGGAAACCACTAGGAGTAAGAAAGCTGAACAATTCTTCTCTTTTTATGTTGCTGATGTGATTGAGCTCCAAATCTGTTTGGATTTTATATTTTTGGCACAAAAGAAATGTATCTAGACATCAAGCCAGATTGTGATGTGCACTGTAATGAACTGCAAGATTTATTTTGGAAGCTCTACACATTCAAAGCAACAGCAAAGTGAATACCGTGAAATGATTTCTACCCCTCTCTTTTCACCTGTAGTAAACCTTGTCTTGCAAAATTCCCATAGTAGATGACTTAACAGGTCCTCTTGAATAAAACTCTTTGTTTTCTTCAGCTCTTCTTGAACAAAACAGGACATGGCTTAGTCACAAGTGTCTGAGCACTGAATGTTCAGGTACATACCAGATGGGAAAATTGTAGATATAGAATTGTAGATCTTGCAAAGTTGATTCTTTTTAATGTTGTTTCCTACAAAGAACATTATGTTCATGCCTTAAGGAAAAATATTAACAACAAATAATAGAGCTGGTCTTTAAATTATTGTTAGGCTAGCTTGCTAAAAGCTTCTGATACCTGATTCAGTCTCTGTGGGTGCTACAGACTACAATATGACTTACTTAACTTGAATGTTTTCTCTTCTCGCTGTGGCAGTATTCCTTGGCTTTCTAAATTCTTCCCTGTGCATTGTCTCTTTTAAAGAATGGTACTTTGCCAGCTGACTTATACTACAGTAATACTTCAAAGTGGTCTTAAATAGTGGTCTAGTCATAGCTAAAGGATTGTTTTTGCTACATTGCAGCTCTGGTAGGTAGTCCTCTTTTCCTTATTGTTTAGTGACTCTTGAAGCCTGTTGTAGATTGCAATATATGTTCATTTTGGTGAGAGTTCACACATTTTTTCATTTTCTGGTCTTACCTTAAATTTTTCTGTATATTTTTGGTGGATTTGTAGGAGGATAATCCTGTCGTCAGTAACATGCGTGCATTCCCAGTGGTAGCAAAGTTAAGTCAGTGTAGTAGAGTGGATAAACAGTCTACCATATGCTTTAGAGGTAACTATTTTACAGGCTGCTTCAGTGTATAATAAGACCTATGTTTGGAAGTTAAAACAATAACAACAACACAAAATAAACAAACCAAAACCATTGCGCACGCGCACACAAAACCAACCAAACTGTCAGCTGTTATGTCTTAGAATTAAGCTTAGACTCTCAAATGTTTCTAAAGCCACAGAGTATTTGAATTTGTAGCACTTGTACTGGTATGCAGCAACAGAATCTAAAGGAAAGCAAAACACTGTGAATTACCTCTGAAATAGCAGAAGACGTGAACTTTGCAGTGTAAAGTTGCCTGTGGATGTTTTAATGGTTGTTGATTAAGGGTCTGTATTTTTTTAAACTTTCTGCATTTAATGTAGTCAGAACAATGCTTTAGAAATGTAGCTTTTGTCTGAGAACATCCACTGTCAGCAGGTTATACAATAAGGTACACAGAACACGAGTGATTTTGGAATACCAAAGTGCATTTGCAAAGTGCAAAGAGCATTCCAGATTCTCACCACTGCAGGATCATTCCTGCCTACAAAGAACTTCCTCTTGGAGATGTCTTTTATTTTTATGCGTACTACTGAAAATCTTTCAAAAAAGGGTCATGAATACTTGATTATTGCTTCCTAATGAATTTGCACAAAACTGTCATAAAAGAATGATTGTTTATGGCAGTTTATTTGGATAAACTGAAACTATTTGAAATGGATAGTGAATATTCACAATATTGTTTATTGATATATTTTTCTCTATCAGATTTTCTAAATTAACTCAACACTGTCCATCTGATCTGACCAATCCTTCCAATATTTGCTTTTTGCTGAAGGTAACACAGAGGGAACAAAAATAATGTACAATACTGCAGTAGATGTTCTGGTGGTTGATCCGAGACAAGAGTTAGAGCATCTTGCAACTACTTGTAACAAGAATCCCCTAGTTGTGCTACATCTAGCATAAAGGCAGGTTGGCTATGTTGCAAATTTGATCACCCCTTGATGATAGAGCCACTCAGCAGCATGCCACTAAACACATGCTGCTCTTTAGGGTGTCTGGTAGTGTTGAGTAGAAAAGTCCCTCATGTTTTTGCATGAGGACCTTTGGAAGGTCCAGCAGTGATAGCTGGTATAGGTGGAACAAGGCTTTTGCTACACTTAAAGCTCTTTAGAACCAATGTTTGAGGGAGCCTTGTTCATTAGGACTGTCTCTGACTGGTAAAGAAGGAAGGCCATAGAGGATATGAACATTGTCTCCAGCTGCACTCTCATGCATGCCCAGGGTAGATCATAAATGCTTATTTAAGCAATTATAACCAAGAGCTAGGTCTGATTTACCCTTCTCCTTTATTGGAAAGGTCTATTAATTTAATCCTAAATTCCCTTTTGTCTTTAAGAAACTCTAGATCTTTGATCCATTACTTGCTTTTCTGCCATTTCCATCTTTTTGTGGCTGATGTAGAATTTTGTTTCCTGAATTTTCTGTCACTAAGATGTTTGATCAAGTGAATATTGAAGAACTAAGTGAAATGAGGACCATTTTAGATCACTGAGCTGTCAAACCAACATGAATGTAAGTGACTTACAAGGAATGACAGAGCCAAATTTTCTGTATAAGAAAGTCCTTATTCTTTGTGGGGTGGAAAAGGGTCCCAGAGTAGCTTTTTGTGTACCTATAGGATTCAAAAGTAATAATATGCAGCAAATGGGGGTAAATAAGGAAATAACTTGTATGTTTGTTTTTAATCTGCACGAACCGGGTATTTATTCAATCTAAACACAAATGCTACCTAATTTGGCTTGTCTTTGTTGACCTTCAAATTTCTACACTGTAGGTAGCAGAGGAGCTTGTTAACCGGTTGCACCTCAATGCCCATGTTGACAAACTGGTGAAAACATACAGTGCTGGCACAAGGAGAAAGCTCTCTACTGCTGTGGCTTTAGTTGGTAAACCCCAAATACTTTTACTGGTGAGTAAATGCAATACTGTGGCTACTTTGGAAACACGATATATGGACTTCATTGAATTCCCTTGTCTTGCATGTTGCTCTAATAGCAATCAGGTAGTTTCCTGATCAGTCAAAGAGTAATTAATACACAAATGTACAACTGTCCTGTTTCCTTTGCTGTATGAACACTTATTTTATTCACCAGTGCTCACAAATCACAATCTGAAGTTGTTTTTCCTTTATTCTTTCTTTTTTTTTTTTCCTCCTTGGGGTAGTAGGATGAGCAAGGCAAAAGGGCTGTAAACAAGTACAAAAGCAACTGTAGCATCCCATGTCCCAAATGGATATGTAATTTATTTTAAGATTTCTTTACGTAAAAGAGAAAAAAAAAAAAAAAAAAGAAAAATCATCAATGATTTATGTATTCTCTACTTCATTTATAACACAAGAAAAATATATATGAACAATTCTACCAGCTTTCTCAAAAAGGAAGATTCTGATTTTAATGAGTATGGTGCTGGTGTTATTGATTACCTATCTTTTTCAGGATATTCATATTCCTTGCTTCATCATGTTTCATAAATTTGGCCAGTTTTTATGTTTTTATTGGATTCACTAATCAAACTAATGCTCCTGAATGGTATTAAATTGAATTATGTGTTTTCTTGGTGCCTGTATCCTACCATTCATTTAGGCCTGAAACTGGCCTTTCCAGTTTAAATAGTGCCTTTTGTATCGAAGATCAGGGGATTATACAAAGCTATGGGAATTGCATCATTATTGCACTGTATTCTTTTTCTAATCATTAGATATTTTTTTTCACTAGAGAAGATTAAACCACACTTCCTCAAACCTTGGGTGGGAAGATCTCAAGCAGTTCAATAGTCAAATCAGTCTTTCAGAACTGTCAGAAGGAGATGATCTGTTCCCCAGAGTTGAGGGGGAAAACAGTACTTCCAATCACAGATAAAGTAGAACCAGATAAAACTGGTGTTCTTATAGGATTTATGTTTCTGAAGCTGTGTATGTTCAGAAAATGAGACATATTTTGTTTCTTCTAGCTTCCTAACATTGCCTCGCTTCTGAGTTGAATTATTTTATTTATATTTTATGCTTACACTGACGCTGGTTCAGTTGGTAAAAGGAGATGATCTTAAATCAGTGCTTTTTTCCTGATCTTAGAAAATGCTCCAACTGTTTTTTAATGTTTTTGTGACAGCACGCTACAGCAAGTAGCCACTCCAACCTACTTCTTGCTGCAGGGCACACGCTATTGCATATGTAATGACAAGAGGAAAGAAATGTATAAACATGTCAAACACTTTAAAAGATTTGGTTGGTTTTAGAAAGCTAGCTGATTTTAAGGGAGCTGTTCAGTATTTTAAAATTTTCTCTTTTTGTGTGAGAAGCAAAGGCAACAAAGTAAACTATTGAATCTGCTTCCAGCTTGTATCCAGGATCATAGCTATTAATTTAGGTAATAGTCTTAGGGTTTTTTATTTTTATTTTATTTTTATTTTCATTTTTACTGCTTTTTACCTTTGCTTTGTTACCTCCCTACAGATAAGAGACTGAATTAAATTCCTTTTCACCTCTGTTGGTAGCTAAGCACCAAAATCAGCATCAGACAGGATGCTTTGCTTTGTTTCTTGACAACTCTGCTTACAAGTTTCAGCTAGGAGTCCTTGCTGCAAACAATTTGAAGAGTTTCCTTCTCTCTAGTTTTGTAGTGACAAAGAATGGCTTTTGACAGTAAGATTGTCAAAATTGTCATTCCTTCTCTTTCTATGAGTGGATAAGGTCAATATTTGATCAACTGAGGACAGCAGAATTTGATGGGAAGGGGAAATGCAGTCTTTGTAGCTTTGCTACTTTCTCCATGGAAGCCATCTGAGCTGGAAATGGGAGAAGTCAGAGGGCTTGCATTGGGCAGCACTGACTAGGTGGTTGTTTAATGCTGTGGATTCTTTCAGCCATGGGTGGGGGTTCCTCTAAAGGGACTTTGGGAGTGTCTCTGGAGGATGTAGAATGCAAACATACTGTCCATGTCTGGCTATGGGGTGAGCAGTAGCAAGCAGCTGAGCTTCAGTTCTTCAGAACTCATGGCAGCTATGCATGTAGGGGGACAGACAGACACCAAACCCTTGCAGAATGTGAGAAAAAAAATGCAAGTGTCTCCTATAGAGTGTGTGTGTGTGTATATATATATATTTCTTGAATAATAATAATAAAAAAAGCATTTTATAAATATGGAAATGAAGTTAAGTGTGCTAAAGCAAAAAAAAAATAAAAAAAATGATTGGGGTCTTTTCAGTTATCTCCTGAAAACATTGCTTTTTAAAAGAGACAAATATGTACTTTTATTGTGAATTCTGTTCATTCTTAATGCTGGGCAGGAACTCTGGTGTCTTTTTCCCATGCTGATGTATCATTATTTTCATTTTTCCTGTAGGATGAACCTAGTTCCGGGATGGATCCTTGCTCTAAACGCTACCTTTGGAAAACCATCCTGAAGGAACTTCAGGATGGCTGTGCAGCTGTGCTGACATCCCACAGGTGAGACCTTTATTACAGCAGCCAGCATATTCCTATTCTCCTTCCTCACTTGCTGCCAATTGAGGGCAGAGGAGCATATTCTGAAGGCATGCTTACCCCTGTGTGAAACTCTGAGTATTTTTTGGTATCATATGGCAACTCCTTACTGCTCATGAAAGTTGAACTCACATAAATCCCAAATATTTTCTATATTTAGTTTTCAAGGATTAGATTGTGGCTCAAGGAGGCTGCAGGCAGAAAAATGATGCAATAAATCCTCCCTTTTCCATGCTCTTTCTATTTAATGTTACGGTGTCTCTTCTTGCTGGGAACGCAAGTTATCCTTGTGCAGTTGCCCACTTTACAAATCCTTAGAAACGCGGATGGGAGTGGAAAGTCCTCTTCTGATTTCATTAATGATTCTGTTTTGCATGAGTGTATAGAAGGAGTATGCTATAGTATGCTAAAGATAGACGCATCAGCTATTCTCTGTATGTATTGCTGGAAATGGAAGGATTGCCTCTGTCTTCTTGGCAGTGTATCTACATTAAATATCTTGTCAATTCTTTGATATGGTTATTGGTGCATCAGTTTATTGGAGAAAACATCAGAACTGTTTTGTAACATCTGTAGTGGAATGGAATAAATTACATGTTCCCCTAGGGATTATAGTATAGTAAGTATAATTATATATAAACTGTCTTTGATTGAAGGTCATGAAAACATGCCCAGAAAGTACAAATCAAAACAACAACACAATATTTTGGCCAAATGAAATTTGAAGAGGAGTAGATGAATCAATAACAGAATGTAGCAAAACTTCCTTCAATGTTTGCTAGATGTTAGATTTTTCATATGTTCTCAAAACATGTATTTGTTGTCCCTGTACATGTGTGTGCTACATTATTGCAGAAAAAAAAGCTTTCAGAAGTTTTGAGAATTCTGTTAATGGAAACTGGATCTTCAAAATCACATACCCGTGTTTGATCTCAAAGTGTTTACCAGCTCACTAATTAGGGAACAGAAGTTATACAATGTGAACTAAGTCATCTTCAGGAAAATGTGCTTTGACTTTCAGTCCATGTTCAGTCCATGTCCTCTTTGTTGTCAAACACCAGCTAAACAGAAGAGATCTGCGGTCTCATTATTAATATGCTGTGAACAGAAAAATAAATAAATAAATCCATCATAAAAATTGTAACTAATTGCTCATTTAGTTCCACAAATGAATGACTTCTGGCTGAAGCTGTTGAAAGTACAGTGGTAGTGTACACATCTCATTTCTAATTAATAACACATTGTTGTGCCAGGTTGGATGAAGGAGAAATTTTTATACCATTTCCTGAGGGGCATTGGAGATTTATTTGAGATTCTCTCAAAGGCTGCTTGCATAAGTAAAATATATTTTCGTATGAAATGAATCTGTGCATATCAGCAAATAAATGCACCAAGGTATAGAGATGGTTTCCTGTGTAAAGAATAGTTTTGGAGATCCATTTAGTTCATTTTCAGAAAAAAAAACTTTTGTTTTGATGCAGGAGAGGAATGAAGTTCGTACAGGCCTAAATTTGTGTTATTTTACCATAACTGGTAAATGTTATTCCAAGAGGAGCATTACGAGGTCCTGCACGCCAAAATGACTCGTCTAACTTCCTGCTTTGTGGGAAAATGTTTTAGCTGTCTCCCCATCTCTCTCAAACATAGTGGCTTGTGGTTTGGCAGTTCTCACCCTATTCCTGTCCCATTTTAAGAAATTTATTCCTAGAAGGGTACTTAATCTCCCCGTTCATTCAGTAAAACCGCTATAATTTGGACGGCTATATGGCTGAGGCACACAATAAGGCTCTTTAGCTTTCTCAGGGGAGAAAGTGGGGAAGTGAGCACAGGGAATTGCAAGAACATCAAACAAATTCAACTTCTCTTTGAGAAGCAACTCTTTGGTGAATATGTCCTGACTGATGTCCTGTCTGAAGCAATGCTTTGGAAGAAATGTTCACATAATTCTGCGTAATATGTAGAAGGGCAGCCCATCTGCCCTAAGCTTTACAAGTTAAATTTATTCTTTATCATATGAGCAGTCACATCTAACAGAATCATGCTTTTTTATTCAGCTGCTTTTCCATGCCCTAAATTCTGTTTGGACTGTAGTGTATTGCATCTTCTTCTGTCCTGCAGTCAGGCTAAGGGTAAATTTCCTTTTTAAGGATATTTATTGTGCAAGAGGCAAGCCGAGCAAACTTCGTTCTCCCTCCATCCCTTTGCACAGAATGACCACAGACATGTATTACAGGGAATAACAGAGTTCATGGTCTCACACCCAGTGGCATTTCTGAGACTGCCTATCAGGTGTGTGCCTGTAGTAATAAAACCTTTGTACCATAGCCAGAATTGTTGAATTAGATCTGGACTAAAAACATAAGCTCAGTTTTGAGGCTCTTTTCTAGCTGTCATGTGGTAGTAACTTTTGGTATGTACCGAAGAAAGCTACAAGTTGAACTGTTGCCTTCAAAGCCAAAGGTTTTGTGTACCTAGTTTTGCAGCTGTCCAGATTCCTTCAATTTTAATTAAAGTTAGGTATAAATAATGTTCTCTGTTTTCACTTGTCTTCTTGTAATCTTTTTTTTTTTTTTTTTCTCCACAATGTTTTGTAGTATGGAAGAATGTGAAGCCCTCTGCACAAGGCTTGCCATTATGGTGAATGGAAGCTTCAAGTGTCTTGGTTCTCCCCAGCACATTAAAAACAGGTATTATTTATCAACATTGAATCTTCTGCAGCTACATTCAATCTAAGAACTGGCTAGACATTTTAGTAGTGCCAAGGCATAAATACTTATGACTGCTAAGCATATCTTTTCCTGTCATCACTGAAGTTAAAAAAAAGAGCCAATTAGGATATCTTAGCAAGCTAAATTGACATATGGCATTGCTAAAATGCTTTGTAGTCTTCACTGGTAATTGAAAAAGACAGATTTGTATCTAAGTGAGGCACTTCTGCACTCAACCTGAGAAATGCATTGTGAGATTTCAACATTTTGTGATATTATGGGGTACCTTTTGGTTCCTTGTGATGGTTTCTTGTCAGAGGAAGAAGCACTTAACAGGTCAGCAGCCAGTAAGAACGCAGTTTGAACCATTGCTGTCTCCTAACAAATTCACTGGTAATTGTAGATATTTATGCTATACTTTTCTGCTTCCTCTTCCTTGTGTGGATGAGCCTCTCTTCTGTTTCAGCTCTGCTCATAAGTTAATTTAACATCTGTTAATGGGGATGTTTATTTAGAGGATGGGCTCAATTCACAATGAAGAACACAGGACCAGAAGTTGAGGGCAGACCTGCTGCAACTTATGGATAGAATATTTACATTCAGTGATAACTAGAACCAGCCAGCTGTGGAAAAATGGCGTTGCTCATTTAAAACCAGCAAAGCCACATTGGTTTGTACCAGCTCAGCATTTAGCACCCTGACTGTAGGCCCTTGCTTCACAGCTGTGTTGGCATGGCTGGCCTGAATCATGTTTACTTTAATAAACTTCCAAGCTTTTTAACAGCAAGATAGACTTTTCAGACTTATGAACTGGATGGTGAAAAAAATTGAGGTCTGCTTCCATATTTGTGATTGTTCTGTGTGGTCATAATCTTCTTTTCATGTTTGCACGCCATTCAGAGAGTAGTTACCTCCATTTCTGGAGGCAGGAGAAGCCCTTCAGCAGTTTCCGCTTCTTTTGTTTCTAGCTCTTTTTCTTTGCTATCCAGTCCATTTTTTTGCCAGATTTCAAAGCATAGAAAGGTCTATTGTCCCAGTAGCTGAAGTAGTTTAGTAGGAGTGCAGGCACCCTTACTCCTTTTGTTGTAAAAGAGACAGATGCCTGTAGAAGACAATGCAGACCTTGGGCAGGTGAAACTTCTTTTTGAAGAAGATGTGCGTGTCCCCTAAGAAGGAAAAACAATATTACTAGGCTCCTAACTTAGGCAGTTCACTTGAGTGCATAAGGTTAGCTGGGATAAATGTGGGTCTCTCTCTCTTTTTTTTTTTTTTAAATGTTTCAGATCCTCTGGAGGGAGTGTGTGTCTCTGCCTCCTCAACTTGACCTTGAGGGGTGGAACATTCCACAAGGTCTAGGTTCAACTTTACTTTGTCACTCAGTGACTTTGTCACTGTTTTACCCCTTCTCACGTTTCCTTTAGCAGCATCTTTTCATCCAGCTTTTTGGAAGTAAGACATCCTAAATGTACTCATAAGTATGCACCATATTCATGTAAATAGGACAGTTATTTCTCAATTTGCTATACTCTCTCTGTAGATATACCTCTTTCAGATCATAGTAAGAAAATCAATGCAGAAGAATGTGACATGCTGGAAGTATACTCAAATTAATTCTGAGAACATCAAGACATTCACGAATCAAAGCTGTATCAGCTCCTCTTTTAAACTCTCCAAAGCAAGTTCAAGATAAGAATGTTTCGTAGTCATATTCATAGTAATTATTTGTTAAAATCATTATATGTATATTAAAAAAAGCACCACTATGTACTAAGAATATTACATACTATCAGCAGGTTTGTGTTTCTTGTATTGCCATGACAGTTCTTTAATGTAAGTAAGTGGCATTCATGTGGGTTAATAAGTGCACTGGACACCAATATTGCAGAAGCTTTCCGTAGAAACTGTGTAGTTGAAGCTGCACTAAGGTTTTCATTTAAGGCAGGACTAAAGTCCCTTTAACTCCTATCTTGTTGATTGATTTGGTCTCCAAATTTTCCACATGTATTGTTCAGGAACCTATTGAATTTTTCTAAAACTTTAAAACCTTTTATTAGGAGAAAATAGTCGCTAGCTTTACCAAAGGATTTAATTAAAATCATGCAATTGTCTGAATTCTCTCTGACTGCCTAATTCATTTTCTTGGTTTCTGGGAGCAAAACGACTGTAGAGAGCATAGTCTTAAAAACTCATATACAAGCAGCTGTCAAAGACTTTTTTTTTTTTTTTTTTTAATGAAACGTACAGTAAAGAGATTTCCATGCTTTCTTTGGAAAACTTTTGATAAGTGCTGGGGAGAAGCCAAAGACTGTCCCTATACTTCTATTGTTTTGTTACTTTAGCTTCCAAACTTCCCTCCAGACACAGTTCCTGACTAGTTTTCTTCACCTGTCCATACAGTGCTCCATCATAGACCGCAGGCTATCACACACCTAATAAATAAGGTCATCTTTAGGGGTTTAAGAAGCCTAGTACCTCTGTATAATTCACCTTCCAAACTTATTTTAGGACATTTCTGGATATGCTACCATGTACCTTACAGAGGACTTCTCCATCTGCATGAGATGGGGAAGAAGAAGAGAAGAAGGATTCTTTTACTTACTACTCCAAACCATTGAAATACTTAAGCTTTAAATTATTGTAATCTTGCCATTTTCGCACTTTCCACCCTACCTGTGAGCATCCTTATTGTCCTGAAAAACTTCCAGGACCTGAAAGAGTTTATCCTTCCTTCTCATTTTCCTTCCCTCCCTATTATAGAACAGCCCTGTCATATACTCTCATACAGAGCAAAACGTTATGCCTTCTAAAGTGATAAGCCATAACAATTTCTAAATCTTTTCTTCGGAAAAAATCTGCCAGTCAAAGAGTACTTTCTTAACAGCCACGTCCACTGGTATAGTCACTGGTTAATTCTATTTTTCAGTGTTTTCATGCACTTACACTGTCTAGCGTATTTGTCCCTGCCACATTCTTATAGTAAAAATGCCATTGCTTTACATTTTGTTTAGCAAAACTATTTCATGAAGCAATGTAAGTGAAGAAAAGCATAAGGAAAACTGATTTTCCAGCCTCTGATTTGATCAAAATTACTCATACCATAGAGATTTTTTCTTGATTGTGCTTTTGTGTGTTATGTGTGTGGATTAATTATACTGGCAATATACTTATTTAATATTAACAGGCAGGAATTGTACCAAAAGAAGTTCATGGGGACCA
Source organism: Anseranas semipalmata (assembly GCA_013399115.1). Taxonomy (NCBI): domain Eukaryota; kingdom Metazoa; phylum Chordata; class Aves; order Anseriformes; family Anseranatidae; genus Anseranas; species Anseranas semipalmata. Next base: position 34,459 of record VXAA01003043.1, read on the forward strand.
TAATTGTTGTAGATTATTATGGTTTTATTTTGTGTTAGATTTTGCAACTCAGTATTTTTTATTTCGCTCCTATTTATAAGCAGCTCTTGGTATCTTTGGTCTATCTTCAATTTGTTTCTACAAATCAAATTCAACAAATATTTAAAAATCAATTACAGGTGACCTGATCTAGCTTTAATTGGATGAAAGAAAGAAATGTAAACATTGTATGAACATTTAAACCAAAGAGAACTTTCATACGGATTTTATTTATGATAGAATGAGTCCTGTAACAAATTACAGTGGAAGCACATTTTGATATTACATGTGATAATATTAACATCTTAGGATTTTTTTTTCTCTTTTAAATGTACCTACATTCATTAAAAAGACATTTTTCTTCTCTTTGTGGGGATTCTGTCTGTCTTGATGGAAACCCTCAGATTTGTTTTATTTGCTTTTCCTTTAGACCATTCCAGCCTATAAAGTCTAGTTATGATCACCTTTTTGATGGATGTTTAATGAAGACTTAATGGGTCTTCCTTGGAGCCCTGTTAAATTTCCTTTTTTTGCTGTGGTGGGAAGTTTCAAGAATTCAGCTTTCTTTCTCAGTACACTTTCAGCCCTTGGCAGATGCGAAAGACCATAGTCTTGGACTGAATACAGGTTTGTCAGATGGCAGTACAAAATTCCGCTATGAAGTGTATGGGTGAGCTCCAGGAAGATGCTAATGTGCTTTTTAATGTGCATAAAAGCTTCATAGGGATATAAAAAGTGACACATGCTGCTTCTAAAGTGTGAGACTGGTTTAATTTTTTCAGCTCTTGTGCAAGCCTGTTACAAAATGCTCACCCAAAAATGTCTTCTCACCACAGTTGTAGGTATTTTAGATTCTATTCCCAACTGTTGAGCCCTGACTGTGTTTATCTATGTTTAAACATTTAAAGTACCCTCAAATGTTTCTCAGTAGTATGAGTGTCAGACCTCTTCAGAAGGGCTTTTTGTTGCAGGTGGCAAATTTCTGAAAAAGGCCAAAAGAGGTGTTAGCCAGAAAGAATGAACTGAAGGGTAATTTCCAAAAAGTTAGAATCTTAGTTCTAGATATAGTTTGTATCAGATAATGTGTTAGCAGTTGTGCCTGTTAAAACATAATTTCAGTTGACTTCTGCCAACTGAGTCAATTACTCTAAATTGTGAATGGATTACATCTAAATGCTTTCTCCAGTATTCTTCATTATACTTAATGCCTTTTTAAAAAATCACAGAAGCATTTTCATATTAGGTACAGCTGGCCAATCCTATGGGAACAACATTTTGAATACCATTCTTCATTCTAGGGCCATCTGGACAAACGTCTCTTAGCTGAAAAACCCATATCAATTTTTCAAGTGCTGGACACACATCAAGTCATTGCTCAAATTGTATCAGCAAGCCATCTGATTAAATTACTCAGCAATTAATCCGTTTGTTATAGCAGTTAGAATGGAAGATGTGTTGCCAAGCTATTTACACTTTACATTTTTTTAGAAGGTTGATTAAGAATATTTTATTGCTTTTCTCAAGATAACTCACACATGTGGATTTCTTAAATGGAAAAGAGAGGATTAAGTTTAAAGATCTCATGAATATTTCAGCCTTCATTGGACAGAGTGTTACCATACTAACAGAAATATTAGCAGTGACTTTCTTACATGACATAAAATATAGAAGTGATGATATTCAAAAATATAATTTTTATTCCTGTTGATAGCAAACATAAATTTATTTTGCACAAGAAAAATGTATTAAGGCAGTAGCTGCATACATGTGTATTCATGCAGTATAGCTGTTAGTTTATCCTCCCAGAGGAAAGCTTGAAGAAAAGAGTTCTACAACTTTAAAAACACATGGATTGTGAGTTCAGAAATGAGTGATATCTTTGTAAAGCTTTTTGCAACGTTAATTCAGCTCTATTGTGTATGTGCATCACAATGGAACTTTTGGGGGGGTCATTTTATACAGTGTTTTCTGCAGGATACTGCAATATAGCTGTGTACCTGTATTCTCCTCTTTCCCTAGCATGTTATCTGTGTACCATCTTTACTAGGCATTTTTCAAAACTGTCTCTAAATATAGTATTATCAGCATTTGTTAGAACAGTGCTTTGTAAATATAAACATCTATGTTTTTGACGATACTTCTGGGAAACAGGATTTGAAATAATTATTTCAATTTATAGAGATGTAATGGGAGCATGATGAGCATGCTAAAGTTAAAAGGTTTTGGGTAGCCAATCTGAGCAGTTTATGACTAAATACTTTAACATTACGTAGTGCTTGGTACTCTTAAAAGTACAAAGCCTGATATCTTCAGCTGTAGCTGCGGGTATTATGAAAGTACTATGAATTCCTTCTGCAGATTGGAGCCCTAGGTCTCAAGGTGGGCACTTAACACCATAGGAAAGCAATAATGAAAAATGTGGTCTGAGTGAGTTACCACAGATCACACAGGTATACTGGAGTGGAAGGGCACGATTTGTTTCCACAGAGCCATTCTCATCCACCAGAACTGTGAAGCACTTTCTCAGCAATCTGCTGTCTTAGTTGCAACATTTTCCAGATGTTGCAGTAAATAAAGCCGCTTCTCAGAGCATGTACCTCCAGTTTATCTTGTAAACTATTCGTGATAGAGATTTCTGTAAGAGATACTATGTGATGATCCAATTAAAGCTCACACAATAATGCAGATATACTAGTTGTTTAAATGTGAATTTCACAGCTGGCCTTCATTCTAGCATTTTTTGAACTTGAGAATTTGAACTTGAAGTGTTGACAAGGTCCTTTCAATAGACATCTTAGTGTGTAATGTTCTGATTTAAAAAATAAAAAATCACTACAAAACCAAGCAAACAGAAAACAGTGACAGCAACACAAAGATAACATTACTTCCTCCTGCTTTTTTGGCTGTTGAGCCCCAGAAGGCACTTCAAGGAAACAGTTCTGGTTCTTCATAGGCTGCGCCATCAGCCTTGCATAGAATTATGGTGCTGCTGTTCCTATTCCTCAGGGAATGCAAGGTGTAAATAATAAAAGAGTAACAGATCTCTGATACTTGCCTGTATGTGCAAATGTACAAGCACGTGTGCATACATTTGTACATGGACAGATTTTGTGTGCAAATGTACATACAATTAACAAGATTTTTTGAGGTTCTTAACACAAAGAAATTTGGAAATCATGCCTAAGCATTTAAAAGCCTAAATTCAGAGAGCAAGGTAATGTACCCTACATTGTTCATAATCTAAGACTACCACTGTTGTGGCAATGATATTATTGAATATAGAAATTAACTTTAGGTGGCTTGGTATGAAAGTCTGGAGTATGTGTGAACAAAAATGCATGTACAATGTACTTGAACAAGTGTTACTTGTTTTAATAGCTGTTTTTACGTTTCTATTGTTACCCTGGAAAAAATCGTAATGAATTAAAAAAACGTTGAAACCATCTATGAATAGTATATGGAAGATAGATTTTACAAGTTAGTTGTTATTGCATCTAATTAAGTTTTTATTGTTTGCTCAGCAGCAGAGGTTGTTCTGAATAATTGCAGAAGGAATTTGCATTTTACAAGTGATACTATTTTTGCATTTGATATTAACAATTTTTAAAAAATAAAACTGTTTCACATACCTCCAATTTAGAAGCCCTTTTTCTATTCTAGATATTGTCTTTATCTGCCACTTAATAAATGAAATCATTACATTTATTGTGTGAATTAGAATTACCATGAATTGTTATGTATTTGTTTTAATCATTTTATTTCAATATTTTTCTTTTTTTTTCAATGTTTTTCAACTTGTTTTTGTTTTTAATGTTTTTCAAGCTTCACTCGCTTTATAAATTGTACTTGTGTCTAGGGCTGTAAGGGGAATGACCTGAATCTGTATCCTGTGCCTGAGTAATCATATTGGAATAACTGTTAACTTGTCTAGATGAGACTTTATGGAAAGTAGGACCTTATCTGTCTGTAAACGAATGCAAACCGAAGCATCGTGGCAAACAGTGCAGTAACAAATTATTCCCCCACTTTGATTTATGGCATATATTCTAAAAGATGCAGTTCCTTTCAGACGTTAAGTGCCAGTGTGCTTTTTATTATTTTTTATTTTGTTATTCGGTAATGTCATTTTGGAGTATTCTTTTGATCAATCAGACTAGTGCATATATAAATTATGCACATTATATTTCCACAAGTAAACTTTCCAAGAGCTGTAATTTTTTGATATGTAAGTATATATACATATGTGTGTGTGTATACGTAGACATATGCGTAGACATATACGTATACATATATGTATATATATACACATATATGTGCCAAAACTTAATGGCATAATATTCTTCAGGAAATGTAATCTTTGGTTAGTTTATTTAAAAACAACAACAGCAAAAACATATGGATGATTAGATGCTTTTCTTGTTCATCAAGGATTAGGAAATATGGCCATGTTCTTGATTTCCTTAGGTTGCATTCAGCAATTTTGGTGTGGGGAAAGAAGAGTTATGGGTTTGGAAAGAATATGATTCAAGGAGCTGGTCATTCTTGACCATCCTGTAAATTAAAACTGTGGTTTCTAAATTAGGTTTTGTTTGTTTGTTTGTGGACAAGCAAGCTCCTAACAATTTTAAAGGAAAATACAGATTATTGTAGAGCACATAAAAGTCTGCTGATAATAGACTTTATTTGCTGCCTTTCACAGAAACCAAAATGTTGTGGCCTAGCTTTGAAAAATACTAGGCTAGTACCTCTAGGGACCATTCTAGTGTAGGCTCAGCTGAGTAACCACAAGGCATTGTGTTTCAGCAACTTCTCTTCCTGTCCTCACTCAAATCTCTGAACCAGGACCTCAGAGGAATGAGCAGAAGAGAACATTGAGAAGTTAGTATTACGTGGTTTGCTTTAATTGGTAACTCCTCTGCTTGGTATTTATGAGAATTTTCAGCCTTTGGGCCACTGAATCTACTTCCATTCCCACTGCAAGGCTAGAAGGAGCACCAGGAAAGCAACCAGGAGACTTGCTCATTAGTGTAAGTCTGGCTACGCTTTAGTCCAGTGTGTGACTGCAGCTTGTGTGGACATACATCTGAACTAGCTCAATATTATCTGTCCTTATACTACTGGCAGCGTGGCTGTGGACCTACATCAAGGGCTACAAACCCCTTCTGAGAATAGGGGAACCATTTGGGTGATTAGCCCAGGCTGACCTCTGCTTTGTTATATTTTTACTACCAGCTACAAGGTCAGACCAAAGACCCATCTAACACAGTATCCTCCCTCTCTAATACTGGCCAGGAGGGAAAAGTACAAGGACCAAATAAGCACATTAAGATACTTTTCCACATCATTCAACAAGCCTTCAGCAATTTGCTGCTTAGAGACTTCCTAAGCCAGAAGAGGCCATAGTGGATTTTTTCCCCCCATGAATTTCCCTAATCTCTTGCTCAACTCATGTCAAATTCTGGCATCCAGCACATCCTGTGTCAATGAATTCTACAGTTTTCCTATGTGCTATATGGAAAACTACTTCCTCTTACTGAATTTGAATTGCCTTCCCTCTAATTCAATTTGATGCCCCCTGGTCTTGCCTGAAAAACAAGGTCATAGCAGAGTAAAGAAGCATTCTTTAATTGCGTTGTCTAGGCCAGTCATGATTTGGGGCACCTTTCTACTACATAGACAACTTTTTTCTATGCTGAAAAGTTTTTGCCTATTTTGTAATTCTTTATATGGAAATTGTTCCATTCCTTGTTGCCATTTTACGTTCCTTTTTTCTCTTGTTATTTGAGCTGCTCAGTAAGCTTGAAGACCTATACAATTACAGGTGTGCAGCAGTTGGATGCATTTTGTAGTCTTAGCTAAGTTCATGTTTCTTCAGTTGATGCTGTTGTTAATACTCAAGTTAACTAGTTTAAAATCAGTCTGGGAATGTATATGTTAGTTTCAGTCTCATGGTGGCATTTTGGTATGTAAAGCACTCAAATAATACTCCCAGAACTGCTGATGAGGTGAAATTCAAGCTTAAACAACTGGTTTGACTAAGAGAGAAGAGAGAAAAGATAGAGAGGAAAAATATTTTTTGTTAGAATATGCCTTTGTTTGTGTGTATACACAAATAAAAACACAGGTGTTGTTAAAGTGAGTGATAGAAATTAGCAATGGAAAATATCTTTGTTGAATAGCTTTGAAGAGATGGTGATTCTTTTGCAACAGATGGCTGCTGAACAGGTGTGCTGGCTCAACTTATGTCATTTTAATGATAATGTTTCCCTCCTTAGGTCTTGAACTATCAGTTGTTAAAGGTTCAATTCTAACAGCACTAATCAAACCAGATTGTGCTTTTCCCTGTAATTCCACTTTGGGTTTCTGAATTAATTATATAGTCTGATTCAGAGAGGAAAACAGAGTGAAAAAGAATGGTCAACTCAATTTCCAATGCCTCAGTTTGCTACTGAAAGCAGCTTGCTGATTATAGCAAGGGGAAATGTTTATTGCTGATCAGCTTACTCTGCAATGGGAGCTGTTTTACTGAAGTGAATTATAAAATCAAGGTATAGAAGCATCATAATTTGACTAGCCAGAAGAGAAAAAATCTTTTAAAGCTTTTTATTTTTACTGTGCTGGTGTTTATGCTGTTCACAATTTAGAATTAAACTGAAGTTGCACAGGCTTCTTGATCTTTGCTAATCAGAATTTTGATTCATTTTCTTTGGAAACTTCATTTCATGCAACAATTTCATTTTACGAGACCATTGAACATCTCCATAAGCCAGCATTTTTCAAACTGTGATTCACCAGTGGATGGCTAGAAATGCCAGAAAACTGATCAGAATCAGTGATCTCTTGTAAAGTGTTTCCTCAGGTTGGCTGTCATCTACATTGAACACCCTTGTTAACTATATCCATCTTTGTAACATCTCTTTTATTGTCACATGTATTTTTGCAGGGAGGATGCTATGCATTTTAAAGATTTAATTAGAGATCTGTTAGTAAATCATTGTGAAGAAAACCAGCCAGCTGCTGCTTTGGATTCCAGCTTGTTCTGGATCCCTTTGGTGTAACAGCACTGTTCTCTGTCAGGTCACACTGCTCAGAGAATAGCTGGTACACTGCAGCTTGGACTGGAGAGGACTTATTCATATAATGTCCTTCAAGAACACACAAACAGGACACTGCATCGTGAATGTTTCTTCTTACTACATTTCAAATGGTTCAGAGATTGTATTTGGCTAAAAACAAAAAACAAAACAAAAAAGCAAAACAATCAAAGGCTTTATAATAGTGGAGGTTCTGGTACAACACGAAATAAAAGTTAAAGCCCCTTCATTGATATATATGCATTATAGATGAGGGACATAAGGTGCTTCATGTGAAGTATTTAGCTGGAATTTACTTAGTGGTTAAACTGGATGTATGTCTCCAAATAGCCCTTACTATTTTTGTTGCATTTTGATTGAGATTCTGTAGACAGTACTTTCTATATTTGAAAAGGGCAGCATCATAAAGTTTGCTGCAATATTTACTTCTGCTTTGATCTTGTGAAAATGTGCTTCATAGCTGTCAGACCCAATTAACTCAGTCGCTACCCTGAATCACAAAGGTGTACCTAGGAAGAGGGGCATTGGCATCAGGGAGTAATAGGGAGGATAGTTACTAGAAACAGAAGAACTGGATGATTTGGGGATGAGTAATTGCGGGGCTGGAGACTGAAGAAAAGGAAATAGTGAGGAGTGAAAGATATGGGAGTGGTGCGGTGGGAAGACAGAGGAACTGCCCGGTTTCTGGGAGATTGTGGCCATGCAGCCAGAGCTCCCTGTCCTCCTGCCAGCTCTGCCTTTCCATTGCTCATGAACAACAGGGAACAGCAGGAGCTTGGAGCCAGGGTAGTGAAATCCCAGCATAAACCCATGCTAACAGCATTGCCATGGGTCATGAGGAAAGCTCTTCTGACTTGGCCCTGGCTGCTCTTCTTCCCCTAGCAAATAACCAAGAAGGGGAAGACAGAGAGGGCACGTAGCTGCAGGGGAGGCATGCAGCAGCCCTCGGTCACCCCATCTCCTCTGAGCTCTGCCCTTGCACCCAGTGCTGCATAACTTCTGTCCCTAAAGCAACATGCGTTAGGCTCTTGTTGCCATTTCAGTGTTGGAACTTCCATAGCTAAATATTAGCAGGGGGTAAATCTAATAAAAAATAATGTGTTGATTACATTGCTGATACTTAATATTTATCACGTGTATTAAGAGAGAAGTTCATTTTCTAAATTATTCTTTGAGACAGATTGTGTGGCCACAGAGCTAAAGAAAATTCATTAACTTTGCCATCTCCCTAAATACCTGTGCAGTTTACTTTGTCTATCTGTAAAAACATATTGTACACACATTTGCTGAAATAAAAACTGTGCTGCTTTGTTAAAAGATTTGAAATAGTGCTACATCATTAGAAAAGTTAAAATAAAGGATTTTTTTTCTGTTTGTGATTGGTAATCTTCGTAGTTTTTTTTTCCAACTATTCAAAGCAATGTCATAATTAAAGAATACTTTAGTTAATGTAAGGTACATTGTATAATGAAACATAGTATTGTCACTAAAACCTAAGCATAACAAAGATTATTTTTTTTGTTTGTTTCCATTTGTTATCATTAATTTAACAACTTTCCCATTGGAATTAGTGCCTACTTTTAACAGTATAATACTAATATCCCAGTGATAATGCAATAGGCGTACATGATGTTATTTACTATAATCATTACAGGAAAATTAATTGAAAAAAAAATAAAAGTTCTTCCTGCCTTCATAGTGAAGATGAATGGATCTATGTTTCTGCATATCATTCACAGGTTTGGAGATGGCTATTCCATCAAGGTTTGGCTTAGCAAAGACATAAGCTATCGAAAAATGATTTTGGACTGTCTACAGCTGCATTTTCCTGGAGCACAATTTAAGGTACAGCTGAAATTCCTCATCATAGTAATTATTCTATGGCAAGATTAACTGTGGGCTGATAAGAACAAGGTATACATGTTTAGATATATTGATTATTTTTTTTTTCTGGAAAAAGTATGCATAAGCATCTTTTTCATTTTCCTATTAAGCAATTCTTAAAAATCTGACTTGTGCTATTGATTAAATCAAATCCAAACAGTCATTTAGGCAACATAAATAAATAGGTCATTTCTCTGAGTAATAATTTCCTTTTGATTTTATTGTTGACCAAGTTGAACTTGCCTTTTTGTTCACCTGTAGTAGGAATGCAGTGAGGTCACTGAGAGTAGTTGCTTTGATTGCTTTCTGAAAAGGTCTACAGATGGCATCTCTCAGTCTTTACTGAGATTCTTTTATTTGATACAGGACCTTACAAAAGACCTGTCATAATTAGATTCCAAGAGAAACTTTGACGGGCCTTTAATCCTCTCCTCTCCTCTCCTC
>VXAA01003045.1:12525-64942 GCA_013399115.1 Anseranas semipalmata
CTTCCTCAAGCACCCCCGCCACGGAGCCACTTTTCTTGCCCCCGGCGCCTTTTGTGCTTCCCAGAGGCCCTCCCCAAGCCCCGCTACGGCCTTGCCGCCAAACTAGAACTTCGTTAGTGCTCCAGGGCCCCGAGAGCTTCCTGCGCATCCGTGCCAGGGACCACAGCCCCCCGAGGCACGGTGCTGCTCCCCCAGCTCCACTGGTGCCCTGCCACGTGCCCCGCTGCGCTCCCCCCAGCACCCTGCCACCTGCCCTCACACCGCACTCGAGGCCAAGTCCCCTGGAGCAGCACAGCCGTAAACTCTGCAAAATCTTGTCTGGGGAGTCAAAGTAATTTTCCTTTTACAACCAAACCTATACTTGGCTCCTACTACTATTGAAGCGTGCCCAAGACATTGACATCCTCTCACCAGGAAATCAAATATGTTAGCAAGTCCCCTAGTAGCTCTCTTGATGTTACACCTAGTTAGTCAATTCCCCACGGCAGAACTCCCCTCTTCCAAATCCCTCCAGCAAATTCATGTCATTGCTGGAGTTCTCATCTGTACTAAACGTGCATGTTGTTCCTTTTCCGATTCACTGATTCTTCCTTCTACAAACTTCCCCAAACTTCCTCCGCTTCAGCTCTTTTGCAAGCATGATATGGTCACTTGCAATTTTGCTCTCACTTTTAGTGGTGTAATGTGGCAACAGTTTTCCCAGATTTCCACAGAAGTGGGAATATCACACAAGTCATCTTTTGATACATTCCAGGATAAGAAAACTTTGGGGATAAGGCGTTTTCTTCTGAACCTACATTTTTGTGGTAGCTAGCAAGCTTGCTCCTAGTTGTCACCCAAATAAAGATATAAAAAGTACAGAACAAGCAGAAAGGAAACTTTGGCTAAATTTCAGGGCGAACTGAAATTATTTAGTGAAAATTACTTATTCCTAAGTCAACTGAACTTTTCAGTTTTTACTCAGCTCTTCAAGGAGTTTTGCAAGAGTTCATCTGCTTTTTAGAGACTCATTTTAGAAAAAGGGAAGCAGATCTTTTTATAATAGGGTGGGGAATATCCTGTGTTAATGCTGCAATTTTTCTTTTCTGCTTGTTTGTTTTTGTACTCCTGGGAAAACAAGAGGATTTAGCAAATTTCCTAGTTGCTGCTAGAAAGCAACCAAAGACCTGCAATTATAAACAAATGAAAATTGTGACTTAAAGTTCCGGGACATGAATATGCACATCAGGCTGTATAACTGCATGTAGCTGGTGTGGACTACGGCTGCTACAGATGACCTTTGTAGAGTAAAGTCGATCTCAGACCCAGTGACCTCTCTCTTGCTTTCAGTTTCCTTGTTAATGTTTTCTTTCCTTCCTTCTTTCTGTTTTGTCCACTCGTGTTCCTGGGGGACACAGTGCCAAGCCCACATCCATTGCTTAGCACGCTTTTGGCTGCCTGCCCGTAGTTGGAGGCAGTTGAAATGTTTTTCACCGGCAGCTTTCTCCCTCCCCCAGCATTCAGCCTGTCATCACTTTCCCATCCCATGTCTCAGTGCGTGGCAATCAGAGCTCCTGCCAAACCCTTTGATCCTTACCACCTCCCTGAGACTTTTCTCAATCTCAGTGAGTCCTGTCCTGCATCTTTCTGTTGCAAATCTCATGCTTCCTGATGTTCTTAGATAATATGTCCATGCTATAGTGACTGGAACTCATGCAGACACACCTGAGTTATTTCTAAAAGGCTCTACTAAATAGCTACTCGGCACATGGCATCTTGATTGGTATAAACTGATTTATGATCATGCTGGTGCTCTGCCCTTGGCTATGTGTTCCTGCTATTTCCACCTGTGTGATCAAAGATAGGGATCGTAGGCTGTGCAGTGAATTTGCTGATGCATTAAAACAACAACTAATATATTTTATTCTCTACGTGATCTCTAAATCAGATTAACAAACAAATCTAATGCATGGTGTGACTGCATGATTACTAGGCTCAAGAAGAGGCAGCAGTAATTAGCAGTGTGGGGTGGAGGGGGGTTGTCCCTTCTGGGAGCAGAAGAGTCTTCAGTTACCACACACTGACCAAGAAATTCCTCCTTTATCGCTTCTGATTTTGCAGCAGCTTCTGTGAATACTTTAGATCTCACCTGACATAATTATAGGCTCTTCAAAAGATGGCTAGGGTCAATTAAAAAAAGAGTTCAGTCAATTAGAATACAGTTGGATCCGAAGCACAAAAAGCCAAAAATGTGAGCTGAAAAAACCCAGTCTGACTCACTGGGCCTCTCCCTTTTGACCTCAGTATTCCTCGGGGGAGGTTGAGAGTTTTGGCATACACGTCCTCAAAACAGCCATGAACTCTGCAAGTTCCCTCCGAGCTGCTACCCAAGCATCCCTGGAATCCAGAAATTATGTTGAATAAAAACTAATGCCCTTGAAGAGCATTTTTGGGTAGACGTGGAACCAAGTATGCTTGTGCAAAAATTGTATCCCTCTCCAAGAAATAGCTACTGTAAATGCACGCATCAACTTTCCTGCTCAGTCCCCTAAATATCAAGGTCTATATCATTTGTCTACTTATTTGGCAAGGGAATAAATCCTTTGCCTCTTATTACGCATAAACAGAGGCCGGGAATATACCCGATTCTGCAGCTGTTTTGAGAAGACTTGCAAGAACCCTGTACTGGAGGCTGTGGAGGTAGAAGAGAGGGGTAGAAAAAACAATTTGTCCTTTATCAGATGGTGTGAGGTAAATAGCAGTGGTATTACTGACTTCCATTGCATCACATAAGAGCCATTACTACTGCCTATGCTTGGAATATTTATTGGTATACTGGTAACTGAATCTAGCCATTTAAGCTGAGTTAGTTGGAGTAGAGTAACCATAGATGTATTCCCAAAGAGCAGAAATGGGGGTTTGAAAATTGGAACTACAAAACACAGCAAAAATCTGATCATGAACTTACTAAACTTACTTTTCAGGAAAGTAGGCTGATTTGCCGTGACATTTTCTCATGGGTGAATCATACTTTATTTCTATTTATAAATTTGTGTACATTCCTGTGTCTCAGTTGTTGGTTTCCTGAAGAATCATATTTCCAGGATCCTCAGAGAAGGATGTGTGGCATTAGTGCTCCTTTGGTATTTCTGAATCAACATCTTCTATTTGCCAATGAAAAATTCAGTGTTAATGATTACATTTGGTATACTTATGTATTTGAAGTTTTTTTTACAGTAAACTTCTTTGGAGACAGTACATGCAATAACACATTTGACTAGGTTTTAGTCCCATGAATCTTAGCATGGTATTAGCTTCAGATCACTCATTCTGTTGTTCAGTGAAGTGAAAAAAGGAAACCTAAGCCAAGTGTGTTGATTGCAACACTTATTTTTCCTGATTTTGTAGCCTTTCAGTGTGCCCTGGAAGACACTGACCCTTCTTTGATCTACTGAAATGTGAATTTGCTGTTGCTTCTTGTAAAAATTATTGATTCTTCAAGAAAAAGGAAGCAATAATAAAAAGAGCAATATAAGATCACTAGTCTCAGAATTCTCTGGAGTAGCTTTGTATATTACTCAGTTCCAAAGTTACACCAGTTAACAACCGAGGCAAACGGGATGTACCATTCTGTCATCACACACGGAAAGTTAAACAGGGTTTGTACAACACACATATGTACAACATGCATGATAAAAGCACTTCTGCTATGACTACGTATTAGCAGGTGTTATTTACATGAAGAGAGAGTAAATTACATCCAGAATAGCTGAAATATTATGTGATAGATCATAACTGGTTCACCATTGCTCAACACAAGCATATTATTTAAGGGGTACATACTACAGTCTGTGGTTGCATAATAATTATCTGCATACAGTATTTCCAAATCCAGTAAGAATGCTTTGCTTAATTAGAAGAACTCAGCTCAGTGGGCATCAAATGAAACACCTTAGACACATGCTACTCTCCTAAAGTGAGCAATTTGAGTGAGATGGGGTTTAATTTGTTTGATACTTTGAGTCTATGATTTCCACATGTGTTTTTCTCCAGTTCTTTGGGCTGTGTTACGTGAAATAGGAATCTTCCCCCCNGTGAAGTAAATGGAACCTTGTATCTACAAGAAGGGAAAACACATATACTTTAAGATAAAAGGCATTATGTCTATGTAATCTATTCTATATCAAAATACCATGTGGCATATGTTCAAAAGGCTTCTGAAGCAAGATGAATATGTTACTACAGATATTCTCACATCCATGATTTCCCAATTATTACCCTATCTCATGAAAAATTCTGTTTTCAGAAATTTAGAACATCAAGTAGCATGTAGAAATACATCCTTGGCTGCAGTAAACTCTGGGTTCCAGGCTTTTATTTTATTTATTTATTTATTGGGGTGGGGGGTGGGGGGATGTAACTCTGAAGTTGTCTAAAAATACTACTTTCTAATCTCTCTGCAGAGAGAAAAGCAGCATGTCAGAGATGACATTAAATGTTTACGCTTTTCCACGCTACCTCACGCAGGTGAATAAATCTCTAAAAGCATTTCTTGTATATAAAGTGCTAGCAGATACTTTGTTGCTCTATATGTCCTAACTGCAAACAATTTGGCTCTAACACACACTATTATCCAGAACAGCCCTGATACTGACAGTAGTCAAGTGCCTCACTGCCAGGCACTCTACCCTCTTTCTTCTTCCTTTATGCAAACAACCAAGTAATTGCAAAATTACCACTGCATCCGTTCTGGAGACTTGATATGTTAGACAGCAATTTTGCAGCAAAAGTAATTAGAGGTCTATATATAAAATATATATGTGCAGCTATACTGATATTAGAAAGAGTGAATGCCATGTTGTAATTTACAATGTGTCTAGTAATTTTTACAGACCAAATGACTCCCACTGTTCCTTAGGGTTGACAGGATAAGAAAAAACTAAAGTATTAATAAACAATAAATATTTACATTCTTCCAAAAAAGGCAGCAAATAGGAAGTACCCAATGTGAATACCAGACCCATAAAACAGGCACCTAACCAGTACAATCCCCAGATATATCTGTGAACTAAGCTATTTCAACCAGAAATAAGAAAAAAAAAAACTGGAGGACTTACTTAAACTGTGACAATTACCTAAGAAAATGATAGGAAAAGAAAATGAGTTGCACCTTCTTGGCAGAGTTACCCAAATACAGTTGTAAAGATATATCTAATGATCACTCCCTATCATTTTCAGATTGGTGAAAACGTAAAGCAAAACCAAGCTGGTTTGTTATCAGTCTTTTTATAACCCATGTAAAAAGGGCAAATTTTCCTTTGAGATTTTTTCTGTTATAAATCCAGTTGAATTATTTATCTGTGGGATCCCCTGTCCTTAGGGTAAATCCTTAAGGAAAGATCACTTCTGTTATTCATCAAAACTGCAGTTTTTGTATATAAGCATGTATTCTAAACTGTATTAACTGTATATATTCTAATTGGACTTGTATTAAATATTTTTTCTGGCTGAATTACTGAGACAACTTTCCGTATTAACATTAAATTAAAATGACAGGGTAACTCCAGTACCAACAACAGGTTTAGAAGTTCAGACAAAAATTCATCTTGGAACATTAAAGACATCCAAAAATACAAACAAGAATTTCACTGCAATTCCAGAAAAATACTACAGAAAATATAATTGTTAAGAGAGTGATAGTTCACGAGCTTTAGTATGTCTACATCTCATCATTGCTTATTGTATTCAAAATAGGTCTTTAGTACTGATGTTTAAAGTATTACTAGCCCCCCAAAATCTTTTAATGTATCCACTATTAAGCAGGTTCATCACCTTTTAGAAAAGTAATTTGGAAAACTCTTACTATCTGCCTTTAAATATTCTTTGCTGAAAGATGCAAATCAATAAGGTAGTAACCATATTTAAACATCCAATCTCTCTTCCACTTTCTGTTAAACTAAATTTAGAGCCTGCCCGGCACAAAAGCACATACAAGCAGAAATGTGGCCTGTTTGTTACATTGGCATATCTGTATTTTGCTTACAACAGCTAGTGGGAGAATTTACATTATCACAACATTTGTTTCTCAAAAGACAATTAATTTCAGGTATTTAGACTCATGTGTAATAAACATTTTTGAAATGTGGTCCATTTACTATTTGAAGATCATTTTTGTTACAAAAATTAGAAGCTTAACATCCTATAGACACTATAGCCAAGCTAAATACCTAGGCTGGAGTCCTTTTATTATGGCATTTTGTTACATATCATTGAAAAAACAACAACAACAACAAAAAACCCTTCCCATATCAACTACTGGAACCATATTTACAATTGATGGGATTTGAAAAACACAGACATTTAAATGTTGCTGGATAAAAGAATTACTGATCTGTTTTCTTCTTCCTACATCTGAAAGTATCTTATTAAAGGAGACAGAGCTAAGGTATTAAAGCTTTGGGGAGGGGAAAAAGGAATACAAGAATTATGGAGAATACATTTTCTTCAACCACCTGTCGGACAAAAATAACATGTTTTCAGAAAACAAATCTGTTTAACAGGAGGGAATGTGCATGTCATATGATGTTACAACAATACCATTTATGTATAAGTTACTTCATTTCAATGCACTGCACTTTTTTAAAAACACATCTCACAGATTATTAGAATTTTATTGAAAGGTGTTAAAGCACTTTTTAATGCCCAACTCACTTTAAGGTGTCCTCAGAATTTGTATTTGTGTGAGACCATGAATGATAAAAGAGGAAAAACTAGTATCAAATGACAAATCTCTTAGGTTGTCCTTAGTGACTACAATCCATCCTCCTGCAGACATGAAAGGTTAGCCAAAATTCAAATCAGCTATAGTAAACTCAGCTCTCGTGGAGGTTACTTTACAATTATCTGCCCAGAGGATGTACAAAAATTATCATTTCTGAATTAGGTTTCAGTTATTCCAGACTAGGGCAAGTTTACTCTCATTGTGTGAGTGCAATAGGGACATCTGGGCCCCAGGGCACTTTCTAGAAGAGGAAGATCTCTTACCAGTGACTGCAGTTTCTCCTTCATCTTCCCTGCCCAAGAAAGCTTTTAGCAGCAAGTATGATACAATGCTAATTTCTATATACTCTATGCTCCTTCTATTTACAAAGTAGTTTTACATTTTTATTATATTCCATTGTACAATTTTACATAGTACCATTATCATTTCAATTCATAGTTCTGCAATTCAATACATACTTAGATAACTGCCTTTTCTTGTCCTGTTATACACTTAAAAAAAAAAAAAAGTAGAAAACAAGCACAGTGGTGCAATGTCCAGGCACTTTCAATGTTGCTCAGCAAAATAAGCAAGCACCCTGTTTGAAAGCATGGTAACTTTGAAGGAAAAAAATGGAATCTTTGCTCGTCATGGATTTTTTTTTTAACATCCTTTGTACAGTTCCAAATATTCCTGAGAAAGCTCTGCCAAATATCGCTGATATGTTTATATTTCAGCAGTGGGTCTGAGTGAACAGTAACTTCCATCACCAGATGTCCCGCTGATTGCACAGAAGACATGTAAGGAGTCATGCATCCATGGCGAATGCATCGTATCTTCATGGTACATCTAGACAAAACAAAACAGCCACAAATTCAGTAAAAGTTTTAGTTCATTATTATAATCAAGCTGTTTGAAAAGGTATGTGAAAGAGATATCCAACCTTGTCTTCAAAGCTGTTTCGCAAAGGCAGCATAACAAAAAATGAGAAAGAACAGTAATTTAGCAATTTCTGTAGCATTCATATATACGCTCTTCTGTACATTACCAGATAGCTTTCAGTTATTACTGTCCAGTCTAGGAAAGAAACAATTCTCTCTGTATAGAAATTTTTTATCGTATCTTAGCAGCAATATATATATATATTTTTTTAATTTATTTGTAAGCCTGGGGAGTATATGCAGCTAAGTATAGCAAACAACTACTACATCTGTGCCATGTGGCAAGATTTTGTACTTTATAAGCTGAAGAATGATGTTACAGCATAGAATCTAACTGTACCGGTAGAGCAGCTCTAGAGCTGACTGGGTATTTGTTTTTCACCCTGTGGTTCATCAGCCAACAAGTTAGACTCTATTTACATTAGTGAAACTGAGATCACTGGCCATCATAAACAGTTTCTGGACATCCAGTATTCAGCCACTCTCTGAGGCTTCTTGTACCTATTCACGTACACTTTACCAATTCTTCGTTTTTACATTTCCCTAACTTAAAATATCAGTAGATAGGTCACAGGCTGACCCATATGCCCTGCCATCTCAAAATAAGAGCACCGCCTGTGTTGCTTCGGGGCACTGAAAAGATTTAGAAAAGGATCTGTTATTTGTAATGAGAACCCTAAATTAATATAATATACTTTTTACACTTAACTGAGAAATTTTGCAGAAGAGGAAAACGTTTCATTGTTTAAATTGTTAGATATTTAGGTCATTTGATGGCAATACAAAGTTCAACTCAGCAGTTATCTACATAACGTTGTACAACGATTAAGAACAGTGCTTGTAAACATGATGCTTTAAGTTGTTTTTGGTCTAATACAAAATACTAAAGCCCAATAGAAGAAAATGAAAATATATCCTTCCCAGCGAGCAATTCGCCTTGACATTTCAGTTTCTGTAATATTTCGCACATTAACAGTAGAGAACAAGAAAATGTATTTGTAAATATGTAAAGATAATAAGGCATGCTTTAACAATGCTTCTTTGTTCTAAGATAATCTTCACTATTGTACTGCCACGGTGCAGAACTGAGTGATTTGTTTTCAATTTGACTATTGCAGAATTCAGAAACCACAGAAGTTCCAGCAGCTGCATGCAAATCAAATGTCTTGGAGAGGTTTACTTGCAAATAGTGTAGAGTAAGCAGGTGGTAACTCCTATGAACAAACATCTCTGAGCAAAATTCGGCAGTGAAGTAAACATGGTAGGGAATGTACATAAAAAATGAATGTGCTAAATGTGCAAAATTAGTAGTTTGCACACTAAGAAAATGGTGGTCATGAGCAGAGTATTACTTATTCTCAAACAAATCCTACCTTATATTTCTACATCAAAATTCAGTTCTGTCATGAGACTACACATCTTGTTTCCCTGAAATGATATGGTACTTTTCCGTAAAAAGACTTTGTTTGATTTTCATAAGCATTATTTTATTGTAAATAAACCTGATTTACAAATAGCAGCCTGGTGCAGTTATATTATTTTGCCACTTGTACATTTTTGTATGTGCTACTCAAATTATTGACGAATTTGCCTATCTACTTTTAGGGACTTAACATGCTGCAGTTTTAATTAATAGTCACACATGGAACTGTTGTATAAAAGGTAAACAAACAATATTTAAGCAGTATATTTATCTAAGCTGTGAGAAGCTAAATGACTGTATGCAGGGTAACTAGGAGATTTTGAAAACATTCTTCTAACTTTCAAGACCTATGAATCACAATACTGTCAGAACCGTTCATCTTACATGCTTGATACGATAAATCTACAATGAACTTTCTTTTGTCATAATGAAGGCAAAATTAGAGAGTAGAGGTAAAGAGGTTACTTCAGAAAGCCAGTTTTCATCTAATTTCACAGCATGATACTAGATAGATGTGCAGTTGTTCCCTGAACCTCTCACCTCTCTGATGTTACTATTCAAATGTGTTTTCCTAGAAAGATCCAAGAAAACATTAAAACATAGGTCACATAAGTTAGTACAATTACCGTAACAGTGCATATAAATAGTTGGCATTAAGTCAAAACTCAAAGAAGTATCTTTTAAAGAAAAGTATCCTTTAAAGAAAACAACAAAAAAAGGAACTTAAGTGGGATATAACAGGAAATGGAAATTTTGCCGGAGAATTTCAACCTGTGATTTATCACAGGACTTTTCCAATGCAGAAAACATGAGACAAAACATGGCACAAGATTTCTGATAACCACAACAGCCAGGAAACTAACAATATGTGTCAGTGAAGACTCCACCCTGTATACCAACGCCAGGGTGAGACTTTCAAGCAACAGAAACTGTTTGTTAGGAATCCAAGTGTATCATTTACTTTTCACATTTAGTTATTTGCCTTTTTATATTTAGTTAAATAACATGAGGTGCTTTCAATTCATTTTCAGCATTAGTTAGTTTTCAAACACAGAGAACCACTTCTGTGGGCTCCTGACATGCAGAGTACATGCCTGTTCATGGATGATGTCCGAAAGCTCTTTCACCATATCCCGAAAGTTTGATTTTAGTCCCTCATGGTACTCCACTTGATCCTCCTTAATGAGTCGCTCGTTGAGCTCCAGAGCAATTCCACAGGCTTGTATAAACTTCCTGGGGAGGACAGGAATGAACTATGGGCATTACAATTTCCCAGTCTTTTTCTACTGAAGCAAACAACAATTTTTTCCCTTTTCCCCAATGTCTGGGACAAGTCACATTCCAGGTGCATTCCTGGCACAGTGGATCACGGAATGGGGAGGGACTGCAACACAAGATCATGCTTTCTGCTGGAGCTCCTTTGAGCCTGGGTCCTGAATAAATGGGGCACACACACCTGCAGTGCACAGTGGTCTCTGACCTTCTCCAGAACCTGTGGCACTAAACACAGCTTGCAGATCCCAGATGAGACCAGCCAGCTGCAGGCCATATCAGGCACAGGTGGGAAATCAATTGTACAGGGCTCAACAGATCTGGATGTATGCGATGCAGCACATGCACTTGAGGTCAAGTTGCTAACAGCAGACACACCCTCCAGAAAGAAATTTAGATCAAGGGGAGCTGTAACACTGTTTTCTTGGTTACTGTTGCTCATTTTCTTCTCTTCATTTCACAGGCCTATTTCTCTCTCTCTCTCTCTCTCTCTCTCTCTCTCTCTCTCTCTGAAAATGAGACTATAATGAAAATACAAGCATGTCTGGGATTTTCCAGGATTTCTTTTTTGCATGAAACAGATTATGTTCGTCCTTCTGGCTGAACAGCAGG
Source organism: Anseranas semipalmata (assembly GCA_013399115.1). Lineage (NCBI taxonomy): Eukaryota > Metazoa > Chordata > Aves > Anseriformes > Anseranatidae > Anseranas > Anseranas semipalmata. Next base: position 23,513 of record VXAA01003045.1, read on the forward strand.
GCTGGAAAGTTAAAAAGAACAACCCTTCCTTCTGTTCTGCCACGCACAGCATGTTTGCAGAGATTATTCCCTTATTCTTTCCATGGTTTGCTAGATTACTCAATACACTGAAGGTAAATAGGACTGGCCCAAATGCTGCTCTGTCCATAAGGTAACCAGTGGATGAAATGGATGTCACCAGCACCAAGTCATGAATGCAAGAGCTGGTGGGCAACTGGTTGCTCCCGGGAGGTCCAGAAAGTAGTGTGGCAAAGTGTGGGGACACACGTCATCCTGAGGTGAAGCAAGAGCTGCCTGATTATATCCTGGGGGACACTTTCAAGTGGGAAGTAAAAGGCCATGGTCTACGCACCTACCCTGAGGGACTGAAGAGAGTTAGAAAAATGCCTGTGCAAGTCATATAGTGTCCAAAATTAGAAACAGAATCAAGAATGATGGTCCCCCATAAACTGGAAAGGGATTTGCATTAAAACATGTAAAGTTCATCATTTTCTAGTCAAAAATCCCTTTGGAAAGATTGGGAAACAATGCATAATATGAAAGAGCCTTGAACACAAGACTATCAGACCTCTAATTTTCAAACATACTTTCTTCATACTATAACCTCAAATACCCAAACAAACAATTTAAGCAAGCATTCAAGCATGGAGATCACAACCCGAAGACTGGGAACACTTGACATATATCATTACAGTGGCCTTCTTCCATATGTCTGAGCACTCACGACCCCATGAGACCTGGATCTTTATAAGACACATGTGAGCATTCAGCATCTGCTGATTTTGGAGACACACCAAAACACAAAAAAAGTAAGTACCATGTTCCAGCCACCTGGATAGATTTTATTACATTAGAAGTCCTACCTGAACATTTCTTTCAACTCATTCACCTTCTTAGCGGGATATTTGCTAGACTGGCTGTCACTTAGGAAAGCCCTGGCATATGCCAAAGGACCAGCATTAACCTGGAACCAAAGAAGTAAGAAATCATTTATGCGAGAACTTCGGTTAAGTTGCTAAAGGCAGTTATGAAAGGTATAACATTTTTTTTTTACTTGAAAACCATTAGCATATTATTTGAATGCCACCAACTCTGCGTTACTAATATCACCAGAGGCACCTGAAGTCTCAAAACTTGAGTATTGTTTTTTCCATCTAGGCTTTTTAAAACCAAAAGATAAATGGAGATAAAAACCAGAGAGGCAATCTGTTTCCTCATACTTTCCTCTTATTTCCGTTTGGCAAGCACTATGGTCTGAGTCTTAAGGTCATGTATCCGGCTGGAGAAAAGTCAGGTTCACAAAAAGGTTATTTCTGCCTGACATTTACAGTACAATCTTCAAGAATTAAGTATATTTCAGCATTCACCCACGGACAGTGCAGTTACACTTGGACTTGGCACTGCATACACCACTGGACAAAATCCTTATTGCCATGAGCCACCCACTAATATATGTGGTAGGGCAAGCTGTGCTGGCAGGTTGATGGCTGCAGTGCTGCAACCAAGGTAGTTAATGATTTCTGGAGAGTAAATGTGCTGCGTTGTGAAAAGATGACTCACTCTGAGATGTGTATATAAATGTAATTTTGAATAGATGTCAAGCCTTACCTGCACAGAAACACAGCCCTGCAGTTTGAGCTGCAGCTGGATCATGTCAACATCACCAGCAGAGCAGAGTTTTTGCAGCTCTGCAGTCTTGTCTTTTATTTCATCAGTCGCAACATCAATTGGTTTTAAATTAACCTGGTGTTCATAATTGACTGGAATTCTCTTCTTTACATACGGAAAGGAGTTCAAAGCTAGCAAAAACAACAAATGAAGTTTATAGATTGAAAAGTCTTTCAGTAAACAGGAATATATACAGATAGATCCTTGCGCTCAGAGTTTTACTTAGTGTGTGTGAAATCCTGAACAAGGCTATAATTGAACAGCACAATTTATTCATTTGTAAAAATTTGCACATAGAAATGTAAGGTAAATTCCCCCTCCCAACCAGAATATCATATCACAATTCTGATTAAGAAGCTGAGAGAATTTCTGACTCTTTTGGGACATTTTTAGGAGCTAAAACGGTCTAAAAATAGTTGCTGATACCTATGGTCTCATGTTCAGATGCTTATACTTACTAGTTAGAATGGTCCTTTTTTTACATTGTTCTTCCACACTGCCATGTTTTTTTCCAGATAAAGTGTAAGGAGTCTCAAATACAAATCTATTGATGTTATGATTTCTTTCAAATTCAGTCTTTCTTTCTGAGATTTCTTTGTCTTCAAAATAGGGCTTCACATAAGTCACTTGAATATGAGCATACTTAGGGTCAAGGTCTTTAACATTAACCTGTGAAATAAGAGAGTTTCTCACTAGAAGTGCAAAGGTAACTTAACTTACAATTGGTTAATTTATCTACTGGGAACTGATGTACGCTCTGATTCTCTGCTGTCCTGGCCCCATTGCATGCATGTGAATGACACATGAAACACTCCCTTTGACCTCAGCTGTGTTGGCCAGACCATCAGCTAGCAGACACACAAGACAATGAGGCTGTGGCACAAGAAATACCACATCTGGTGCCAAACAAGGTATACCTGGAAAGGGTAGTCATATCGCACTATCAATCAATGCAGCACACTCATGAGCTACTTAGTCCTTCTAACATGACCATATTGCTTCCAGGCCATGAGCTAGCACTCATGCAGCACTGTGCTGTAGGTGCAAATCTGCAAGTTTGCACAAAACAACCTTTGAGGTCTCCAGCATTGCCTTTAGTAACGCAGACATATCCAGAGTTGCAACCCAAGAGTGTGCACAGCCCCTGAAGTGAGCATAAATGGATATTCTATAGGAAAAGGAAGCTACGGCTGTGAGGCCACAAAAGATTTGCTCTTAGACTAGTAGCGTCAAAGCAATGACAAGTAACTCTGCTTCCAATTATCTGTTCCTCTGTGCTGGTTCCTAACCCCTGTCAGCAACAGGGCTCAGATAGATGTTGATTGCCATTTCCCATCCATAATTCCCAATTCATTTATTTCCACCTGGGAGCCAGATCAGCACCAAACCTTGCCAAGCTATGCACCTTGTCCACACGGGAGCACAAGGATGGAATGGGCAATTGGAAACAAGGTGCCTGTAACAGGGCAGAAGACAGGGCTTGCTCCTCCCTTTCTACTGGCAGAAGGAAGGGATGCTCCGTCATCTCCAATCTGTCAGGTCCACAGAGCAAAGCTTATCCTTCTGTGCTGCATTTGCACAGTGCTTAGAGAAGTGGAGTCCCAGGCCCTGACTAGTATTAGTAGAATACAATCGATATTTTTGTCACACTCATCAGTGCACTCTCTAGGATGTGGCCCTGATGTTCACTGCATTTTGTTAGCTTGTTCATGCGGTTTAACTTTACCTTGTTAGAATCCTGGATAATTTTTACAGTTTCCGACCCAAATTTTTCTCCATAAAGTTTAAGAAGTCTCAGGGAGATCTCTGAGAGGCCTGTCAGCTTGGGCTCTTTATAGATGTATTCCTTTCCATCTTCTTCTTCAAAGAATGTCTAGCATTAATCACAAAAAAGTCATGATGAATAGATGAGTTTCTTCATTTGGAAAACATTATTTTAGATTTGCTAGTTTGAAAGCAACTTTCTACTAGTATTTCAGAAAGTCAAGAAGGTTTAGAAGGCTATTGCTTGCACAAAGTCTCACAATGTGGTCTGTTTAATAGATTCCTTCAAAAATTGTCTAAAGAAATTTTTAAATTTCTCAACCAATACAAGCATGTCATTTCTAAGCACAAAGGCCTGTGTATGACTAATGTGAAATCTAAACAATGTGGAAAAGGGGTTTGGCCAGAGGTTGTCTTTTAGGAAGGTTGGAAAGAGGCAACCAGGAGAAAAAACACAAAAAACAGGTATAGAGAAGGAGCACAAAGATACACAAATTTGCCAAGCCCTGAAAGCAGAGCTATGTGAAAAGTCCGAAGAAAAGGATTTAAGCCAACAGGGATTTCAAGCAATAAATAAAGAAATGTGTTTCCATTGTTTTGATTCCTCTTGTATTCAGGGAAGTAGAACTCCGTATATTTGTTGTAAATAGAGACAAAATTGCACCAAAAGTTGTGCCTGCATTACTCGTCCTCCCTGGAATGGAAACAGCATGAAAGCTTCATGCTTTGGCAAGCTGCTCCAGTCAGAAGTTGTGACAGATTATTAAAACTATCTCTGTGTAGTTGACATATAAAGCTGGCAAAGCTTTAAAGTGCAAAACTGGATCAAGTACTGGTTGTCAGGATGATATGTTACATTGCTTAATTTTAGGGGTTGATCCAGTTATTTCTACAGATTCTAGAAAACCAAACTAGCAGTTGTTTCCTTTTATCTTTTTCTAACCTTATTTACTTTTTACACATCCAAAGTATGAAGCATGAAGATAAGGACAAAATGTTTGCTGCAGCAAAAGTCAGTGATCAGATATGTTGTGCGTGAAATGACAGTGCTGTTCAAAGGACCAGGATGGTTCAAACCCAGGATGGTTTCAGGAGTATTCATCATCTCCTCTAAAAGAAGGAACTGGGAAAGGCAGGGCTAATATCATTTACATAGCATTTTGTTAAAGAGGGGGTCTGCATTTCCCCCAGGGTTATGGGTCCACAAGCAGAAGATAGTCCGGAGATGCAAGGGAGATGAGAGGTAACGCACTTTTGTTAGATTAACGGCTATAGTGGAAGAAAAACCCATGTAACTGCTTTCAGGCTCAGAAGACTTCAGCAGATACAATAAGATCACACTCCTTCTTGGGACTCTGAGCCCCAGATCTTCTCCAGTTTTCCAACTACCTCAGCTAATGAAAAATACTACCTATCCCTAAAAGTATGTAACCAACACTGATACATATTTTGCCTCCAGCTTCTACTGTAACCTTTTACTTTGCTAATATCTAGAAGGGAGCAGCAATTGTCTGCAGAAGAAAAGATGTGTTACTATTACTGTTTATAATCTATGGTTGAATACCATTACTGGTTATATACTATACATGCTAAATTGTGTTTATGTAACTTATAATAACTATATAGTTTTTTAAAGTGTTTTCTGAACCTGTTAAGCCATTTCCTTACTGCTGAGTTGTTTTATGAAAATCCCACCAGCAGAAACATAAAATTTATAATAAATCAAGTGCTCCTGGAGAGAGATACAAACACTCACCTCAAGGGTACAATACCGAAATGCTCACATAGACACACCAGTGGAGCACCAGAGGAGCTAGCAGGCTTTTCAGCTTAAGACCTGACCGAGCAGCAGCTTTATGGGCCAGGCTGCCAGGTGAGTGGTAGCTGGCAAGCCTGGGTATATACTTACTTGTCCATAAAAGGCCACTCTGAAAAAGGTTCCAAGAAGCCTCTTCCTTGTGTGCATCACTTCCAATATCTTAGCATATGCTCCATGAAGTGTTCTGTATAGCTGAGTAAGTTTCTGGAAAACAAATCTTGATGTCATTAAAGCAGAATTACACAAGCAGGAAATTCTAGCTAACACTGGAAGCTACTGAGTATCTGGAACCCAATCCTTCAGAGAATTCAAACCAGAATTTCTAAAGAGGTTGAATTCTTGCAGTTTCCTTTGAAAAGACTCAGTCTCAAGGACATTCTTGGCTTCAGGCCTGAAAGGTACGATGGACTGCAATAATACCACTATCTCTAGAGAGAAGACAGCCTACAGTCTCACCATGTTCCCCAACTAAGCCTGTAAGGGTAGAGCAGCTTGCAGTATTTTACCTAGGAATTCTTTTCTGATTAAAAACAGCTTTATGGTGAAAAAGTAGATCTAGACTTCTCCTAGCTTCATTTATGTAGTTGGATGCTGTCCCGACGTGGAGGGGGTCATGGGAGAGGGAGGGAAAGGGGAGCACGGATCACGGCAGGTGTTGGGGAGGAGCAAGGCAGAGGGCTGGTAACAGCTTCCTTCCTTCCTCTCTGCTTGCCACTGAATTAGCTGAGGATTCAGTCCTTTCTTTGAACAGCTCTCACTTTTCTTAACCCTTAAAAACACTCAAGTCTCTATGTATTAAAGGACAAAAAGAATCTATGGCTTTGATGAGCATATGGGAATAACAGCTTTATTTTAGGGGAAGGAAAGCGGGAATTATTCACTAGTAATGGTCTTCCATGTCTAGGAATGCTTTAGCTTTAATAATTACCCTCCAGACCACTGCTTTCTCTAATTTGTTTAATGACCAGCAATGAAGCACAGTGTATGCTTTACTGACACCAATCCATTAACTCAGAACGTCAGAAATAGAAGCATCTTGTTTTTTCCCTAGCAATCTATGAAATTACCTGATATATACAAACTAGTTCAAAATGTGTACCTCAAATTCACGCCTTTTTTCATAAATAGGAATGATAAGTTTGGAAACTTCAGAAATTGTTTCGTAACGCTCTGCTTTCCACAGACCATCTACACATTGCTCCAGCAGCTCCACTAGGACCTCCTACAAGAGCAACCAAGTGAGTGTTGTTAAGTCAAAGAGAAGATAAACCATTTGAGCTTCAGATACTTTACCAGGTCCCCGTATAAGTGGGCACAGTTACATGAGTTTTAACACTATGTGTTCCTGGCCTTTCTGAAGGTTTTCTAAATTTTGAAGGGAAAAAAAGTTATTTTTTAAAAGTTTAATTCTTAATAACTCATCAGCACAGTAGCCAGCAAGTATGCCTTGGTTATTTAGCTACCTCCCTAAGAGAATGCCAAAACTTTGGGAGGGTATGGAGATGACAGTGTTGGGAGAGAGAGGTGCATCTAAGAAAAATATTCGAGGAACATGCATGCGATAGCAATGGGATGTATTGCTAGAGATCCCCAAGCTTAGTCTTGATGAATGGACAGTCAAGCATCTGGGCTGCAGGGCCAACCCACTCAGCCATGTGGCCCACCCAACGCAGTTGCACAGGGATGGTGCAGAAGTAATTCTGTGTCTTTATAACTTACGGGAGGATCTCCCCGCTTCCCTGGTTCCCTGCTGTTGTCTCTTGATTGTTCTGCTACCGTGGTGTCCTGCAGCACAGCCTTAACTCAAGGGGAACCTAACCCAAGCTCTTGCTCAGCAGAGCTTGACTTACTTTCTGTGCCTCAAAAATACCATGCTGTGCTGTCCTGTGCTGGCAAGAGTTAGCATTTGCATAATGTGGCAGACAAAGTTTGCGGTGTAGCTTTTTCAGTCTTGGGGCTAGAAAAGCCTTTCAAAGGAACCAAGAACTTGCACCAGATTTACCTATCTGAATCGTACACATAAAATCTGTCAACACAGAGTTCTCTTGGGAAATTGCCATGGAACAGTCTTCCTTACAGATGACAGTGCACAACTGCAATTTGTCATAGCTCACATGAACAGAGTCTAACACTAAATCCTAGTTGGTTATCCTAGTCCATACTACAGGACCTCACCTCACTGTAATGTACATCCATCATCCCACCTTCTTCTTTCATTGCACCTTCTTCATCAATGTTGGGAGTGATTTTCCTGAAGGCAGTGCATCCACTGGGGAAGAGTTCTGTAGCAGACAAAAGCAAATGGATTCATGGAATAACTTATCTCAAATGCGTCGTGCTTCAGTGGCCAAGGAAGCAGTCTAGTTGATAGCAAAGTCCTACAGGCAGCAGGGGACCTGACTACCATTTTTGTTACTGATTTGCTGTAATGGGACTGAACACATCAGAATCTCCCTAGCCATTTGCCAGAGGAATCATTCCTATGTGACTAACACCAAGGACAACAGATCTTCCTGTGTGCTATCTGGAAGTCATCTTTGACCAACCTAACAGGCTGCAACTGACTGAAAGTCAGGAGAGAAGGACCAGGGTATATTTTTGCAAAGAAGTTGCTAGGAGAAAGCTATCGCTGGATGCTGGAGAGCACGGTAGGAAGTCAACAGGGTTGTACACTCCTAGCAGAAATCACAGTACTTTATGTACCCCAAAGCTCTGAGTAGTTCAGCCTGTATTGAGCTGTTTCCAGCCTACATATATGTAAAGAGTGCCAGTGACAGAGATAACTCAAGTTATTCACTTGATATTCCTTTGGACCTGTTCCTCTTCTTTTTTACATGTTCTCCTTTACCACTGGTTGTGGTCAGCAGCCTCCAGGGTACAAATAAAGAATGGCCAACTTTCAATGCTCTCCCCTCTGCAGCCATGTGAAGTTTGTATACATATCAAAGAAACATGTCCTGATTTTTCCCACCTAGCCAACCCACAGTACAGAATTTGGCGTGACTTCAAGCCCCCTGAGCAAGGCACATAGAGACGTTTCCAGACAAGGCAGTGCACATAGTCAGCTTTTGTGCAGTTTTAACATATAAAAGTAGTAGAAAGCTAAGTCTCTTTCAACAATACTCCCTCACATGGAAATTGGAAATGGGGTCAATATATCAACTGTGGAATAGATATTTACATGAAAACCTGCAAAATGTTATGCTGCTACTTGAGAACATGAGTCTATCCTTGCTTCCTGTTTTGCATTAAACCACAACACTCTCTTTTTTTTTTTTTCTGGTTTGCTTTTTACATATTTGTATAGTTAGGCTATAGCCTCATTTTTTGACTGACTTTTGACTGCTTTCTTCTATAGTTTTCTGTATTGCCTATAGTGATACTTCTGATGAACATACTGACAGCCAGTTTGTAACATGGGCTTCCCCTGTGAGCACATTTCCTAATGTGAAATACATCTGAACATTTAAACTGAGACATGATGTGTCAGTTCTTATTTTACTCAGCAAAGTGCCAACATGACTGTCTAAGAAGACCTGGCCAGCCTAGTAAATGCCTGTGTTTGAACACTTAGATTGCTTTCTTTAAAAATACTCATCTTCTACCTCTATCATGCCACACTGTATTATTTTTTTTCCTTTTTAGCTTGTTTATAAGAGATCTACAAATAATCATTTACCAAATTGTCATTCACCACTGCATTGTCTTGTGCCTTTCAAACAGCAAACACTTACTTTTCCTGTGCAGAAACTCTGCAACAAGGGCTGCTACATGAACATAACACATGGCTGCCTGCAAAGTACAAATGGAAAATTAAAATGTCATCTGTACATCTGTCTTGTTATGCACCTTGTTTTTAATCATGTGAATTACCTCTGACAAGTCTCCATTTTTCACGTGTATCTTTGCCATACTGTCCAGCCATGTTTTCCGGAGCTCTGGGGTACTTGCATAAGATTTAGCTAAACTGTACTGTAGATCTATCAACATTTCTGGATCCTTTTCATGTTCTTTCATTTGGGCGGTAGCCATAAGCACTGTACGGATTCTCTTTGTCAGGTCTTTGACTTCAGAAGGAAAAGCAGTTGCCTGATACAAAACAAATCTAATTAGAAGCAAACACAGAAACAAAGGTGTTCCAGGCTTTGTCGAAGATCTTTGGTACCCTTTAAGCCAAAACTCCACTTACTGCCAGTCTGAGAAAGCAAAGTATAGGAGATAGCGCTGACTGTAGCTTTTATCTATTGAACTCACAGTGCATACAGTGTACAGTATTTCATATTCAATTAGAGATATTTCAATCTGGGTGTGCACAAGGCCAATCTCTCCTGGGCATGCACAGGACTTCAGGTTGGCTATTCTTGTGCTGAAGTGTAGCAGGTATTTCCGCAACCTGAGGAGCTGGTGTGAGGGTAGACAGAGGTGCTCCTTGCATGTGAATGCCACAGAATGGAACCATAAACCATTCCTGACGCATTTTTCACTTCATTCAACATCCGGCTTGTTAGTCTCTGATGTGGTCACCCTTTAATTCCTAAAGCACCAAAGGCATTTGTAAAGCTTCCCACCGCTGGAATGCATTAGAGAAAGAAACACAGACTCCAATCTGATCTCCTGCTCTGAGCAGGATCAGCATTGAGTTAGAGCAAGGCTTGTCCAGCCAAGTTTTGATAATCTCCAAGGACAGAAATCTGACCTCCTTTCTGGCCCCTGCCCCACTTTCTTGGTAAATCATTTTTGCTTTATGTAAAGTTGAAATTTCCCTTGTAGCAACTTGTGCTCATTGCTACTCGTCCTGCCCCTCTGCCCCTCTAAGAAGAGCCTGACTTCCTCGTCTCTAAAACCTTCCTCTTCGGTAGTACAAGTTAGATGCCCCCCCCCTTTCTCTTCTCTATGCTGAGCCTGGTTCACTTTTTTCTCCTTGTGCTATGTCTGTGCCTGTACATGGCATCCTCTCCAGTGTAGCGGAATCTCTCTTGTACTGGGAAATCTCTCTTGTACTTATATAAGAACATAAACTAGATATAACGATGGTCTCATGATGTAAAATAAGATCAGCAAAATGGGGATCAGTGAAAACCCTAAAACATACATGTGCAGAAGAGAACTGAGGTTTTTGTCAGGTATATCCTAATTATAATTTTGCTATTTCACAATTCAACACCTAACTGAGACTCCCATTACCCCTTTAGGTCATAGGATGGTCACAGAACTGTAAAAGTCTTCCCATTTTTCTCAGTCCTACGCTGGCAGCTATACTGTGTGCAATGGAGCAAGTTGTAGTGATGATATGTTGTTCAGTGGGTTGGTTAGAAGCTGTTCGTTCTAGTGCAAAGATAGACAATTATTTTCCAAAGAAATATAACCATTAACCTCTACAAAAGAGGACTTTCATAATATTACTAGCAATCAATTAATTAATTTTAATTCCTGCTAATTATTACCTTTAGGCAACAGGCCCTGCCTTGTCATTCCTCTCAAAACTGGACGTTCTTAGAAAGCTCTTTGGATGCCTTTTAAAGGAGCACCCTATGCAAAGCATAACCTGAATTACAGTGCTCCCTCCTCTTGCTGTTAGACATCACTGTGGAACATGACCTGTGGTACAGCTGGCCCTACTTCTGTTGGTATAATCCTTGTTTACTGAGCAAACAGCCCAGTGCAAGCTTATAAATCATACACTTAGAACAATTAGGCTTACCCTTAAACATGATTTCCTTGAGTGTATCCCCCATCTTGCATTAATGGCTGATAGCATATAATGTGATTTATCTTCTCCAACCTACCTTCATTGGCCTGTCACTGTTTGCAAAGTTGTTAATGATGAGCAAGGAGTCCTGAAACCTTGTCCCACCGCTGAGTGCCACATCTGCTATTAACTGGCTCACTGCAATTATTATCTGTTGGGACAGCATAGGGGTTTTATTTAAACGAGTCCTAATAGAAGAGTTTTAGTGTCACAGTTACATAAAAAGCTTGTACAAAAACATCATGTCTTTCCCACAATGTAAGCAATGGTTGTTGTTGTGACTTTGCTGTCTGATCTCCCATGGACAAACACTCCCCAGAGAACCAAACTGCTTTGCTGAACAGCGAGTTCACAGAATTAACAAGATAAAAATCAACACAAATCCTGATGCAGAAATGAGTACATTGATTACCTTCTTCCCTGATTTATTATAACCCAGCTAGTGTTCATCTGCCCCTCTAGGTATTTAAATTTGCTTCAAAAAAGCAATGCTGCAAAAGCAGCTCCAGAAAAATCCCTCCTTCTGCCCTAAAGGTGGCTCTTCTTGCCATCCCTCCCACCCAATCCCAACCTGAGGCAGAGGTGTATCTTGTAACTGCAATTCCAAAAAATTAACAACTTGGAGTGCTTGATGGCAGCATATTTCACCCAAAGGGCCCTGAGCCAATCACTGAAAACAAGGATTAGGCAAAGCCTGGAAATCAAGAGGCTTTTTGCCCATATATAAGGCTGGCAAGATTTACTCTTTTTAGAAATACATAACAAGTTCCTCCACAGATATGAGGTGACATAGGTATATCGATATATCTGTTCATTAAATCTGAGGTGTCCCATGCCCTCCCTTTTCCCCAGTCACTGACCTGCAGATGTGTTCTCAGAAACGTTCTCCTTTTGGTGAACTCGAAGTTATTTCTCATCAGCAGATAGAGAAGAGCGGAGGCTTCGTTCCTTGTGGTGGCCACCTTTGAAGTGCAACACTTCAGGATCTCATAGCAGAGGGCAGCACACATGTTCACTCTTCCCTTGAAGAACGCTGAGGGAAACTTCACAAGAGGCATGCAAATATTAGAATATACACCACAAAATAACATTTACAGGGCCTAGATGAGCAGGGGCATGGGCCAATGTACTGGGTTCTAGGCTGGACACCCTAAATAAAACTTGTGCCAGAGTTTCATGCTCAAAAGTATTTGTGGGAATGAAATCAGGGCCTATTTTTAATCACATTTCCTAGAGCAACATGACCTTAGCTGTCACGCTTTCTGGGGATGCGCTTGTGTATGTCCATCTATCTCTACCCCCTACAAGTTTTTGGTTCAGTGCAAATTCTCAACATATTGGACAGACAGAATTCTGTCTTACGTTCTTACTAAAGCCATAAACACAGGCAGCAGGGCAGAGGTGAGAGGTCCCATGGACATTCCCACCAAAAGCTGCTGTGAGACATCAGAAAATCTGCTGGAGCCTGCCCACAAGTCCAACCCCGCTGGGAAACATGACCTGGGATGCTTGCACAGCTACTTCTACACGTCCGAGAAAAAGTGCCTAAAACCATGACTGCCCTCAGGAATTCAGGTATGCAAACAAGGGACACGCTTGTCCCAGAGTACCTAAAATACACAGTGACCTAGTCTTGCCCCCCCAGACTGAGCTGGCTCCAGGGAGCACCAGGACCAAGCCAAGCCACAGCGTGAGCTACCTCAGTTAGAAATGGGGCTTAGGGATTTGCAGCAGGGTGAAGAAAAGCAGAACGGGAAGACCAGCAGCCCACACTGCCCCAGCATGTCTGCCACCTTAGCAAACACCTATTTCAGAGCACTTCTGCAGAGGCAAGTTCAGCCATGCCTGAAAAGCAGAGAGCTGCAGCACTGCGTTGCCCCAGCGGGCAGCAGCCTCCACGCAGCGCTTGCTGAAGCGGGGAAGCCAGCGCGCATCCATCCGTCCGCGGTCAGATTGGTGGCTGGTGGCAAGGAGGGACCACACACTGCTTCCTTCCACCCCCGCCACAGAGGGCTGGGCGCAGAGAAGCAGAACAAGGAAAGGTTTTGTGCTGGCACGCAGCCGCCTCCACAGCCACCGCAGGGACTTGGCTGGAGAGGAGTGACACCAGTGCCTCCCGGGGGGACTGGAGGCTGTTCAGGCATAGTGTAGCGGCACTTCGCTCCCTCTGCCACAGCCAGGGAACAAGCCCTAGGGAATTTCCTGGCACAAAGAGGTAACCATGCTTTTTGTCTATTCAGAGGAGAGATTTGCTCAGTTCATTCAAGACCCAGTGGTTCTTATGGGGCATGGTCCGTGAGCCACTTCTCTCTGTCCTACCACCTCCCCATGGGAGATGACAGTAAATGCTATCAGAGTATTCACTCACATCCTCTAAGTCAGGGCCTGGAGCTGTTACCTTGGCCCCCTATTCCTTGCATTAACTATACATGATTCAGAAAAGCTTGTAGATACTGCTGTAGCCACCTCCATGGCATGCTGGTGAACAGGTTTCCAAACAGGAATTTAGGAGCTGTGTCTAGTAAGACTACACCACTGGGATTACACCGAGCCACACAGATTACAAGGCAGCATGAAGATGCTGGCCAAATATTTGGTGTTCTCTGACTCTTGCAGTAAGTATTTTCAGAAAAAAAAAAATGGGAGAAAAGAAGCAAATAAGCATCATAGTAAAACAGGGCCAAGAGGGTCACATGTGCACTTGGGAAAGGAGCTATTAAGCATCTGCTGCCTGTTGTAATGCAATCCTTTCCCCACAGCAAGATGCAGACATTTCCAACCCAGTGCTAGGGAGAAAACTTTGCCTGAGAATCTGCTGGAGAACAAGTCCAAGATCCTTCCCTGTGCACTCCTCTCCACTGTGCACCAGCTCCAGGAGGAAAATCTGTGCCCTGCTCACAGCCAACCTGCATCCCTGAGCACCTCCCTTCTGGAGACTGATCCCAAGCAGATGCAATCACTCCTGATGCCAGGGCAGCAGACCCAAGGGCTTATGCCTGCTGCAGCTCTGGCCAGGTGCAACCTGCGGCTCTCCAGCTGGCAGGAGAACACGAGCTGGGAAGTGCTGAGAAACAGCATGTGTGGCCATGACCGTGTGCTCTGAGGGAGCATGTTTCTGGTCCAACCCTAACACAAAGGACTGGAGCAGGAGTCAATGCAGCAAATGGCTCCAGACCAGCCTTGGCACAAGGGGGACACAAGGGCAGGGCAGCCACAGTGGCGGGCAGGATGTGCCACGTGCCCTTTGCAACTGCACAGGAGGCTGTAACAATGCTGTGTCCTGAGAGCAGACTGAGTTACAGCTGCTAGGGGACTGTTTATAAGCCCCAGTGAAGCAGGGCAGACAGCTTTATGCTCCCTCCTGCCTTTCAAAGTTGTGGGCATCAGTTTGGACAAAGGCTTCCAGCCTGTTGCTGTGAGATTGCACTAATGGGAAGGAAAAGCAAGGCTTGATATGGTCAGATGCAATCAGCTGTTGCAGGAAAGGAGCAAAGCTCTGCTGTCTTGGTGCTTCAAGGCCTGGGACTGGTGATGCCTCTAACATGCCCTGATAGTGTCAATGCACCAAGGGACAGAGAGGCACAAAGCAGGCAGCTACACAGGGTTTCCATCACTCTCACATCGACTTGTCTCTTTAATGCAGGCAAATTATCTCAGCCCTCTCCTCTGTGCATCTTTTCCTTCATAACCCTTAACTTCAAGACCATTTCCAAGCATATAAATATGTATTCATCTAATTGATGCTCTGAAAAGAGGGACTTAGATTTTAAGAAAACCTAGGATATTAAACAAGAGCATTCTAGTTGTTATTGCTTCTTCCCAGCCAGTAAAGAAGAGAAAGCTTCCTTCCCAAATTCCCGGCACACATGCATGCAAGCAGCATTCATTTTAAACCCAAAACCAAACATGCAAATAATTATAGACCTCATTCGTTCTTTGCTTTCTGGCAACATTTCTATTTTAAGTCTCTTGCCTATGAAATAACCAGGTTTAATGAAGAAAAAAACCTGTATGTTTAAAACAGATTTTGGGAAGTGAAATAACTCTCAGGAGTTTTTCCTTCCAACAACCATTTGCTGTGACACTAGATAAAAGGGGGTGGGGGGGCTTCTCATTGTAATTATTAGCTGCAGAAGGCCATAAAAATGACAAATTGTCTGTTCCAGCTGTGTCAAAGGTATAACTCACTTTTGGTTTTCTTGAAATTAACACTAATTTATAGCTAGCAATGAGATGCAATTCAAAACAAAACAGCACAACTTTCATATTTCAAAACAAACTTGCATGAAAACATGCCATCCTTGCACATGTCATGAAACACAGTGACCCCCCAGCTATTTTATTGTTGCTTTGAATCTTAGAAAAGCCTTTCAGAGGACTTAAAAGGAAGTTTGGGACCCATGTGGTTAAGGAGTTGGCAAAGAAATCACTTCCTTATAGATACCATCTGCTGGGCTCATATCTTGCTTTTACAGAAGCAACACTGTGTCCTGTCATAGGGGAAATGTGAGAAATTAACTGAAAGCAATCTTTCAAATCTCTGAAGACCCATAATGCCAAATTCAGTGTAGATTCAGGCTGGCAGAAATCCAAGAAAACCACCCGAATGCCCATTCTTGCAGCAGCCTGGAATGCAGCCTGTGTTGCTGTAATCGCCATTTTGGAAACCGAGTGTGTAACTCCTCAAGGGCTCCAGATTTTGAAGGCTGATGGCAAGATCAAATTGAGCAGGTGTGCAGGTTTGGCTTTGCATTTAAACAACCACAGAAAATTTGCCAAGGAGGCAAGGAAGATCTCTTATTTGCTAGAGACAAGAAACAAATATTTTTGGCTAAACAAACTTTCAGGTAATAGGGAGGAGAGAGGTGCAGAGAGACTGTGTCTGTGTGGATTGTGGGTAGATCTGCAGTAAGATGTATTTCAAGGCTAAGCAGATCACAGTCAAGCAGAAAACTTGAAAGACACTGGGAAAGGTAAAGCAATAAGCCTGTGTTACACCCTGCAGAAAAACTGAGTGATTCCTGCTGGTGCCAGTTGCCAGTTTGACAGGCTTTAAGAAGCCCCATGGAAAAACATCACGTAGGAAACCATGCTGTCTGGAGCCAGATAGATAGCTAGCGAAACTTCTGCATTTTCTGCTTTTCATGTGTCTGCTCAGGACAAACCAAAAATCAGCCCCAGATGTACTCATGTTAGCTCTTAGCTTTGCTGTGTAGTTACAGTAAAATATTCATAGTACAGACTTTTTCCACATTTGAAAAACAGTTTTAGCAGTCTCTGTCTTTTATCAAACTTTGTTCAGTGACTCGTGCAAGATTTCCTTTGGAAATAATACTTTGCTGCATATCAATTACATGCTGCGCTTCCAGGCTGCAATCTCAAGCCACGTGAATTTACTTCATTAATGAAGTGTTGCATTCAAGTGATTTGAGAGTTTTTAATTCATTTAGAATTTATTACAACTGTGCAGCTCAGAAGCAACGGAGTTTGCATGTACATCTGGTATCGAAAATGTACGTATGAGAAGTTTTGACAAACATGAAAGGAAATGTCAGCAATAGCATCAGTCACTGCTCTTGTGTGGTTAGCTGTGGCTTTGACGCTGCTTGAGCTCAGGGGATTAAACAGCCTCACAGATCAGAAAAGTCTAGGAAGAGGTTCAGCAGGTGCTACCCTCTGCCAAATGCAGCCGGAGGCTAGGAGATGAGCTGGTCCTCGGCGTAAGTACTATTTAAGCAATAGCACTGTTAGCAATACTGGCAGTTCGGGGAAAAAAAGTCAAGAAGCATCAGCTTTGGGTAGAACGGATACTAATCCTTAACAGCAGTTGTGTGACCAAGGCACATGAAGGAATTCCTTCCAATTTCTCCTTTTGTTTCCTGGTATACAGCAAATAATAATTGTTGAAACAGACAACTTAACCGGGGCATGTCCTTAAAACAGTTAAGAAGTTGTTTCCCAAAACTTATCTTCAAACAGCACAAAATGTCAGATGAATAGGAATTTAAGCATATTGGTCTTTTCTGTCATGCCTACACAAATTGTCCTGCACCTTTGGAGTTATGTATTACGTACCTTGCTAATGAAAGCTCTCAGAGAGGCAAATACGTGCTTAAGAGCTGTTTCTGACTGCCCGTTTTTGAGAAAAGCAAGATGAATATCAAAAACCTTCTTCATGAGTGGATTATGGCCATCGTTGCTTAAAAGCTGGGTCTGGAAAGCAATGAGAGAATTTACTTTGCAGCAATGTTGTGCCTGAAGCTGAAAATGACAGAGATAATTTTGCATAATTAATCACATCAATGCTTAAGCCATAGAAGACAAGCCTTCAGTAAAAATATAACCAGAAACTGTGACAATCAGTACAAACTTACACTATTTGGTCAGAGGCTATTTTAATAGCAGAGAATAAAACAAAACATTTTATCACTATTGCATCATGAATTCCAAAACCTAACTTTCAACGCTCTGTACAACATTCATTAATGGCCTAGAGATATTTTAAATAAAACAGGCTGCTACCAACATAACACTTACACCGTTTTTTTCCATTTCATTTTATGATTTTCAACAAATGCTTTATTTGCTGTAGTAAATTAGTACACTTCCCTTGTCTTCTACAGAGTTTTGACAATTTGCACTTCTGGGAACCCATCTCCCTTTTCCCCCTACCCCTGTAGACAAATGGTAAAATAGAATTACCTAGAGAGGATTGATATAGTTTCATGTCAAAGTTATCTTGCCTATGCCTGCTGCCATCCTTGCAGCTGCTGTGCAGGAAGCCTGGCACATTGTGGCCACCCAGCAGGGACGTGGATGCCCCATATCGATAGGAGATCAATAGTCTCCTACCCGATTGCCAGGCCAACCAACCTTCTGGCTGGCTTGGATTTGTCTCTGACATCCTATACACATCTTGTAGCAGAGCAAGTTTAAGATCCATACTTTTAAACTGAACTTATTTGCGCTGTCAATAAAAACAGCATCAGCACTTTTACTGCAGCATAGAGAACACTTCTGTGTGGTAACACTGTATGACCATAAAAGCAAAGCAGAAGCCCATTAAAGCGGAAGGGAATCCAGTCTATCCTGTGGTTTGAAAATCACATTGTTTTGTGGTTCAGCTATATTAAAAAAGACACAACTGTGAAACTCAAGCAAGTTTTAACTCTTCCATCTAAATACTTCTGCTGTTGTCAAACTATTATGGAGTAATTTAATGCATGCACCAGGATGGCCTTTTTGCTCCGTAACAGAAGCAGAGGATGTGCTTTGTCTTCATGTTGTTCAATACATCTAAAAATGAAATCTTCATTGTGCTTACTCTGAAATATAGAGCTGTTCTTGCAACATTATGCAAGACTCATTACTATGAGCAGGGTTCCTCCAACCACACTTTCTTCTGGAACAGTATTTCAGTATTTTCTTGCTAGTTTGGGGTTCTCTCCATCACAGAGGCTTTGATTCTTGTAGATGGCCATGACTGCCAGGAGTGTGGATCACTACATGGAGGAGAAGACTTCTGCCAGTGGTACAGATCCTATCTGGACCAGCAAGCACAACTGGAAAGCCTCAGCCTCGGGGACATCCAGGGTCTCACTTCTAGGCAAATTATGGTAGAAAACAGTGATTGTTCTAAGCACGCTAGACCTTCATTTTCCTTTCCTCTGGTCCCTACTTTCTATATGATGTACATTTCCTCTTATTCTATTTTTGTAATGCCTACACTCATGGTATAATGTCCACGTAATTTTCTCTGGTCTTGCAGTTTTGAAGAAATTGTGAGATTGCGTAAGTGCACAATTACTCGTTGAGCCTGTGAACACTCAGTGTTTTGGAAAATAAACAAGCTGCAAATGATTTACTTTTGTAAATCCTTTCACAATTTGCCACTCTAAGAGAATGGGTCACCAAAAGCAACAAGCACACAGAAATAAAGCACACTTTTCTACAATACTTTTGATTTCAAAGCTGACCTTGAAACTCTGAGTGAAAAAAGAGATGGTGTCCAGAACTGTCAGGCACACTTCGGTGGCTATGTTGCCCTCCAGTAATGCCTGGTGCACAATATCTGCTTCTGAGGTGCCTGCATCTGTGGATGGAAGGCAAATCAGGAGGAAACAGTATTCAGCACTCCAGCTCCCACAAGATCTATAAATGCTGATATAGATAAGGTTCTCCCTTTACACTTCCCTGGTCTTGGGAGATGAG
The DNA here is from genome assembly GCA_013399115.1 of Anseranas semipalmata. Classification (NCBI taxonomy): domain Eukaryota; kingdom Metazoa; phylum Chordata; class Aves; order Anseriformes; family Anseranatidae; genus Anseranas; species Anseranas semipalmata. The sequence continues at coordinate 42,724 of VXAA01003045.1, forward strand.
GTAAACATAGCGAAGTGCCAAATTTGCCCGTGCCATTTAGAGAAGCTGCCTCAGCCTGATGCCAACTGAGAAAACCAATGTCAGTATTTCCCCTTAATCTCTCTCTAAAGCCAGACACAGATTGAGGTGTCCAAGTTGCACCCACAGAGGGGAAATGGCAAACTCACCCACATGGAAAGGCTTAGAGTAGATCCCAGCCAGGTCTCTGTGTAGGGCTGAACTGCACGCCAGGGCAGCTCTCCTGCCTGCCCTGCTCACTACCCAAACCAAGGCATCACCTTGCACTCACTGCCAGCCAAGGAGCTGAGCCAAGACAGAAGAGACGAAAAGTCCTAAGTCCCAGGGGTATTTTTAAGGGGCTGGCTCAGATGTCACCCCCTCAAATCTAGGAATGTTGCAGGGGAGAGGGGTCACCACTGTAATTCTGCAGAATTTGAATATCCCCATGCAACCAGGAGCAAGTAGCAAATGGCTGCATGAAATTTTAAACAGGCTAAAACTGCATGGTCCCATCTCGCTCCACTGTACATACTGTGGTTGAGTGTGAAGGATGTGTCCAAGCTGCCCAGGTGCTGGAGCCGCACTTGCATCCCCCCAGCCCTGCTGCGGAGCGCTGGCATTGTCTGGGATTTCCTATCAGCCGCCGCATGCTTGGATAACCAGGCGTCGTGCACCCTGCAAAGGGAAGTGAAGGCTGCAGTTTGGGACAAGGAGCAGAAGCCACACCACTACAGGGTTACATGAGGCACCTGGCTGGAGACCTGGCCTCCCTCCGACATGCTAATGTGTCTCATCCCAGACAATCCCAGGACTGACCAGGCTCCCCTGGTCTTGCCTGCTCCAGATGACCTTAGAGCAAATGAAACAGCAGAGCTGCTGCTCAGGGAGCCGAGATGGAGCCATGACTCATGCCTCACCTGCAGCCAACTGCGGGGGACATTGCGAACCTGCGCAGGCAGCCAGGAGCGCCTGGGACTGGGGGTCTCGTGCAGGAGCTGGAGGGGAGGGAAGGGACGGGGTGCTGAAAGGAGGGGACTCTGCTCGCTGCATGGCGCTCAGCAGAGTCCTAACCCCAGTGCTGCTGGCTTCCTGCCTGCCTGGGTTTGCCCGGCGTGGGTGTGCACGCTCCCTTCCTGCCTTGTCTGTGGCAGGGAGCATGGGGAGGGCTCTCCCCCACCAGCCCCAGACGGAAGAATACAGTACCTGGCAATATTTCTCTTCCCCACATATCTGAAGTGAAATAAACACACTCTAGAAAGAAAGAAAGAAAAAAAAAAGAAGTATGTTACAGATCCTGCAGATCAGGAATGATCAGAACATTTCAGAGCTACTCCATCCTTGTCTGTGGACACATTCCTCTGCGTGTGAGGGTTTGGGGTCTATATTTATGCATTACTAGGCCTCATACCCTTGGTTTCTGAACCCAATGGCGCTCCTCTCCCCATCCATCTGTTCCACCAAGGAGGTGGTGGCTGTGCTGCGCTGTGAGCCCTGCTTGCCTGCGGGTGGTGGGACGCCCTCTGCACAGCCCAAACTGAGCACTGAGCACTGCCACTTCACCCCACTCCCTCAGTAGACACCTGCTTCTCCTGAGACAGAGGAAGATCATCTCATTATACCCTGGCCAGACACCTCTAGTGATGCATAGGACTGTGTGCATCATGAGAGGCAGCTGCACTCATTTATTCTTCCTTGCCGACGCTGCCAGCACAAAGGTGCAATGTTTGAATTGCAGCCCCATGATACTCACTCCAGAAGCACAAGGACGTTGATCAGCTCTTGGGGGGAGAATTTGTTCCAGTAAGCTAAAAGTGTATCTGAAAGAGAGAAAAAAAATACACTGTTTTTTTTTTTTTTTCTCAATAAAAAAAGGGAACTTTACAGACCAAAACAGCCGGTGACAGACTGTTGTCTTTCTGGCTGCCCTCCAGTACACCCCCACAGTGAGCAAGAGCCACCAACCTTCAGAGATCATCTTCACGATGTAGAGGTAGCACATCAGGAGCGTTCGGATCTCAAACTGGTCCAGGCGGCTGCAGTGCGACACACTGCTCCTCGTGGAGCTTCTGCGGATCTAACAGGACACAGTTGTCACAGGGAGGCCAGTGGCCCCAGGTGCCTATGCTGTGCCTGAGTGTGGGCACAACAAATCCACATGCTGGATTCAGCAGCTTTTCTCCTGTCCCCTGCATGTGCACCCCATCAGCACCATGTGTGACATGCTTTGGAGACATCTCATCCTTTGGGGTTGCTGCCCATCCAGGGATGGGCAGGCTGGAAATCCTGAACACACAGCCAAAGTCTTCTTTGCTCAGAAAAAAAATGTCGGGGCAGAGAACAATGACTTATCCAGCAAAATGCACAGCAGCCTTACTTTCACTTCTCCTCCTCTTTACAGCATCTAAGCTCCTTATTTTTGAAGTCAGTTTTTGTCAAACAAAATAATTCATTAGCTTTCATAGTTTAAAGCAAGATTCTAACTTTCTGTTAAATATATACACTTCAGAACAAAATATCAGTTATTAAAAAACAGGAACTTTCAACTTAAGAACGTTTTTTTTTTCCTCATGAGTTTTGGGAGCGTCCTTTTTTTTTTTTTTTTTTTCCTCCTATTTAGTGAGTTATGCAAAGATAGGTGAAATCCTTCTGGTGAGTCGGTCTGTGTGGGAAAGGCCTGGGCATTCTGTGGTGGGAAAGACTGGACATTTAAAGTTTTACCAATCTTTTTTTTCCGCATTTGCTATGCTTGCCCTAGCCATATCCTCTGACAAATGGATACAATTAAGCCCTAAGGAAGATAATTTTCTTAAAGCTGTGCCTCACATGTTTGGACAGCGACCCACAGATCGTATTTGTTGTTTATTCTGGGACAGGCTATGGATGTGAGTCATAAGAAAACAGAATTAAACATTCAGATTAGGGTTGGAGATACAGTGCAATAGCCAGAACTTTGCTGTTGACCATGCCAAACTATCAAGTCAGCACACAACTCACTCGAGGGGAACAGGAGATAAGCAACATGTCTACCCCGGAACAGCAGCCTTAAAGCTGTGCTCCTTCACAAGGCACTGCTTTTACAGGGTTTTGAGGATATTATATTTATTGACAGAGAATCTATTTTCAACCACTCTGAAAAATATACCTTCAAGGGCACAGAAGAGGGTGTCTGGCTGTGGCGATGAGCTGAGCTGAAAGCCATAATGCTTTCTGCAAACCCAGCCAGGTGTTGCTGCCAGCAGGGTGGAAGCATACACTCTGAGCTCTGCTGAATATGAACAGTTTGATATTCAGGCTTTTGGCTATACTTGGTCTTGTAGCTTCGTGATTTACGTGGGGGAGCGTGAAAGGCCCCACCTCTCCTGAACGTGTCAGGACGCAGCCAGCAGGAGCCCAGATAATCTTTGCTTTGCTTGTTGGAAGGGCCAAAGTTTTTAAAGATGCATCAATGATTCATGCCAACCCAAGACATCTGGAGAGTGCCTTGAGGAAAACCAGGGGCTGGTCTGCACAAATACTTGATTTCCATATGTGCAATCTGCCAAGGAGAGTACAGACCATCTGAATATTTGGGTCAGACCTCTTTTTGGCATGACCATGGTCACCTTATGCAAGTTTGGGACTGTGGTTATTAACCTGTCCCGATTTTCCCACAAATATCTCATCTTCTCTTGAGTCAGCGGTCACTGGCAATCTCACGTCATTGTGCTTTACCTCCCCCTAGTCGTGTGTGGAAACCAGTTCCCAGTGCCACACACCAGGCACTGACCAGGCTCAGACCCATCCGAGCACAGGGAATATATCTGTGTATGGATATATACAGCATGGGTGTAAAGACTTTCCCCACGGATTTTGCCTTTCATCTTTCATAAGTAATTTGCCAACAGTTATATTTTTGGCTCAGAGACTTTTTAAGAGGGAAAGCATACCAGACCAGTGAGTCCGACCTCCTCCACTAAATATGAATCTGTTTGTTTCCAAAAAAAGGTATTTATAAGCTGGTTTTTAAGATTGTTACCATGGGGAATGCCTTTTCCCTCCCCCTTATCTAGCACAGCCTGCGCCCAGCCCGCATACTGGTGCAGCGAACACTGTCCTTTCTAACCCCAGATACATTACATTTTCACACTGATCTGGGGAACCGGTTGCCCCCTCTGAGTTTAGGGATCCTTTTGAGTCCTCTCGCTTTATCCCATGGCCGTTTGGAAGTGCTGCTCCACTGGCTGAAAAAACAAAACAAAACAAAACAAATAAAACACCCAAAATGACACTGTTTGCACCCACACTCCTCAACGCATCATGGACAATAAGTGAGGGGTGTGACTCAGACAAGCACAGATGGTGTTTGCAGAAACCCCAGGTTGAAAGCTGGTTCATCTGAAAAGGACAGACAGGGTCCCACAACATCCTGGGAAAAGCACGCAAGCTCTGAGAGGCTGTTTGGCAGGTGGCCATTTCAGATTTTGGGTGAGGGCTGCTTACCAGCCGTGCCTACTAAGGACTGCTAATAGTTGCATTGAAAATAAAAGCAAAAGTAAAATTTTAGAAAAGTTAATTTACCTGGATCTTTGTCTGCAATCAGGCTGGATCTATTTGAGGGGGATGCAAAACTGCACATGAATTCATCCCTGGATGCCTGTAAAGCAATATGAGGTTTTTTTTGTGACCAATGGAAAGTCACCTATTCTTTTATAGAAGAGAATAATGAAATTAAAAAAAAAAAAATAGGGCAACATTTAAAATGCAGATAAAAAAAAAATCTATTTCCTTATATCCATAACAAGAAGAGAAATGACTTGGGGAGTAGTACAAAGAATAGTAAAACATATGAAAGAAAGGGAAAAAGCTGACATCACTTCTGTGTTTCATCATTTGAGTTGAAATTATTTTTGTTCAAATATCTTTGTTGTTGTTGTTGCTTTGCACTAAACAAGGAGGAAAGCCTAGTCTGCAAGGCTGAGTCCATCTGGGAACCACACAGAGCCCTCAGGCAGATGGGCAACTCCCAGAAAAGCTGCTGGAGGCTGAGGCTGAGTCCTGTTCCAACTCACTCCACTTGGAGGGACCTACCTCACCACATGGCACTATGCATGCTGTAAAGGAATACACTAAACAATAGCAAGCAAAACAGCAGCACAACAGACAGAGCAAAGTCACAGGAAAGGCCAAATTAAATAAACAAGCACATTACTGGATGGTGGGGAAAAAAAAAACAACACTTATTTCTAAAGCTAAGGCTGGCTGCAGGCAGTGGGAGTTGCAACTGGGGGTGCGCGGGGAGAGGGGATGCAAGGGGGAGCAGTGTGGGGTCGCTGGGCTTTACTCACAGGGCTGGAGGCAGCAGCGCAGGAGGAAAGCACGTCACGGCCGGCCACTCGCTGGACGTTTTCCAGGAGCAGCCCAAACAGCGGCAGGTAGAGCTGGGCTATTTTTGCCTGCTGGTTCTGCAAAAATGGAGAAAAATACACGTAAGAGCCCAGGCTTTCTACAGTGAAAAAGGGAAACTCTTTAGCCAAAATGTATATATGCATATATAAATATATATGTGTGTGTATATATATACATTTACACACTGTATACATTGTCTGAGGACATGGGTTGGTTTGGCTTCTCATCTCCACTTCATCAGCCACCAGTGGGTGTTACCCTTTTAGCAACAAGCTTTGGGAAGTCAGGGATTTCAGGGGCTGAACGACATAGTCATTCCTAGTCATACAGGAAGCATGACAAACTAAATCCCGGATTTCCTAACTCTTTAACTGTCATTTCACTTGCACGGCTTGATTTTGAAGTGCAACACTCAGGAGTAATGAAATAAAAACATTTGCTTCTTGCCTGGTGCTGACTATTGCTTCTAGTCAGGAATTATCCATAGCAAATGCTTCTAGTTCAAACAGTTTGTAGAAAAGGATTAACTTGAATTAACTGACACAGACTTGTTTTTAAAATTTTAAAATGATCAAAACCAGTCTGTTTGGCCTTTTCTAAATGCAGGGCTCTCTGACAAACAGTTCTTTTCTTGCTAAAAATTGATTATTTCTGACAGAAAGGTTAGAAAAAGATATCTAAGGCTTGCGAATTGAATGACACATTTTGACTGATAGAAGAATCCAACATTTTCTTGTGATTCAGTATGACAAAAGATCCAAGAAATCTTGAAAATGCCCACAGGCTGAGCAAACCCTCTCTCAGTTATTGATGAAGATGAGGTTTCCTTGGCCGGAGCGAGATTGCAGCAACAGACCCTGCCATGCTCAGCCTGTCCTGCCTGCAATGTGATTTTTTCCTAGGACGCCAACTGAGCATCCTGCCCTTGCTCCAGGCAGCTTCCTGGCCATGCAGCCCGAAGCACAACATGTACAAAAATCCAGAGGGACAATTCTAAGGCATGTGGTGTTTTTGAGGAGGCAGGGAGGGTGCTGCACACTGACGAGGCAAACAGCCTCTGAATTAGCGTAAGGGTTTTCAGGCACCCAGAAGAGCAGAAACAGGCTGCCTCTGACCCAGCCTCAGCAGACAGCTGGCAAATCTCTCCTGTTATACCAACTCTGGCCAACTACCACGTGCTGTGGTTTAGTTTCCAGGCTGTGCAAGTCACCAGGGATCCTTGTTGCAGAGAAAAACAAGACCATCTCCTGCTCAGCCAGTTCAATTATGCTGCCAAAGATGCAGAGAAGGGAGAGGAAAGAAACTGGCTCTAGTTCATGTGGAGGGGCAGGAGTCCCTGGTACATTTGGGTCACTTCTCCCACCCTTCATGCCCAGGATGCTAACCATATTCCCAGATAAAACCCAGAAAGCAGCAAACTAGGAGCAATTTTAGGAGCTAAACTCTAAACAGAGGCATGTTTTCAGCCTACAGCAAGGACAGGTAGTGTCTGCACAGGTAGCCCAGTACTTTCAAGGGCACATGCTTCAGCCTGGATCAGCATCAAGACAGAAAACAAGCCCATCTCCAGGCTCTTTCAGCAATACCACATGCTGAGCCTCTGACCAAAGAAAGCTGAAAACTCCCCAGCGGAAATCCAGCATCTCATGAGAATCCACAGATCTCTTCCGATTCACTAATTAGCAAAACATGCAGCTGACTTGTAACAGAGATCAGTCCTGCTTCCTAATTATAGTATATTAATGCAGGATATTAATTTAAGCCCAAGTCCAGAAGAACATTGATGTTGCTTAACTTTGAACAGCCTTTTGGCTAATGACACTCTCAGTTTCCTTAATGGCTCAGGGCTTTATCTAAATACTCAGCATGGGTAAGAGCGCTGCAGTTATCTCACTGAATTATTTGTATTTCTAGACCATTTCTCAGAGCTGTTCCTGTAATGTCATAAATATCAGTTACTTAAAACAGTTGCCTAAACAGTAACGAGAACACCCTCAGTGCACCATGCAAAATCTAAAACTCTGATGTGAGTTTTTTCATAAAATTCAAGAACCTTATGTTTAAAAGCAAATAAAATATGCCTGACCTTGTGCTGGTATCTGTTGTCGAAGGCATGCTTTATCAAGAGATTTTTTAAGACTGCAATGGCTGTATATCTGATATCATAGTTGTCCTGCAAGGCAACAGAGGCTTCTCTGAGAAGCATCCCCACCAGGAAATGATGCTTGCAATACTCATCAGTTAAACTGTATTCAAGATTTACATCTGAAAGAAACAGCAAAGCAATGGTTAAGGGTACTGTTCCAAACATCTATTCAGAGTGAGACAGAACAGTCAAGTAAGCAAAAACAGTCCATGACTGTGGTTCATCACACTCTCTTCTACAGTGCAGTGATCTTTTAATAAAGCCTGAACTGGCTACAGTTTTCTCACTGAGTTAAGTAATGTTAAAGAGCTTGACATCTTTCCAGTTCAGGCTGGGCATTAACTCTGGTCTTCACCATTTCAGCGGCAGCTAAATGAAGGATTTCTGCAGTGCAATGTTTTGCAAAGCTTAGTGCTCTGAGGACTAATTTGTAAAGTCAGAGATGGATGAAACAGGGAAAGACAGCATGACTTACTGCCTGGGGACTGCCTGGCTCCTTCCTCACTCCAGCTGACCCTGCAAACCACCAAAGCGCCCAGGCAGCAGAGGCGCTAACCTCCACAGTGCAGCTGCGAGAGAGGTAAGGGGCAGTGGAGACAGCACATTTATCGCAGTCGCCCAGCCCTAGCAGTGCCACCTCTGCAGCTTGTTCCACATCCTCTGTGAAACCTGCATTCCTTGTCACCAGGGTCAGAGAGCAGAGCAGAGGCAAATACTCCTGCTGGGATGAGGGATGCAAACAAGCATGTGGTGCCAAGTGAACTCTACTGCATCCTCCAGCAGTTTACACAGCCGGGCTTTCCAGCCCTGCTGCAAGGATCCGGGAGCCATGGCAGGGTTCCAGGGAGCTGCTTGCCAGAAGCTGTGAGACTCCATTAGCTTCTCACCAGCAGATACTGAGCACAGCTCCTTATAAGCTGCCCTGACTACTAGGAGAAAGGCAGCTCAGTACCTAATCATCTTGGTTAATTAACTTGCACTCTGCATCTCACGTAGATTCAGGCTGTATCTATACTGTGATCAAAGGAGCAACTGCAACAAGGGTAAGGCATCGTTTTCACTGGCTTGCCTGGATAACGCAGTGGAAAAGCGACAGAGACACAGATTTCAGTGCGGGTTGCATGTGCACTCAGGCTGCTACAAATGACCTTGTCTTGACACCGTTATCTCTTTCAGGCAGCCCATACGCCTAATCAGAGCCACGACAGGCAACTGTTTGACTCTTGCATTACAGCACTAAGCCTCCCAGAGGGATAACCTCAAAGCTGTGCGTTCCTCCCCCAAATGGTACAAACCCTGTGTGCTCAGCTCAGATGTTTTTTTTGAAACCCCACAAGTGTGAAAGCTTTTCTGTGGTTATGCATGGTGCATACACACAGCTTTGAAAATCCCAGCCAAAGGGTTCCAACAGCTCTGTCCCATGCAAAATATATTTTTAAGTTGGTTGATTCATAAGTAGCATTTATTGGTTTGTGAAAATCTGATTCAGAGGAAAGAGAAAGCAATCTTGAGTATTATCTAGCTTTCATTGTTAGTCATGTTAGTAAATGCCTAAGTGTCACACATCCTGGTTACTTCATTAGTCGGCTGCAAGCTAGTTGATTGGAGGCTGTATATTTAATTTGACATTAGAGGATTCAGTGATCCCAGTTGGACCTACCTACTGAAGTGAACCGTTCCACAGCAAATGAAAAAAAATCTAATTTATGTGTAAAAAGAAAAGGGAGAAAAAAAGACAGCAAAAGTAAACAGGAATAAGTAATGCTCTAGATCTTGGAGAAATTGGACAGTATGTCATGTTTTAATATTATTCACAAGCTACTTGCTTAACTTCCAACTTCTGTCAATCTCTTGGGTTCTTTGCTATCACAAGATTGCAAAAACAACTCTGCTGACTGAGGACAGGCTTGGGGGTTTGCTCTGGCTGATGAAACACACATCCCCCAGGCAAGGCAGTAGGGATGCAGACCAGCCACCAGCCTCTCATCAGTTGAGATGTTTCAAAGAAATGGCTCCAAGACACAATCCTCCAACTCAGCAGGATGTGGTCACAGGGATGTGCTCTGCCTGCAGGCCCCTCTATACCAGCTTCTGCTGTAGAAGCCGTCTTTTTCCATCTTCCTGAAGGCTACTCCTTCTTTTCCAAGGAACAGAGTACTAGGGGGCTGGGCATGTCCCCTCTCTTCATTCAAATAAGCTGATAAAGAGGTGAGGCACGCCAGCAGGACATCTCCTTGGTGATGTGCACACCATACCTCCCAAACTCTAGGCCCACCGTCCCCTGTAATCACAGGTCTGTCCTTGTAAACAGATGAGTCTGCAATGGAGATGCACCGCTACGTGCCTCTACCACAGCAGGCATGGTGCAGACACCACCACAAATGCAATTCTGCTACCTGAGGGTATTTTAAAAGCAAAATCTCAACTGTCAGGTCCTAGTCACAGTAAAACAGAAGAGGAAAGCTGAGCTGCTCTTATGGCTTTCCAGTTTAACCATTGCAAAGGCAAAGGTGAATGGTAACCAAGAAAGAACTTCGTTATGTTATCATGCTACTAACAAGCAATGGGGAGGCACTGTAGTTGTGTGCTTTTCTGTTTCTCAGCCATTTCTAGCAGTGCACTTTGTTAAACTATGCCAGGCAAGTAGCCAAACTGATGTAAGTGTATGGGATTAGCACCTGACCCAGAAAGCTCAGAGCAGTCAGAAACATACCAGAATAAAGGAAACTTGTGAATTAACACTGCTTCTGCCACCAGCATGCAAAGGGAACCCCTTTGGGATTTACATAGCTGCACCTGGAGGCACAGCCAAACATTCCCTTGCCTCCAACAAAATAAATCCACAGGGCTTTCACGTGGGGAATCTCAAGCCTCGCTTTCCTGGTACTCATCTTGGCCAGGCTACTAGCACCCAGACCTGGCAATTTTCACTGTATTTATCTAGCACAGATGAGAAATCAGGACCCAGAGAGCATGAGGCTATGTCTATAGCAATCTTAGGAGGCTGGTGAGGCGCTCTGGGCTCAGCGCTGCGTGTCCGTACTGTCATCTGTAGCACAGCTGCAGCCAAACACTTGCACAGCACCTCAGCTCAGGCCCTTGCAAACCCCATCTGCCCTGCGGTGAGCAACATCAGGACCAAAGGGGACATAGTGTGCAAGAGCAGGCTGGGTGCATGGCGGTGCCACAGTACACGTCCATGGTATGCACTAAGGATTGGCATTGGGCTCAAGTCCTCCACTGGCTGCCTTCAGCCCAGGCTTGAGTACAAGCTTGAATGCAGTGTGCACAGCTATACTCTTGTTCAAAATGAAAGCAGAAAGTAACCTAAATCACCTTCTTGTGGCCACAAAGAGAGCTGACAGTGGAGCAGTGAATGCAATCTGTTCTCCTGCATCTCCATTCACCATGGTCCTGATTGATGATACACCCAGCTTCTCAGGGGATGCTGACAGTTGTGGGAACAAAGGATTATACTTGCACAATCCATATCTATTGAAATAGGAGCAATTTCTTTTGGATATTGTTAATCTCTTGTGAACTTAAACATAGGAAATACTGAAAAGACTGATTGCAAACCATACTGCAGCTCAATAAGGTAATACTGCCAGAATAGCATCTTTTTCTGAGGTTTTCTGAGGTTAGATAATGCTAACTCAGACATAAATTTCCTTGACTGTAAAGCAAGTTATGTTTGGTCTGAAGCCATCAAGAATGATGAATTACAGCTTTCTAGCCTGTCCCTTGAGAAAGGACGTACCTTGAACTCTCTGCAGCTTGGGTTTGGAAAAGGTCATTGGTAAATTCAGAGGAATGTAGTGCTCATGATTGCAAATGGTTTGAAGAAATTCAAACTTGTATTCAACCAGCAGCTGAGAAAAAAAAAAAAAAAAAAAAAACAGACAAAAAACTGTTTTCAGTTTGACTTATTTGCTTCCAGTTCAGTGTGTTTCTTATACAAAGAATGGGGAATCTAAATAGCATTTAGTGAACTCAGTAATTGACAGATTTTTGTGATGTCCTCTTAAGTGTCACTGCATGTGACTGTCACTTGGGACTTTTTTACCTTTTTCATCCAGACTGTTAACCTGTCCCTCCTTTAGTTCTAGTTCCTTACATTGTTTTAAAGCTTAGTTGCATAGAGACAAAGCTGCCCAGACAAAGAAGTCTCTGCCTCCAGAAAGCTCTGCAGGAACAGTGTCTAAAAGGTCTCCAAGTGTGGTATAAAATAATCACTACAGAGCTTTGACTGATGTAGACATGTACAACCACAAACCACCTTTCAAGAAATGCACTGCTCACCTTAGGGTCTTTTGGGCTGAATCCAGAAATGTAATCATTTATCAGGTTGAAAACAAATCCTCTGTCCATAAAGGTCAAACAACGCTGCAGAAAACATAGTGGCATGTGACCAATCATTAAAAGAGAAAGCAATCATCCTAAATCATCTCCATCCCACCGGGAGCAAGATTTGATCCTCTGGGCTGCTGCTGACTTTCCAAAATTTACTTGATCCTGTTTCTCTGAAATTATTTGGATGACTCACTTAAGTCTCCAGTGGACAACAGAAATATTTAAAATGAGAGCATGCATATTTCATCTCAGGTTTTGAACAGTTTCTAGGTAAGACTGAAAGCCCTAGATAATATGTAGAGTGTCATAGTCTCTCAGAAAGTTTCTTTCCTTTCTTTTTCATCGTTAAAGAAACCTGAGAGATGAGATAGTACAAACACATTTGCTTGCTTGTTATTTATTTCTAATTTTTTTTTTCCCTCTTATTAAAGCCTGGGAGAATGAAAGAAACTGCTGACCTTCAGGAAGTTAGCCAAGCTAAAATTGGCATTCCTGGACTCTTCAGGGATTTCGTTATAGCGTATGGTCACGTGAGGAATGATGGCAAGCAGGAGCGAATGCAAGGCATGCTGGTAGGAGTCAGGAAACCGCTGGCCCCTGGGCAGCTGAAACCAAAAGCATGTCATACACTCAGTGCTGCAGGCGAGCAGCTGGGAGAGAACTGAGCACAGGCACAAGTTCCCTTCAACATTTGTTTATATTTTTTATATTTGTTTATGTTGCTTCCTAATAAAACACTGGCACAAAGAAAGCAGTGGCTGAGACTACAGTAGCTCGTAACAGAAAAGGAGGCTGCACAAGCCACAGGGAGATCTGGAATTTTTAAATTACAAAGGAGAGTGAAAAGGGGAAAAAAGGGAAAAGGGAAAAGTAAAGTGGAAAAAAAAAAGATCTGGCTAGCTGTTCGGCTTGTCAGTTTTTTTTTTTAATAAAGAATTACATAGTTTTTCATAGAAATTTAAAAATTTTTGGAGGACAGTTAGTTTGTGATGGCTCTGTAATGCAGCATTGAACAAATTCATTTTTACCTTGATTTTGTTTTCTTCCAGTAAGTACATTGCCATTGACTTTGCCAGCGCTTCAAAGAAAAACCATGAGTACTAGAAGAAACAAAGAATACTATTATTTTTCTCAGCAGGATTGAACACGCTTGGCTATGTGGGGAAGAACCAGTGTGGGAGAGAGTTCGCATTCAAATGGCATTTTGTAAGCATGGCTGTGTTTGCGCAGCCAGCTTGGCGTGGGAAGCTACCTGGAAGCATGCTTTGCTACCTGGAGGAGTCCTGCCAGCCTTGGGGTGGGAAAAGCTCCATCCTTTCTGCACCCCAAGGTGCCCTGCAAGCAGCCAGAGTTCAGGGTGCAAGTCCTGCCCAGAGGGGCAGGAACTCAGTTTGCTTTCCATGTGTGGCTTGAAGAAAAAAGATAAAACTGGTAAAATGGAAAGCCGTTTGCTGTGTCTGGCCATGAGCCTTAACACAGGCAGGTTCTCTGCAAGAATTTGTCTCTGTTGTAAGGGGAAAACCTCAAGGATGTGGATACAAGGAGCTGCCCTCATAGTTCTGCTCCTGCAGTGTGTTTGGATGGGTGGAAGCGCTGGGCTTTATACCAGATCCCCTTTTCCTCCCTCCTACCTTTGGCAGCCAAGTACTGCCAGTACTTCACCTTGAGTAGCTTATTAATGGCTAGAAAATCTGCCGATTGCTTCAAAATCGTGGCCATGGAAAGGACCAGGATTTCATGGGTCATCTTCGCCTGTGTGACACTGGGTTTCTCAGCTCGAAAGACGTACTGAGAGGCAAGAGGAACAGCGTCAGTGGTGTGCCTGCTCCCAGCAGGGAGTTTCACAGAGCAGTGTGTCATGACTGACCTTTATGAAGGATCGCAAGTAGTGGTCTAGGCCTTCTTCATGGCACTTGGACACAATGTGCAGAAGAACCCTGGGAAGAAACGTGGTTTGTGTTCAGCACGCAGCGTGACGGCAAGTTCCTCCAGCTCATGAAAGCAGATACCGTCTGTGCCCTATCCTGCTCAACCCCAAAAGCCTCACCACTGGCAAGGCCTGATTGTTGCAAAGGTCCCAGTTTTCCAGCCAGTATTTGCAGGCCAGAGCCCTTCACAGCTCTTGTGGTTGCACCATCCTTGCCATAGCTCAGTCTACCGACAGAACACTCAGAGCTGAGCACCCAAAGCCTCTTCTCCTGGTGCTGGACCAGGTGTCACCCTGACCAGCTGCCTTCAATGCTTAATGCTCCCTGCACGAGGAGGTGAGGTGGAGCGATTCCCTGTGGAGGACATATCCTATTCGTTAGCCTCCCTGCATCCCAGGATTAAAGCCTGCAGCTACTTAAACCCATATCGCAGTCAGCATTAGACACCTGAACAACATTCAGGGGGTAGATAAGTCAAGAATAAAAATATGAAGTTCATCTGCTGTACAGCCTGTTCTGTTTGGCTGGTGTCACTCAACAGTGGCTGCATCTCCAGACCTGCTACATGGAGAGCAAGCCCACTTTTGCCTCCTGCACACACTACCAATTCTTCCATACCATACAGCTTATTGTGTGTTAAGTTTGTCCTCACTGTGAGTCTTTTCCTAACGCTAATAAGAGTGATTACTAACAACCGTAACACTACATAAAGTCTGAAAAATCAATGAGAAAAAAACAACAACAACAAAAAAAAAAACACAACAACAAAGTCTCTACTGAAAACTGAAGATAAATTCTCCATGGTTGTTATACTCTGATCCCTTCCTGATTCCCCCAAATTTATTAATTCTGAAGGCTCTTTTTTACTCAATTGACATCACATGTATCCTCTCTTGCTCCTTGTTATGTGCACTGGATTATTTTCAAGCTGTTGTCTTGCAGTTCACTGGGGACACACAGCCCCTGGAGAACATACCAGCCCTCTGGAACCATTCCAGGCAGTTGATGAAGGCAGCAAGTGCCTGGTTTCCCCAGCCAACATCAGGGATTTACATTCCAGTCCAAGTCAGAGGGAACAACAAACTATTGCACATTGTCACAGACCCCACAGGCCAAACCACAGAGAGAAGTTTACAAAACCACTTATCAGATAAGGCGGGTTTTAAATTCCATTCTGAAACCCTGGGTAGGAGAACAGTTGTCATTAACAGACAGCTATTGACAAACTGGAAAGGATCAGGCCAAGCTTTGACAAAATCTGTGGAGGTGAACATGGGAGCTGGTCACCCAGCAGGTATCTGGGGTCACTTGTTCCCCTGTCCTTGTCCTCTGGCAATTTGAGCAGAGTGGGAGAGTGCTCGGCACAGAAGGAGTCCCCACACCTTCACCCCAAGCGCAGGACTGTGACCACAATGGGTCCTACATCCCTGGGGAGCCAGGGCTCAGCCTCTGACCTTCGGATTCATGGGAGCAAGACGCTTTTGGTATGTGGATGCACGGTACCTCCTGCAGTCAGAGCAAGACCTCCACGGAGTGGCATCCAGCATTCCCCTTTGCACTGCAGCACTTTATAGAGGAAGAGCCATAGGAGGAAGATGTTTTTAACGCATCCATCGGTTTACGGAAAGGCGCTTTCGCTCCGTTTGGGAGCAGCGGCAGGGCGCAGCGGCCAGGCGCTAGTCAGTACTGCCCCCTTGGGGCTGCAGGCGCGGCTGAGCGCGGCTGAGCACGGCCGGGCCGTAGCGCTCAGCGCACCGCACGCCCAGCACCACAGGGTTTCAGCGGGCCCGGCGGGCAGGGCTGGGGGCTGGCCACCCGCTGTGACACCGCGGCTGCCACCGGCGGCGGGGGCACTCGGGAGCCTTTCGGCACGCCAATAAGCCGGCTCCCCTCGCGGCCACAGCCATCCCCTCCAGCAAACCCTGCCCGACTGCTGAAGGGAGGTCTGAAACCTCCAGAATGAAGCCTTTCTGCCAAATAAAGTGACAGGTAGGAGAAAAATCCAACCCCCTGTCCCAGGCGCTTCACTGGGATGCCTCACCGCAGCAATTCGCAGAACTCTGCAGGGTCTTCAACACAGATGTCATCTGGGACTGCTGCTAATGATATTTCTCGCCATGAGTGACAAAATATCAGGTTGGTTTCCCTGAAAACACTGGCTTAAGTGTCCCCTCACCTCCTCGCTGTCTCCACCATCCCGTCTCAACAGCTGTCTTTAAAATAACACATTTTCCCCCAGGCAGCTCCCAGGACAAGGGCCCCACGCTGCCCCATGCCACCCGCACGTGCCAGGGGAAGACAGTGGCTGGTGTTTCACTGCATGAACACACGACCAAGCAGCAGTGGACAGCCAGTGCCGTCACTTAGCACCCTGTACTGGGAAACCGCACCCTGGCTTGCACTGTAGTTTGTGGCTTTGCTTTTGTAACTGAAGAAAGACAGATGGTTTACCAGACACTCACATGGTGCAGTTGACAGCTACTTCATCTTCCTGGCTCACATTTGTAAGGACTCTAAATAGTTGCATAAGAATTACAGGTAGAAACTGAATCATTACTTGGATCTCCATGGCGTGCAAACACTAAAACAAATGTTCAAAACACAGACACTTTTAGTTCAACATTTTGCAGATGTTAAATATTTATAGTCCACAGACATTTCTGTGGCAATATGACAGGCATTAGCAAATGCTTCAGGGTTTGGGCTTCAGCCTGCCAGAGGACAGGAGAACTTGGACCTGTAGCACTGCTTACTGCCTGCCTTTCAGCTGATGGATCCCAGCTGCGTGCCTTCAGGGAGCAATATGAATCACTCATGGCAGGTATTAATCCTCCTCTCAGATGTGCCCAGGCAGCTATGACTTAATTAGAGGTCACACACTACAATTTGACCTCAGTAACCCAGAATTGAATGCTGAAGTTTTGCTTCCAACTCTTCTCACCATTTGTGACAGCTTTTTGATGTGACTAGCTCACATTTTCACAAATGCCTTTGAAGCACAGAAACCTGATGCCTGATAATTTGCGGTGAGGCTTTTTTCTGAAGGGCATAGCTTGCTATTGGAAATGGGATTTAAATGACTTGGTGAAGGCCAAATCATCTGGTGCACACACCGTTCATCCATCTCATAGACCTCTTTTGCCTGAATCTCACGATATGAGTCTAGGAAAGACTGTGTGTTTCATTTTCAGTTTTCAAACCTGCAAATCTAAAGAAACGTTCTTCAATCTGTTTGTAGGTACTTAAATGATTGAAATTACTGATGTATCAGTGGTAAGAAGCCCCCACTTGTGGCTAGCATATAAATGTTTCCCTGTTTGCAGGCTGCAGTGAGGTCATACTAACAGTTCGCTTAGTGCTTGGCTTCAAAACCTGCCATTATTTTTACTACTTAAATATTTGTATGCTATCTGAAACACACCCAGTAACTTTGTGATAAATCCTCACCACTGGAAGTGGAGCTGTTGCTACAGCAGCAATCTCAAAAACAGGCAGTTATGGAAGGAAACAAGGACAGTAAACAGCCAAGAAATATATTCCCTACAGAAGCTTTTGTTGGACCTGCTCCGAGGCCCTTACTTATGCTGCAGTGAGTGCCGAAAAGCTGGGTCTGGGTCACAGGCCATCTGTGGTCAAACTTCACTGAGAGTTACAAACTCACAGATCTTTCTCAGCCTGAAAAAAAATCCTGTCTTGAATGAGTAAATTCCTGAAACCAAGGAATCGTGCTACCATTTTAAAAATTTAAATCAGATCTAGGGCAGCAGTGGAGGAGCGTGTGAGCCTATCAGGAGGAGGGTTAGCCATGAGCGTGGCAGAGCAATGCTGACTACATGTTTCATCTACTGGGAAAGGAAGCAGGAAGCGGCACACAGACAGCAGAGGGTTATGTCAGTAAGCAAAGGTAAGGATCTTGCACAATGTACCAGTCCCAGCACTGCAGCAAGTGTGTGTTCCTACAGAACAGGGCTCTGGGTATTTACTGGTGGTCCAGAAAACATAAGCAAAGTCCACTGACAGGCACTGTTCACCTTTAGGTATTTAACAAGCTCTCCAGGGACTTCCTTAGCTCCCGCCTGAACCAGCTGGCAGTACTGGAAGAATTTGTGCAAGTGCATGTCCTGGAAGAGATGAAAAGCAAGTTCAGTGCAGTAGTGTGGTGGTTTTACCTTGCTGGGCAGCTGAACGCCACCACAACCACCACCACAAGTAGCCTCAGTTTTTGTCAGCCCCTACTTACCAGCTTACACATGAAATTCTGCTGACAGACCTGCAAGCAGTGGGCCAGGACCACGTCCCTAGCAAGGTCCATTTCACTTTCAGTGGCACTCCTGGTCCCCAGCTGCCACTACCCAGGATGACAGTACAGCTGCGACTCTTCAAGACTGCCTCACTATCTGCCTCACCGACCTCCTGCGGTCCATCTGAGGCAGACCTCAGCTCCTTCCTGTGCTTCTCCATTACTCTCCCTACTCCTCCAAGGTTAAATGTAATTACTGGGTTATTTAACCCTGAATAGCATCTGTGAATGTAATTTGAAGGGGAGTGGAGATACTGTGCTGCTCTTAGTGCTGTACAGAATAAGTAAGACCTTAAAACAGGTTTAGATGATGCTGAAAACAAGTTGCAGTGAATGTAAATGCAGCTGATCACATCCAGCACAGGACAACAAGCCCTACCAAGCGCATTTCCCCATAAGCAGTGCGGACAGGAGGTGCCCTAGAGCATCTGCTGGGGATCTTTGCTGCACATCACATGAAGCCTGGGGAAGTCCATCACCACCATAAGTCAGCAGAACACTTGAGGACTAGGTAAAACAGCCTAAACTGGTTTCAAAGGGAAATGAGGACTCTTGTTCTCTTGTGAAAAGTGTCTGCTGTTGTCAGAAAACTATTTTTTTTTTTTAAGTCAACGTACGGCCTAATATTTGGGGAAAACCTCCCATCTCCACCAGTTCTTTTCTCTTTTGCATCACTGAAGCAGCTCATTTGCTCAAATGTTTCCCTTGTTCCTGCTAGTTACAGCACAACTGGCCAAGAAAACATCAGCACATCCCAGGGCTCACTCACTCACACAGCTGTCTCATCACATCCAGACAAAGCAGCAGACCCCTGCAAGTAATCCCTGCTACAGAAGTATCTCAGTGCTGCTCTGCAAACATGGGTACCTCTTTCCCACAGCAGAGCAGCAGCAGAGATATGGCAATTGCTTCCTCTGCATTTGTGTTAAAAGTCTACAAGGACAAGGTGCTTGACTTACCTGGGTGTAAATGGTTGAATCTAAGTGGATTCTGATTTTAAAGAGTGGCTTTGCTCCATCCACCCACTTCGCATCCACGCTGGACTGCTGTGAACAGACAACATTCAGGCACTTGGCCTCAGATTGTGGAGAGAAGGTGGCTCTGTGCAGGCAGACACCTGGTCAGAAGGTGAGGTTGGGGTGGAAGAATGGGGACCCCCAGCGGCATGACTGCAGCCACGGCAGGGCAGAGGGGTCCACATGAGAACACACACGCAGGACATAGGCCCACTCTTCTGTGCTGCATCATGTGCAACAGCCCAGTCCAGCCTGTCACAAAAATATTCTTTGCAATCTATATAACCACATAAAGTGGAATGAAAGTGTCCCATCTCCCACCCCTATGAATAGTAAGCTTTGGCAGCTATACTGCTGTGAGGATCTTTCCAGCCATGCAGAGCACAAGCACAAGGCCAAAACTTACAGTGATAACAAAAGCTCAGCTTTCCTCTTCCCTTTATGTTTAAGCCCATTTTAAATGGCCACCCTACCCTTCGTGACTCTGTGTCGCCAAGACCCAGGTAGCCAGGTGGAAGGTTGGATGAAACAGGCAAATGCCCTTCCAGGGTGACAATTCGTCCATCCTTCAGCAACGGGACCCAGGCATATCCCACTGCAGAGGCAACCAAGGGACCAAAGTTAGCAGACACACAGTGATACATGGTTAGCTTAAGCTCCAAAAAGAGCTGTGTCTCACCCTAAGAAAATCCAACTTGCAATAGTGCAAGTGGCTTCAACCAGGCTGGGATCGATCATGTCAGCCTTGCTAAAACATATTTTACCTGGAGACTCAGTGAACAAAATTCAGACACAGCTCAACCAAGATCATGAGTGGGTTTGAGGGGCAGAAATGATGTGTGAGCCATGAGCACTGTGACAAGCGCCCTTCAGTTGCACGAGGACTGGCTGGAAGGAGGAGCATCCCAACCAGGGGGACTTCAGCACGCTCAGTCTCTTACATGTATCTAGTGTTGGCAGGATCAGCCCCTGAGGCCCTGATCTTGTGCCAAGATTTGTTAGTGACTTGACTGACAACAGTCCCATTCATGCAAGCCAAGTCAAGAATGTGCAGAAATAGCTGTCAGATTGCAGCAAAAATATGATATTTAGTATACACAGTTTAAACCCATGATTTGTCTTAGGTTGCTTTCAAAAAAGAAAATTCAGATAGGCTAGTATTTTAATGAAATATTTTTTCATGCCCCTACATTTATTTTATCTTGGACTCTTAAACTCCTAGAGAAATAATGTAAGCAGTGAACATACCTTGAGTTTCAACGGTGTCCTGTTTTTTTGATGTTGCCTTTGTATTAATTTCACAGCTGACATGATAGAAGGTGAAAAGCAAATGATGCTTTTGATGGAGGTGAATTGGAAGCTCAATTTTAATCTAAAATGATATCATGATAGATAAGACTATTTTTAATCATGGAGTAATATTTTAAGTTCTATTTTATTTCACAAATGTTACATTTTATGCAGTTACATGAGACACATTCCTACCCATCTTAGATAACTCCTGGCTAACATTTTCATCACATTTGCACATTACTTATTAATGGGGATGTGTGATTGGAGTGCACAAAGCGTGACAGTAAAGACAGCAGAAAACAAACCAGCATTAAAAATTGACCAAGTCTCTGGCTTTGCTAGGCCCTTCTACCAAGGGGCAAAGGGCTGGTGTAATTTATTTATTTATTTATTTATTAACCTGTATTTCACTCAGCTCTGGAAAAATGCTTGGCTTTTTAGCACCCAGGCAAATCGGTTAACCATTTCCCACCATTTCACTTTACCTCGTCGTAGAACTCCGGGCTCTGGTTGTGATGCAGCACAGCTGCATACGCGTTTGATGTCAGGAGATGGCCTCCAGGTTTGCCATATATACACTGTAAGCACAAATGAGTAGCTGGATTCAGGGTTGCTGCCACCCTAAATTAGCTGACCAAATTGAAACAGTAAGCATGGAAACTCAATGCATTCCTATTGTCCTGCTCAGCCTGGCTGGCATATAGTACACAGCAGAGAGCAAATGACAGCTCCAGGTCCCTAGAAATAACAGGTACCCACCTTTAACGGCCTGGCGTCAGCTTCATCTGAATCCCTGAACTCAATACAGACAGCAATATTCCTCGCCTGGAATGGGGGAGAACAGGAGGATGAGACATTGCTGCAGGTCAGTAGCATCACCCCAGAGCCCACCGAGTCTGCCCGCAGCAGCCTGCTCTCTGGGTTGCTCACCTTTGCAAACACCTTCTGGTTCTCATACTTCAAATGCAATGGGTAGACGTAAAGGTGGTTTTTGTAGACAGTGAAGGGATAACAGTATTTTGCAACTTCTGGGACAAGCTCCTCCACTTCAACTGCAATGTTCTCACAGCTCTTCTCAAAAGGCTTTATAGGAATATAAGAAGCTGTGACACAATCTAGAAGGGAAGGAAAGTTTGGATGAGCACACATCCCAGAAACATGGAAAGTACAGGTTACGTGACGGGAAATTTGTGGTCTGAAACTCTGCCATTGCTCCTGAGCACACAGTTCTCTCCATGCCGGAGGGTCATGTGTGTTGACCAGGCAGCGGGGCTTGGCCCACTCCCATAGAAATGATTAGGGAAAAATCCTCCTCTTGATCATGCAACATCTGAGGTCCCCAACTGCATTAGCGATATTGAGAAAAGATGGGTGCACAGGCATCACGGGGCTCTGCTCTCCTTGCCAGAGAGGACTGCAGAAGTGGCACTTTGCTGCAGCTCTGGGCAAAGTCAGAGGGTCTGGTGGCCTACCTGTGTCTGGGCTGCTCTGCCCAAGACCTTCACCCTGAGACTCCCAAGAATTTGACCTGTTAAGTTACTGTTTTATAAATCATGCAGATGCCACCCAACTGA
The DNA here is from genome assembly GCA_013399115.1 of Anseranas semipalmata. Lineage (NCBI taxonomy): Eukaryota > Metazoa > Chordata > Aves > Anseriformes > Anseranatidae > Anseranas > Anseranas semipalmata. Next base: position 64,719 of record VXAA01003045.1, read on the forward strand.
AGCAGACAGGCTACTGAATGATGACTTGAGACTGACTTCTCAAAGTGCATCAGTCCCACTATGTCAGTCCTTTTCCACTCTCTGCTTCAGAAAGAAGCTTGATGGTTAGTTTGCCTGCAAATACCTGTGCACTATCCCCTCCTAAGTCACTGAGACTCACATCCATCATGAGGGAGAGTTCAGCTCAAGTGATGGTGTTTGCAAAGATAAAAAAAAAAAAAAAA